>VZSG01000816.1:0-20284 GCA_013398315.1 Nothoprocta pentlandii
CATAACATCCTCATAGGAAAGCTCCGGAAGTGTGGTCTGGAGGAGTGCACAGTGAGGTGGATCAAGGGCTGGCTGGATGGCAGAGCTCAGAGGGTGGTGATAAATGGGGCCGAGTCCAGTTGGAGGCCTGTGACCAGTGGTGTCCCCCAGGGGTCAGTGCTGGGCCCAGTGCTGTTCAACTTGTTCATCAGTGACCTGGACATGGGCACGGAGTGCACCTTGAGCAAGTTTGTGGATGATATCGAGTTGGGTGGAGTGGCCAACACGCCGGAGGGCTGTGCTGCCATCCAGAGGGACCTGGACAGGCTGGTGAGCTGGCCAGAGAGGAACCTCATGAGGTTCAACAAGGACAAGTGCAGGGTCCTGCACCTGGGCAGGAATAACCCCAGGCACCAGGACAGATTCAGGGTTGACCTGCTGGAAAGCAGCTCCACGAAGAGGGACCTGGGAGTCCTGGTTGACACCAAGTTAATCATGAGGCAGCAGTGTGCCCTCGTGGCCGAGGCCAATGGGCTCCTGGCACATCAGGAGGACGTTGCCAGCAGGGCAGGGAGGGGATCCTGCCCCTCTCCTCAGCCCTGGTGAGGCCAAACCTGGAGCACTGGGGGCAGCTCTGGGCTCCCCAGTATAAGAGGGACATGGAGATTCTAGAGAGGGTCCAGCGGAGGGCAACTAAGATGATTAAGGGACTGGAACATCTCTTGTATGAGGAGAGACTGAGTGAGTTGGGCCTGTTTAGCTTGGAGAAGAGAAGGCTGAGAGGGGATCTGATTAACATGTACAAGGACATGAAGGAGGAATGTAAGGAGGAAGAGACCAAGCTCTTTTCAGTGGTGCCCAGTGACAGGACAAGGGGTAATGAGTACAAGCTGCAACACAGGCAGTTCCATCTGCATGTGAGGAGGAACTTCTTTACTGTGAGGGTGACAGCCCTGGAACAGGCTGCCCAAGGAGGTTGTGTATTCTCCTCTGGAGGTCTTCAAAACCCGCCTGGATGCTACCCTGTGCCACATGTTCTGGATGTCCCTACTTGAGCAGGAAGGTTGCACTAGATGATCTCTAGAGGTCCCTTCCAACCTTGAACATTTTGTGATTCTGTGATTCAGATCTGGACATCTCTCGCTAACTCTGACTCCACATGAGCCTTGGCCTTCCTCAACCCATCCCTGCCTTCTCTGACAGCGTTCCTAAATTGTTCCCAGGTGGCCTGACCCTTCTTCCAAATTATGTACGCTCTCTTTTTCTCTTTAAGTTTTCCCAAGAGCTCCTTGCCCAGGACCGCAGGTTTCCTGCCCACATTGCTCGACCTCTTTCTTGTAGGAATGCATCGATTCTGAGCTTTGCGGAGATGATGAGAAGATGACTTGAACAGTCGAGTTCCTGATCTTCTGGCCCAATTCTCTAAAGTCCCTTTTGATTACCCTTAGGCCGTAGGGGCCCACTCCAAGGACGGCAGTACAGTGTCTATCGGCAAGCAGGATGCCTCATTAGCAGATTCAAGGCCGACAGTGCACTTGAGCCATCAGCGGACCAAAAACAAAGGCAGCTGTGTGGCTGCTGTGTGACCATGAAGCTGACTGGACAGTAACTGTGGTGCACTTGTTTTTAGGCAGAAAAGGCATTGGATCTGGGACCTTGTAGGTACACTTACAGAGGACTGGATGGTACCCTCAGATGTGTGAACCTGGCACATCAGGATTGGCAGAGCGGATATGTACCGTACGCGTGTGGCTTGCGTGATCACTCTTGTAAAGTATTTAGGGATTTGTTGATTGCGAAATAAACACTGCTGGACCATCCCACCGGTAGCCCCTGCTCTTTTCGTGGTACCACCACATTAGGCTGCACGTTGCCACTTCTTCTCCTCCCACATGTAGGGAGAGCAACGGGTAATAGTGGGTTGGATCAGGCTGGGAAGTATTCCTGCTGAAATCCTCCAACCGGGCCTCAGGAATCGAGATGAGAGAAAGAGGATTATTCCTGCCACCTCGGGCCTGGAGTGGCCGTCATCCATTTTCTTTCTCCTTTGTGTTGGCTGGGGCATGGACTGTGCTTTTCTCTGTCGCTTGGGGCTTCCCAGTGCCTGCCCATGTCTGTCGGAGGCCAAAGCCCGGCAGCCCCAGTCTGTCTCGCTCTCTGACTTCCAGACACTCCTCAGCTCTCCAGCCTCTCCTCATAGCTCAACTGCTCTGCTGGCAGCTCTTCCACCTGCTCATGTCCCACATAGTTGCTGTCCCTGACGCTGTGCAGAGGACCTGTCAGTCTTTGGTGCTCCCTGCTGCCCGAATCCTGCACAGTTCCACGCTTTACCAGTTGGCCAGTGAGGGTACCCGTCTCCTTTCCAACAAGTGCTGGCACGGCCCTGCGGCACGTCTGTTGTTGCTGCACGATGAGGGTCCTGCGTCACGGAGCAGGGCGCGGACGTGCCAGCCCTGGCACACGCTGTCACAGCCGCGCTGCTGCGACCGCATCGACAGCCCCTCAGCAGGAGCGGCGCGCTCGTCTGCTCCCAGCCTACTCATTGGCAGAGCTGCCAAGCACCACAGTGGCTGGCAGGGCTGGGGAGAGGGGGCGGCAGCGAGGCTGGCAGCACTGCAGGTGGTCGCGTGGGCTCTGCCCGCACGCTTGCGCTTGTGCTGCCAGAAGGGAGCGTGGGCTGAGCAAGCCTGCTGCTTACCTGTGCTACCTTCTGGGTCTGCCCATTGGAATCTCACGTGACTGACATGGAGTCACCCTCTGCAAGCTGGGACCAGGTCCCACCTGCAGGAGATGGCCTAGACAGGAGCTACTCCTGTGGGTAAACACGCAAGAGCAAAGGCTAATTCTGTGGCTCCCCAAAGGGGCTGCAAGTGGCTAAGCTGAATGTGGAGAGATGCTGGCTTGTTGTGGGGTCCTTGCTCTTCCTTTTGTTACCCTTCTATACGCAAGACTAAGGTGACAGGTTAAGGTTTGGAAGAGGAAAAAGAACTGAATAACTGGTGTATAAAAGGAGATGGAAGGGACTCAGCAACAGTTCCTGAAGGCTGAGTGGGAATTGTTAGCCATGGGAAAAAGGAGAAGAGATGCATGAACTCTTCCTCCCGGCTGTGCGCTGGCCTGGCAATGTGCATGGCAGCCTTCATGGGCTGTCTCTGCCATGTGCTCGTGTTCTCCCTGGCAGCTGCCCCTTGTGCAAGGCTGCTCTCCACAAGACTCTCTTGGGAAGCCCCAGCTCCTGCAACAAAGGCAGGCAGCCTCTTGGAGCGTCTCCTTTCCTTGCAGTCGCTGCCGATGGAATTGCTCCACCACAAAGGATGCTCTTCCCACCCGAGAAGATTTCTGTGTCGTGGCGGCGAAGTCGAAGTGTTGGAGCTGGACTCCGCAACCTGGGCAAAACGTGTTTCCTCAACTCGGTTCTGCAGTGTCTGACCTACACTCCCCCTCTGGCCAATTACCTGCTTTCTGGGGAACACAGCCAGTCGTGTGAGTACTTGTGAACGTGTTGCTTGCGACCTCCTGGACAGCTCTGTGAGGGCAACTGCGAGGGTTCCTATTTTGCCTCCAGCGGCTGCCTTTTAAAAGCGCATTGCTGGCACGCTCAGGAGAGCTCATGGAGCGCTTGCTTCCATCGCACGCCCTGTGCCCAAACGCCAAAGAAGCGTTCACTCTCCCCTCACGCGAATGAGGAAGCGTGTTGGGAAGTAAGGCACTTCATGAATACTGGCTCCGTGCCTTTCCATGTATTAAAGGCTGATGGAGTTTTCGAGTAGAGCATTGCATGTTCTCAGGGATCCCTCTCAGTGATCCCATTTTCCCCTAAGGTATGAGCACTGTGAGAACTGCTATGGCCACTGTTGAACCGTGAGAAGAAGAAAACAAGCAAGGAGCACCATGACAGCAGTAGGAGCCTGTCCGGCTCAGCAAGTGCACCTCCCTGCAAAGCGGGGCTGGGCACTTGTCCTTCGGGTGTCCATCAGAAAATGCACACTAGTCCAGACTGACTGGTTAATGCCTGTGCACCCCAGCTGGACACCACTGGAGAGGAGGGTGTGGAACGGAGAGCAGAGACTGCCCTTACAGTCACATCAAGATGGCTCTGCCATAAGGTTTTCCACAGGCACATGGGCATCTTGCCCTAGACTGAGGTGGTTTCTTCCTTGGCTCTTGACAGGTGGGGAGAAAGGCTTCTGCATGCTGTGTAGGATGGAAACACATTAAGCAGGTGCTGTCCCAGGGTGGCGGTGCCGTCGCGCCTGTGGCTGTCTGGAATGACCTTAGACGTAAGTCGCTTCAGATGGGGCTCTTTGCAGAAGCGTCTCAGTCTGCAGAGGGATTTTTCACGGGTACAGAGGGTTTGGAGAGCTTACTGTTTTCAGGAAAGGCATCTTTTAGAAGATTGTTTTCTGTCCAGTCTTGCAAGCAAGGCCTTGTACCCTTTGCATTCATTAGGAATAGGGGAGCATTTCTGTTACGGCAGACAGGAAGATGCGCATGAATTCTTATGCTGCACCGTGGCTGCTATGCAGACAGCTTGTTTGAACGGCAGCTCCCAGTAAGCAGAGCCAAGTTAACCTTTAAGTGTTCTCTAGCACTCTGCACGCCCTTGTTTCCTTCCCTACAGGAAAACCCTTGTCCAGGGCTTTCCTACAAAGAAAAGCTCTTTGAACAAGGAGCTAGCACGCTGCCTCAGCTCTTTGCAGCGCTGATGCTGTCTTCTTTCCAGCTTGGACACCTCGTTGCAAGCCACCACGGTCATTCACCAAATATTTGGAGGATTTCTAAGATCCAGAGGTACTTGTTCTAACTGCTCCTGTCCTCAGAACCGACGTAGGCCGTTGTGCCCCTTGGTGGCAAAGAGCACACCGTGCGCCTCCCTCATCTGTCCAATGCTTCTCTTTGGCTTCCAGTAACGTGCTTGAGCTGCCAAGCAGTCTCAGAATCCTACAAGGGCTTCCTCAATATCCCTTTGGAGATAGAGGTAAGCTGCTTGGGAACTGTGGCTAAAGAGGTGGTGGAAGGCTCCCAGCTTTTGGGCTTTGCTCTCTCTTTCTGGGGCTTTCTAAACTCAATGGAGTTCACTTCCCCATGGCTCCTCCTTTCTTCCTCATGCAGGCAGCCTCCTCTGTCCCTGGCACGCTGGAACAATTTGTGAGACCCAAGCTGCCGGATGGTGACAATTGCTACAAATGCAGCAAGTAAGATTCTTCCTAATGCTCCCTGCATAGGAGATCCTGGCTGAAGCTCTTGCCTGTCTCAGAGCAGAAGGAACCCCTTGATGGAATTCAGACAGACAAGGGAGACAATGAGACACAGCTTTCTGTTGCACAGCTTATACCCAAAGACACCTGCAGCTGGGCGAGGAGTATGTTTGGTTCTCAGAGCGGCACCTTTGTTGCTCCTCTCAGCTGGCTGGAAATCTTGGATGACAAGCGCAGGTGCTCGCTCGCAGGAGAATTTTATTGCCAGCCTTGCCTTCCCAGCGGGTGGGTGACCAGCCTTGCTAAGGGGGAAGCTGTGCACAGGCCCCTTGCTAGGGCCAGGATTCAAAAGCCCCCTCCTCTCGGTAACGTCTTGCGATGCTGCTAAGGGATCCGTTTGGGAAGCTCTTTGCCATTCCCAGGGCTGAGGACTGAGGCTTTCTTTTCCAGCTCTCCTTCCCTGGTGCCATTCTGTCAGGGAGCGGGTGGCCAGGCCACGTGCGGGGTTAGAGTGGCTTCTGCGCCCCAGGAAACATCACCCTTGGGTTGCATTGTGGACCTGTGCTCTCATGAGAGAGCCGCCTTCCTGCTGCCTTGGGAGCTGTGGGCAAGCCTTGCTTTGGGGCACAGCAAAGAGAGGGCTTCGTGCATTTGTTTAGCTCCCAAAACACAGCACTCCCAATAGGAATGGAGCTGCCCGCGAACACCCTGCTAGGCTCTCTGCACGAGCAAAGCTCAAATGCAGCGTGCGGCTTGGAGAAAAGAACCACCGTCTTGGGCAAGGCAATACCATCCAGCTAGCAGGAGCGTGTGAGAGACATGGAAAAGGGTTTGACTGTTCGGCCTGCATGGGGAGGGGGAAAGATGCCCTGACACAATTGCCTGTGCTCACTTTGCAGGTGTGAAAAGATGGTTCCTGTGTCCAAGAGGTTTTCCATACACCGTGCTCCCAAGGTCCTCACCATAGCCCTGAAAAGATTTGCCGATTTCACCAGCGGGAAGATTAGCAAGGTATCTGCAGCTGCAGCGACCTCTTGGGAAGGCACATTTCCCAGGGCAGGCACTCTGCTAGAAAACGTTGTTCATTTCTGCCAACTGTTACTGTTGCAGCTGAAGATGTCTAGGAAGAATCGGCGTGAGAAGTAGATCTTACCCTTTCTCTTCTGGTTTACAGCAAAGTTCCTCTTGTGGGCCCGTGTTCTGCTCTCAGAGAGATGATTTTGCATTGAGCCTGCAAGTGTTTAAATGTTGCCTCTGGGAAGGGCCATTCCTAAGGAAGCAGAAAATATGTGTCTCAGCTTCCAGCCCAGTGGGGGCTTCCTAGAGGGGTTTTTCTCCATCTCTTCCATGAAGCATTCCTGGATGACTTCTTTTTGCTCTGTCTTCAGCATGTGAGCTATCCAGAGTATTTGGACCTTCGAACATACATGTCTCAGCCAGTTGGAGAACCAGTCCTCTACTCCTTGTATGCGGTCCTGGTGCACAGAGGTGCCAGCGGTCACGCAGGACACTATTTCTGCTTCACCAAGGTGAGCATCAACTTGCATGGCTTGCAGGGCAGAATTTGTGCTGCCCAAGGGAAGCTTGCCTAAGCTTGCATGGGGCTGGCAAGCACTGTTTTCCAGGGGAAAGCACTTGTGACCTGTCTCCTTTGACTAGTTGTGCTCCATCCTTTGTCTGGGAGTGTTCTGTCTTCGCTTTCCTGCCCAAAGCATGCAGTTGCTCTCAAGGCACGGTTGCCTCTATTTGCAGGCCAGTAACGGGCGGTGGTATGAGATGAACGATGCCTTGGTAGAGCTTAGGAACATGAAAACCGTCCTCAGCCAGCAGGTGTATTTACTCTTTTATGTCAGGTAAGAGCAAGGATGCAGACGGGTTCAGGGTACATCTCCTTTGGGCGCTATGGAAACTTCTCTTCATTTTCCTCTGATGTGCTCCTCTTTCTGTGCTGGGATGGAAGGACGGCTGGTAGAATTCAGTTCTGTCCAGTGCACAATTCCCCATGCCATGCACGTGTTGTCTTCCATTGCTCGGCCTTCCCCTGCCTGAAGGGGACAAGTCTCCTTGGGCGACTTGTTACGTACATGCTCTCTGTAGCTGGCAAAAACCGAGAACAGGAGCGATTCAGGCCAGGGCTACTGTGAGGATGAGAGCCGTGGCAGGAAGACCAGCATCTAGTTTTCAGCTTGTAGTCTTGGTTTTCAGCCCAAGAGGAGGCTGACAGAACAGGTCTCACCTGAGATCACTGTGGTTTCCCAGGTGCTACGACAAGATGCTCAGAGAACGCGCTGCTTCCGCACCTGGGCCATCTTTTCCTGCTTTGCTCCTTGGTCAGCATGGGGCTAACACCAAGCAAGATGCGTGTGTGGAACCACAGCATCCTCCGCATCTGATGCAGGTTCTTGGCGGGGAGGAGAGGGAAGGATAAAGGCACCAAATGGACAGTGGGATTTTTCTTCTTTTTTCTTCTCCGGTAGCATCTGCATTATGGTTTCCCTTCCACACTCGCAGATTTAGGAAGATGTTTAATCCATGCTCGGCTCTTTGTTTCCAAGAGGAAATTGGAAAATGGAGAGTAGGAATGAAAAACACATGCCAGCCTTGTACTCTGAGTTAAAGCAGAGTGGTTGTTCTTCTTGGCTGGTTTCTTTTTGTGTTCCGATCTGGAGGCAATTTGTAGGACTGCCTGGGAGGAGAGGGTCGTATCTGGGGCTTTTCGAAGCTGTGTGTTTGCAGATAGGCATCTTACAACATCTTCTTTTGAAATACAGAGCCCAAGTCATTTAAAGAGGAATGGAGCCCTGGAAGAGGACCCAAACACCACTGGTGTCTCACCAACGGACGCTCCTGCTCCCAAGAGGAGATGCTTTCGCGTGCTGGAAACCTGCCCTCAGCAGCACTATTGCAACGGGAGCAGGCCCACATCTTCCAGTGGGGACAGAAACTGCCTGCATATGGGCCCAAGTGCCAGAGAATGTCCTCCCTACGGATGCAGAAGCCGAGGACAAACAGAGCAAGTCAGGTCCCGCTGGCCTTCCTGCAAAAGCAGGTGGCGCTTCCTGTCCCCACTCTGCAGGCAGGGAAAAGCATGGCCCTTGCGCAGCCACCGAGCCAACCCACGACACTACTGGGTGCCAGAGCAGCAGGCTGCAAAACACTCTCTGCAGAGACCTGCCCCTTCAGCTGCGCCGCTTCCTTCTGCTTTTGAGGGCTTTTCCCAGAAGAGCGAAAAGCCAAGGAAAAGGGGACATTCCCAGGCAGACGGCAGGGACAGTGACAAAACAGAAGGGAAATGGAGGAAGATGGAGAAGCTGTTTCAGCAGTTTGCTCCTCGGTCTTCTCCGGCTGTTCCCCCTAGGCCGCCTGCCAGCTTCACTGGGCTCTCAGCAGTGCAGACTGTGCCTGAAGATCACCTGGGTAGGTGGATCAAGTGACGCTAGGAAAGCTACTGCAGGGTTGGGTTAGAACTTCACAACGAGACTGATAATGGTGCTACCTGACCCTAGGAATATGCAGAGGTGGAAGATGCCGCTCTGGAATACAGTTATTAGATGTGTATTACCCCAGGAACCTTGCAGGCAGGCGAAACCGCTGCCCCAGGCACTGTAGAGCATTGGGCCATGGCGAGGTTGTGGGGGCCGTGGGTTTAAGGCAAATTAGGGGCTATGGTAGGGGGAGCATGCCTGCAATACAGCTAACAAGGCGGGAAGGAATCCTATTGATGTTCAGGTATCAAGGGAAGCAACAGTTGTGCAGGAACACGCAAGTGTCGACTGCTGCCTAAGTGGTGCTCCTGAGGGTCCCGAGGAGCCTTCCTGGAATGCCGCTTTGTTTCCAGGTTTCAATGGAAGGGAGGCAAAGAGAGCCTCCAACCTTCTGCCATGTGCCAGGAAAGCACGTAGCCATGGCCTGCTCTCCTGCACAGCGCAGCCATCTTAGCACGCACCCAAAATGTGGTGACCTTCCCTAGCAGGCTTTGGGAAGCCTCCCTCTCGAGGCGGGTCGCTCCTGCAGCCACAGTGCACGTCAAGCTGTGGGCAGCCTGGGCTCCTTGCTCTTTAGAAAGCAAACCGCTGAGCAGATGGGTTTGTGCTGAATGTCGTGACAGGGAGTGAAGCTGCTTTCTTTTGTCGTTCAGATGCAGAGCTTGAGGACGGGAGACAGGCAGGCTCTGACTAGCCTTATCATCAACACCACCACATACCACCAAATCCAGCAGAAAGCCATTCTCCAAGCAAGACTAACCAGTGGAAACTTGAAGAGTATTCTCAGGACAATAAAGTGACCATCAAAACCAAACCTGTTCCATGGTGGTGCTTCAGATTTCTGTACAGAATGGCAGAATAGTCGTCACTGGCCTACGGGTCTCCGTTTGGCCCCTCAGGGCCTCCATGTGCACTGGGCCAGGGCATCTCCGTTTGGAGCCCCAGATACTTCGTGCACACAGGGCACAGATACTTCGGGCACTGCAGGCCACCACGTGTCCCTTGGGGCTCCGTGCTTATGGGCCAGGGTGGTCCTACGGGACTCCCTGCCACCCGCCATGGCCTCCGTGCGCATGGGGCTCGGGGGGAACGGTCAGGTTTCCATGCGGCTCGTGAGAGCCTCCATGTGCAGTGAGGGGTGGGGAGGGCTCCCTGTGGGCCTCTTTTAGGCTCCCTGGAGTCTTCTTGCACACGGGGCCGCAGGACCTTATGGGCTCTTGTGTGGCCTCCCAGGGCCTCCTTGTGCAGGGCACAGGGGGGCCCTACAGCCCTTTATGTGGCCCCCTGGGGCTTCCATGCACATGGAGCGGGGAGGGCCCTACGGGACTTCATGCGGCACCAGTGCCCCCCTTCACACATGGCCAGGGAGGCCCTATGGCCACCGTGCGCATTGGTATGGAGGCGCCGACAGGCTTTTGTGAAGGCCCCCTTGAGGCCTACGTGCACATGAGGCTGCACAGGACTACAGGCCCCCTGGGGCCTCTGTGCACATGGGGACAGGGCGGCCCTTTGTGCGGCCCCCGGGCCTTCGTGCATGCAAGGCTGTGGGTGCCCAAGGGAGCTCAGTGCGCCCTCTCCCTGGCCTCCATGCCCACGGGACCAGAGGGACCCTACAACCTTTCGTGCAGCCGCCCGGGACCTCCTTGGTCCACAGACCAGGGGGCCTTACGGGTGTCCATGCGACTCCCTGAGGCTTCTGTGTGCAGAGGTCAGGGCGGGCCCGGCAGCCTTTGGTGCAGGCCCTGGCGCCTCCAGGCGCACAGGGCCTTTGTGTGCCCTCCGCGGGGCCTCCCTCGGCACGGGGACGCGGGACCCCCTCGGCACGGGGACGTGGGGCCCTGCGGGCCTTGGCGTGGCTCACCAGGGTCTCCTTGGGCACGGGCCCAGGTGCGGTTCCCAGGGCCTCCATGTGCACAAGCCCAGGATGGGGCCTATTGGCCTCGGGGCGGCTCCACAGGGTGTCTGTGTGAACGGGGACAAGTGGGCCCTACAGGACTTTATACTGTGCCCCACTGCCCCAGGCCTCTGTGCGCACGGGCCCGAGGGGCCTTCACGGGATCCCCCACCAGGGTTGCCATGCGCATGGGGCTTGGTGGGCCCCATGGGCCTTTTTGTGCCCCCCCCCCGGGGCCTCCATACACATGGTGCCAGCAGGGGCCCTACAGGCCTTCGTGCGGCACCCAGGACCTCCACATGCACCGGTCCAGTGGAGCCCATGGGCATCGATGTGAATACTCGGGCGTCCATGTGCACTGGTCCGAGGGGCCCTACAGGCCTTCGTGCAGCCCCCAGGACCTCCGTGCGCACAAGTCTGGGGGGGCTCGGCAGGTTTCAGTACAGTCCTCTGGGGTCTCCATGCACATGGGACCTGTGGAGCCCTATGGGCCTTCAGGTGGCCTTCAGGGGACACCGTGCACATGAGTGCGATTGGGCCTTACAGGCCTTTACGAGGGCCCCCAAGGCCTCTGTGTGCACAGGGCTGGGAGGACCCTCCAGAAAGCCCCTGGGGCCTCCACGCACATGGTGCTGTGGGGTCCCTAGGCTGTGAAAGATTGAGGCAAAGAAGGCATTAAGGACCTTAGCCTTATCCTCATCCTTGGTGACAATGTTCCCCATCGCATCCAATAAAGCTTGATGATTCTCCTTGGCCCTTCTTGTCTTGTTAATGCAATTGTAGAAACAGTTTTTGTTGTCTTTTACAACAGTGGCCAGATTGGGTTCCAGATGAGCTCTTGCCTTTCTCATTTCCTCTCTACATAGCCTAGCAGCAACCTTGTACTCTGGTACCCGAGGTGCTTACACTGACTTCTCATATTGGAAGTGATTAATCACCGCTGGGGTTACGGCCTGCCTTGTTTACAGCGCCTCCTCCTCCGTCGCCTGCTCTCATTCCTGAGAGCGCAGAGAGGAGGAGAAAACAGCAGGAAGTTATTTTGACCTGGCCATTTCCTCGCGCGACCTCCCGTCCTGGATTTGTCCGGGAGCGTGTCCAGGGGAGAGGAGCTGGAGTCACAGCCCACATCTGCCGGGAGTTGAGTCCTGCAGGAGATGCCTGCAGGGCATCTCGCTTCTGCACAGAGAGCCCTCATCCTCACAAATCCCGTCTGCCAGCAGCGCCAGGATGCTCCTACTCCACCAGCATTCCCACTTCTGCTCAGCGTCAGAGGTGAGCATAGCCCACGGCCTGGCTAGGGTTGGAACAGGTCCTAGCCTGGTCCTTGGCTTTTTGATTCCTCCTTACAGCACGAGCTGTAGCAAAGCTTTTTGCTGTGAATGCTGGCTGGTTTGCCTTGCCAGGATCAGAAATGCTGCTCTGTGAGAAAAGATTCTTGGCAAGCCTGGAGGCCGTAAACGTTGAAGAGATGGAGCAATCGCTTGGCCGCGTGGGCGCTGCTGCCTCTGCCCTCCAGCAGTGCTGGAAGTCCCCTCGTCTCTCTCGATCTCACGCAGTCGTCTCTGTAACTCTGCAGCCCTGAACCAAGTTATCCAGCCTGGAGACAGCAGTTTTTAACATAAGAGTTTTATTACTTTGTACTTAAAATACAGAAAATACCTATCACACTCATATACATTCACCACACAAATGTATCAGAGCTCGTGACATTCACTGCTCTCTGGAGCAGACTAAAGCTTAAACCCCACGAGTCGATAGTATTTACAACCTCCATGTTCCTGAGCCTGTGACCTACGAGCAGCAAACAGCTACGTTCACTGTGCGCTTTTCCAAATGTCCCGCGTGCAGCACCAGGCTGGGGAAGCGTCTCCCCACACCGGCCGCCAGCGGGGCCGCAGTAGCTGCAAGATCATGGGAAAGCGACCTGAGATGTGTGTCCTTTTGCATCCCACTGTGGGACTTGAAGCCGTCAGGTCTGCAGTGGTGCAGCCTCATCGCTGCAGCACAGCGGAGCGACACAAAAACAGCATTTTTCTTTTGAGGGAAGAAAACCTCAGGAAAACCACAGTGCGCTGTGTTTGCTACTCTATTTGCAGAGACCACAGTTTTACCTGTCCCCCACTCATCAGATGGGGATGTTGCCTGCATTGGCATCACTACTAAACTTTACTACAAAAATAACATTTCTTATATTTGATATAAAAATAATGCTATAGCAGCATTCCCCAAACTTGCAAGGCCACAAATCCCCACCTGGCGGAGTAAGCAGGGACCAAGTTGCAGCCCATCGTTTCCATGCTGAGAACTGGAAGGATTCCCTGAAGGTGGCATCTTGTTGGACCTAAACCTTTCTTTAGCTGTACTTTACAGCTGGTTCTTTGCTTTGAGCATCTTGTTTATTTTTTATATACATATATATATATATGTATGTGTGTGTGTGTATAGATGTATATAAAGCTATACATATATATATATACACACATATATATATAGCTTTCTTGTTCTACATGAATATTTACACTTTGGGATGTGATCCACTCAAGTCAATCACTGCAGGACCAGGCCCCCTCTTTATGTGCTGAGGAAAAATTCATAGTGTGCTAAGTGGGACTAAATGCTAAATTGGGGACTTCAGGCACTGGTCCCAGATAAGAGAGGGGGCTTATAGCTGTGCCTACATATGTGGAAAATTAGAAGCAACCTAGGTTTAAAAATAGCTCTGTTACTGTTACAATGTGTTAATAGCCCCATGATCAATGCCATGTAAAAAAGCTAAAATGAGACTAAAGCGTAGAACCACGAATAGACCTTCTATGGCTTCTTCTGCATCAGCAAAAGTGCTTATTTCCAGAGATAGAACATGACACTGAAAGGAAGGTAAGTGTGCTTTAGTGGAATAATTCCTGCACTGCTAAATCCAGACCTGCATTGAGCTACTCCAGAAATGTATTCCCTGACTTTTGTGCTTGCTAAACAGCAAAAGAGCAAAAAAACCTTCCCCCGGCAATAGCAAAGTTATTGGGGCTCCTCTGATTTCTCTGGTTTGCAGCAGTTCTGCTTCCACATGGTGTTATTGAGTTCACCCTCATTATCCTGCCCTGGTGCTGGACAGAGCTGGCCAGGGGCTACATCTGCTGGGAGAAGACGTTTATGGCAGGTGCCTGGATTTGCCAAAATCAGGTCTCAGACTACATCTATAAACGTAGCTGCTCCCAACCATTTTAGGGACCAGCAGTCTAGTTTTGAGCAGGACATAAACTGCGTTGTCAGCATTTCGGAGACTAAAACTTCGCTTTGATCAACTAGCTTTGATCTTTAGTTCCCTTCCTATGCAGGCAAATTAGATTCAGTTTTAATCTCCTTCGCCTGAAAAGCTGGGCTCCAGCAAGAGTTAGTGGGGTACTGAGTCAGGCCTGGAGAGCCAGCACCCCCGTGGCAGACCTCCTCGGTCCTGGTCCGACGCAGAAGCGCACGGGCTGTGGCGCGGAGGTGCCCCAGGCGGCGGAGCGCTCTGCGCGGGGCAGCCATGGGAGACAGAAACATCCCCAGCGCCGGCTCAGAAACTCACCGGGACCCGCACCTGGCGAAACGCACCCGGGCAGCTCTAGGACGGCAGCATCCTCCATGCACAGCTAGTACCAGAGAGAAAACAGCTTATCATTTATCCCCCACATACCAACTTTACTCCTCAAACACCCCAAATGGTTAATGACAACTTAGAGGGGTTTTTTTAGGTACTCTGCTCTGGGAAAAAAAAAAAATTATATATCTATATATATATATATACACACACACACACACGTATTTGGTATTTGTATTCCCATATTCCCTGCTTTGCACCTAGCTTTCCTGCAGCAACACAAAGGATCTATACAAACCCCATCCATGCCATGGAGCCATCAGATCACTTCCACTGGACAGACACTGGCTGCAGATCTCTCCTGCTGGTAGAGCAAGCCCTGTACCATTTCCATTGGCATTGCTGCTTTCTTGAGTCCAAATATTTTACATAGCCGTACAGCAGCAGCAGCAGCAGCAGCACTGCAAGCAATCACACCACCTGCCACAGAAGCTACTATGATGACAAAGCGCACTTGGGATCCCGACAAGAAGCTAGGAAAAGGTGGAGCATTTGGTTTTTCTGTAGTTAACCATGCTCTGGCTTGGCCCGAGAAGGTTTGACTGGTAAAAGTTGGTGCATCTGGAAGATCCTGCTTTCCTGAAGAGTGTTCAGGTGTTCTAATATCAAAAGCATCTGTCCAGGAATGGAAAACCTTGTCGGCGGGATCAGAAAGACCCTCATTTGTGACAGCTGGAAAAGGGGTTGTTGGGGTATTACCTAGGATGGAGGGAAGATCTGAATGAAAACTCCTGGAAGCCGCATCTGATGTGTCAGCTCTTGCACTTGCAGGGTCTCGGGATCCATCCGTGGAACCTACAGAATAGTCTGGGGCTTTGGTAATGGACACAGGGCCTGAATTCAAAATAGGAGAAGTCATGTCTGGAACCTGAGCATTTGTGGTGTATCCTCTGTGTTCTTCTACAGATCTTACAGAGTTCTGAAAGCCCTGCACAGGAGCCAGGGTTTGGTTGGGGCCTGTGCCTGCTGCAAAGGTTGCTGGAGGTGCAGTAGCTTTGGTGGAATCACCGTTTGCCTCTGAACCCATTTCAGAGCGGGCAGCAATGTCCCACATCACAGGAGAGGATGCTGTAGGGACCTGCGTGGGGAGCGTGGCTTGTGTGGATTTGCTGGACACTCCTGTCTCAAGAGCAGGAGCATTTGTACCATCCAAAACTGGCATGCCCGCCCCTTGAGAAGTACTGCTTGGAGCAGTGGCTTGAGATGGAGCTGTTACTCCAAGACCAACCTGCTTGTGAAAAATGCCAGGATCTTCTGGCACTGCTGCTGAAGTTGCAGCATGTGGAAGTGAGGATGCCACAGAGGCTTTTTTCTGGTCCAGTATCTGCATGACCTTCTTTACCCAGTCCTCTCCTGGATTCGCACACATCTCCACGTTCTTCTGAGTCGTAAGTCTGAAGTGAAAATAAAAAAGGAATACTTAATAGATGCAGAAAACACTGTCTTAATCTATGGCTGTGGCACAGAAAGCACCCAGAGATGCTGGTAAACATGGATACCATCAAACTTCTACCACAGTTAAACTATCTGGTTGGATGGGTTATTCATGGGCAAGGCAAATGCCTTAATTAAATATCTAAGTTAGACATCAGAAGTTGAACATGAAAGGTTTCCTCTGCACAGACTTTCTCTTTCAAAACCATTCATCCAATGCTCAGATGTGTTTGTTTTCCTCACTACAAAACAAGAAGCTCGGCGGGCACTGGGCTATGAACACAGGAACACAAAACTCTCATTTTACTGAGAGAGAGGGAGGCATTTTCTGAGCAGCCTCACTTTGGAGCAACCTCCTGGGCTGAAATAAAGTGGTCTTGGTGGTGCCTCACTCTCAAGGTAAGCGAAAAGAGACAATTATCCTGGGGGAAAAAAAATAGCGATTTTTGTTTGTTTTTATCCAGAAAAGCAACTGTTTCTGAATCTTTTTCCACCAGAAATGCCTATTTTCATAGCAGTGTGTGAACTCTTACTCTGTGTGCTTGCACTACCCCAACTCCCCCATTCCACCAATATGTTCTTTCATCAGTTCTTTTCCTCATGTATTTATCTCTCCTGACAGTGACAGTCTCACTGTGTGTGTGGACAGAAACCAGTGCAGTTTGGGCCCCGATCTCATTTGGAGGCTATAAGTTTTTAAATAGGGAAATAAAGAAAAGAAAACACCATCCAAATAAATATCAGCATTTGCTCTGTTTCCAGAATGCTCCTTGCTTCCAAAACCAAAACAGCTTTGGCTGGCAGGTTATCTGCTTTCGCAGCGAGTGCTGCAAGGGGTGTGGGCCGTAGGAGGGCACTCACATGATGCCCTGCTTGAAGCACTGTGGTTCAGTCCGGCGGTAGCTCTTTATCCGCCTCTCGGGAATCCGGGGTGTAAAGCGACCGCACTCCTTTGAACAATTCGGAGATGCTTTAGGTTGCCCTGGAATAAAAATTTCAGCATATTAAGCATTGGTCTGTCATTAGACACAATAAAAAGCAACAGGGTTTGGGGGTTTTTGTTTGTTTGGTTGGTTTTTTTCCTCTCAGTTCTCTGTGTAGGAGAAGTTTGTGCCATGGAAGTTTGCAATCTCTGCCAAAAGGAGCAGGGAGACAAATGGACACAAATTCTGCAAAGGCTACGATTACTGGAATCATTCAAATAAGCCAGATGACCTAAAAATACCAAGTGAAAACTGTTGGGGTCTTGACACACAGTTTGCCTTATAAAGGATATGCAGGAACTGCTGGGCAACTTTGGAGCAGTAGTTGCCCAAGAAATACCATTTCTCCTCACGTTCCTCTCTGGTAGCCCTCCACACAGCTTAGCTGTGAGGCAGGATGACTAGTCTTAGCACAGCTCCCAGAAGACCAATTTCTTCATCCTCCAAAGACCTGCTACACCTGTCAGCAACCCAGGCAAGCAGAGCACATCAGAGGGTAGCTCTGTTTCTTCACGAGCTCCATTTCTTCCCCTTGGTTGGTCTTCTTCCTCAAGCAGACATCCTAACTCTGTTGGCACTGGTTGTTAAACAGTTACTCGAACACTTGGGCTTGGAGAAAGGCACCACGGAAGGATCTCTAGGTGAAGGATATGTCACTTTCATAGCTTTTATGAAAGCAGGAATATCTCAAGAGCACTACTTCAAAGCCATCGCACAATTTCACACCAGACTTGCATTTTCCACCCCACGAGCAAACCTGGTTTGCACCTTGCAAAGTGTAAAAATAAAATCCCACTTGATTCAACAGAAGCAGACAGCCAGTCCCACCTTGGGAAGGGTTCATGGCAGCCCCGTAACATTTCTGCCTCACAGCACTAGCGAGTAGTTACGCAACACAGCCCAGCAATTTATTTTCTGTGGCCCAGGGGGACAAAACTTAGAAAAACAAGTCCCGACTTCTCCAAGCTCCCCTGCGAAGAAAAGAGCTGGAGGTTGGTTTAAATCATGTTGGCTCTGCTAAACACCATCTCCCATTCCCAGGTGAATTTGTGGACATTTGGTTGGGAACAATCCAGTAATTGGGTGTAAGGATGGGTGTCGGTCCAGTAAAAGAGCTTGGGGGTCCGGCCAGTGTCTTTGGCTCCATTTACTGAGGAAACCCCTGGCTGCACAGAGGTCCACGTCAAACCCTCCTGCAGGAGGATGTTTCAGTCTCTACATCTCCCAAACCCAACTCCAGAGTGGAGGAGCTTGGAAAGCATCTTCCAAGGAGAGGGCAGAGCTGCAGAGCTACAGCTACGAGAAAGTCCCCAGAGTTTGTGGAGCACAGACGGTCCCAGGGACAGTCCTGGTGTCCTCTCTCCTCCCAGGAGGCACAGCCCCACATCTCCAAGCTCTATCCACACTTTTACCAAAGGGCTCCGTCCTGAGGAAAGCCAGGGACGCACAGGTACCGAGAAGGAGGTGTGAAGAGAGGAGGAACCTACATCCCCAGCTATCCTTTGTGCTGTTCCTGTTCCTCTCATCTGGTGGCAGCAGGGAACGGGGCAGATCTTAAGTGCTCTCTGCCCCTTTCCCTTCCCACACCATCCCCTCTTTGGAGGCAAAGTCCAGTTTTGCCTGTGTTCCTGAGAAGTCAGCTGCTATCTTGGCTCTCAGCCCTGCTTAATGGGTGCTCTCGTGGAGCAATCACTGATCTAGATGCCTTAAACCGAGCTCAGCGCGGCAGAAACGCATCGCCCTGCTGTAGCCCAGGTTGCCCTGCAGGGAGACGGGGCGGGTGTCCCCTCCCGGACGTGCGCGTGCGGCAGCGGGAGCAGGAGCGCGGCCACGGGGACCACAGTTGCGGCAGCACCCCCACCTCAGGGCACCGGCACCCCGAGGTGCTGCCGCCCGTGCGGACGGACACCCAGCAGCGCCCGGCCCACCTTGCCTTAGACTTGATGTTTCTCTGCTAGTATCGACCCTTAGAAAGTCTCTGCAATGACCCTCTCTGCAACAGCCCTCCCACCTAGACTGGGCACAAACAGTTAACAAGGGGCTGCACTGCCTGCTTTGCTGCGCTATTGTAGCCTCCCTCTTCCACTTCCTAGACCTATTCCCGGAAAAAGGGCCACCGCAGGCAGCGAAGGGACGCTGCTCCTTACGCCTTCCCTGTGGCGGCAGGAGGCTTCGCCGCCGCGGGGGCTTCGCAAACGCCACCGCTCTGCCGGGCGGCCCCGAGGGCGCGGAGCGCAGTTACCTTCCGTCAGGATCCCCAGGCACAGGAGCTTCAGCCCAAGCAGGACCAGCAGAGAAGCCACCTTCATGTTCCCGAGGGCTGCGGGAAGGAAGGCTGCCCACGGAAGGTTAACAGGCTCCCAACTAATTAACTGACTTTCCCCGTTAATTTTCGCTCCCGGTTGCCTCCGCAGCACTCCAGCTGCTGCGGCTCATCCCAAGGCTCTATAATCCCGCCTGCAGTCCCAAGTGTGGCTTAGCTCCCCCGCACGCTTCTCACAGTGACGACAGGAGGCGGAAGGAAAGCGGGGACGGGCAGGGAAAAGTTCTTGTATTCAGGAGCTAGGCAAGTCCTGGAATTCCCCAGCAAAAGTACTCGTGCTTTTTATAGCGCCTGACTCTTTGAAAGCCTGCGAAGAAATTTTAGGAATCAGCTGCCCCATCTTCCTAGGGTGTCTGTCACCCGAACAGCCTGTGCTGAGGCTTTCCTTAGACCTCAAAGGTTTTCCCCCTAACGTCAACCTGCAATTCCCTGATACCTCCTCTGATGTACCCCAATTTACACAAAAGCAGCTGCTTTTGGAAGCCCTCTAAGAACAAAAGCACCAGGTACCATTGGCTCATCAGCATCACACGCTGGAACTAAGCTTAGGTCTGACTTCAGCCAGCTTCTTGTTTCTCAGGCATTTGCTCCTTCAGCCTTGACTTTAATATCACATGAGTCATTAGGCACTAATTTCTTGCTGGTGCTAAGAACGTGATAACAGGTCCCAGATGCTGGAATCAACAGGATTTGTTTAGGGGAAGCCCAGTATTTGCAACAAGCCAGATATGGACCTATGAAATCACATCCTGCACCTTTTCTCTTGTATATCCCAGGTCCTGTCTGAATACATGAAAAAAATCCCCTGTCATCTGCCACTGAAAGATGCAGATAAGATCAAGTTTGAGACAATGTGACCCTCACTGAAATCGTGTTTTTTTTCTTCATGGAGATTTCTTAGGTGAGAAAATATTTCCTGTTTTCTCTGGTGGAAATTGGGCTTCTCTGAGTCATGGAAATTTTCAACAATTCTAGTTATAGATTTCTGTTTCTTTATTTTATTTTATTTCTTACTTTTCCCAAACAAAGGAAAACCCTCACAATTCCAATGAGATCATTTTTCTAAAGACAATACTCCTGGCTGCAGACGTCAGCCTTTGCTTATATAATTCTAAATAGCAAAGGCCAGTTTTCAAAGATATTTAAAATGTCTTTAAAATGTTTGAACATCTTGCACTAGTCTGCTCAATCCAGTCAGAATAGGAAACGCTGTACCCACGCAGGCACTTAGACACCCCGTTTCACTAAAGGGCTTTTCTTTAGGCTCAGCATAGCTTTGCAGGAAGTGTTTATTCCAGGAAATGGCATTGCCTGTGGCTTCTCAACAGCATAAAGCGATGCTCATATT
>VZSG01000816.1:35378-49084 GCA_013398315.1 Nothoprocta pentlandii
CGACGGCGCCTTCCTGCTCTCGCCGCTCGGCGGCCTCATGGTGGCCGAAGCCGTGAGTACCGCGAGCCGGGGGGGCGGGACGGGGCTGTAATTAGGAGGGGGTTAATTAATTAATTAGCAGGAGGTGCAACCTGCGGCGTGGGGACGGTGAGAAGTGCAGGGTCTCCCCTTGAGGCTCAGGCAGGGCGATTGCAGTGCAGGAATCTCTTGGATGCGGCAGGAAAGAGCCACGGGGCCAGCCCTGCGCCGTCCGCGCGCCGTCCCGCTCCCTGAGAGCCCTGGCCCACAGGTGCCAGGGCGGGCGGCAGGGTCGCGCACCAGCGCCCTGCGTGGGTTTGGCGTTTTTCCCCCATCCGTGTTTCTCCCCACGCTGCAAACACAGGAGTTTGCATGGATGCGAGGGAAGACAAGGCGGCATTGTGCGGAGCGCGGCGGCGGCTGCGGGGCACCGCGCGTCACACAGTGTCACACAGTGTCCCTTGTGTGGCCCGCGTCAGCCTGCGGGCCGGGCCGCCACGGCGGCTCCCGCCGCGCCCGGCAGCTCCTTGCCAAGGTCCGGAGTCCAGCGATCGAGGGCGGGCACAGCCTTGGGAGGACACGTTAATCAGTTACGTAGCTGCCTTCCCGAAGGAGAGGGGGAACAGGGATGAAGGAGAGGGTCCTGGTGCTGGAGATGTTGAGGTCCAAGACGGGGCTGCCTCGAGATGCTGCTTCTCGGCGGCGAGGCAGCAGGAGGGCAGGGGCAGCACCCAAGGGTGCTGGGGGACAGCAGCTGGTCATGGCGCTGTGGAGGAGCAGCTGCATCTTTCACCCCAGACAGACACCCCAAAAATCTCCTTTTTTAGTGGCACTTGAACAAGGGCTAGGAGTTGTTTCTCTGCTGACTTTTTTTGGTTTCATGCTGGAAATAAGGGGCTCGTGTCCTGCCTTTTCCTGGTTTCCCCTGGAGGCAGCTTGCAGGCACCTAACACCCCACTTGCTACGTAATGAAACCTGCTTAACTGCAAAAGACAAACTCTTACTGTCCTTTATGCGGGATGTCTAAACCCAAACGGAGAAGCCGTGACCTAACCAAAGTGTGTTGAGAAAGGCACCGTTCTGGGTGGGAGATGCTGCCCCTGGGTCTGCCACCACGAGGGGACACCCGCCCTGGGGAAGGACGTTGTCCTCTTGTCACCTTCGCAGGTTGAGGGAGGACCCTCCCGGCTGGTGCTTCCCCGCCGCGGGCCCGGGCCCGGCGTCCCCGGGCTCCCTGCCTCGGCCGCCCGTGCGGTGCCACGCGGGCTGCAGCGCCGGGGGATGAGCCCCGTGGGAGCCTCCGGGCAGCAGAGAACCCAAGGCACCAAGCAGAGGCCGGAGGAAACGCATCCCATGGCAGACAAATCCAGTGAGCAGCACAACCCGCCTCTCAAAGTCACCGCCCCGTCCTCTGGAGGACGTCCGGCTTGGACAACGTTGCATGCGACAGTTTCAGTTCACCAACCGGGGGATGGCGCCAGCCCGATTTTTTTGCATTTCGGGCAACCACAACCCTTTCAACCACTTTCCCCTTTCTACCCTGCAGGTGCTTGGCTTATTGACGTGGGCTCTTATTGCTGACACAACGTACTACCTCCACGCGGCCTATGGCTGGGTCATGTTCGTGGCCATCTTCTTCTGGATATTGACGGTTATTTTCTTGGCGATCTACCTGCTGCAGCTTCACTTGAAATTCCACATCGTTCCCTGGTCCCTCGTGGTAAGCATGATGAGGAGACCGAGTCTTGGACTTGCTCCTCTCAAAGCTGATGCAAGGAAGTCCTCTGCACTTTGCCCGTGACCTTGTTTCATTCTGGCCCTCAGTTGCTTGGAAACTTGACAGACAGGGATGCCGACAACCCTGGCCTTGCTTTATGGAAGGCATCGGTGCTCCGTGGAGCTTGGGCCTCGTAACCTTCTCTTTGCCCTCCCCAGCTAGTGATCTTCAACGCGACGGCCACCGTGCTGTATATCACAGCTTTCGTGACGTGCTCCGCGGCCGTCAAGCCGACGTCGTGGCGCCAGTGGGACTACAACAGGAGAGCCGCGGCATCCGTAAGCACGGGCAGCGCGCGGGGCCGGGCGGCGGGGCGGCCGCTGCGCTCACGCCGCGCCTCCTCTCTTCCAGTTCTTCGCCTGCCTCGTGATGGTGGCCTACGGGGCCAGCACCTTCTTCAGCTTCTGTGCCTGGAGAGGGCTCGGCAGCAACGCTGCCACCAGCCAAGTGACCAACCGTGCCTGAGGGAGCAGCAGGCGGCTGGCGCGTGCCCGCGGCTCCAAGGCCGCGTGCACGGGCAGGATCAGGAGCAGGACAGCGCTGGGCTTTGCGCCGGCTGACGGTGCCTCTCTCCGCACTCCATCTCCTATGGAAACCAGCCTGTGGTGACCGTCGTCCCCAGCTGTCCAGCCATGGTGGGCAGCTGTTCTGCGGCCCCTGATGATGCTCCCCGTTGACGTGTCCGCAGCACAAACCCACCACAGCCAGGGCTGGCCTCGGCCCGAGACCCAGCACGGGCTGGAGACCAAACCTCGTGCCTGTCCTTGAGCCTCCCTCTGCCCCTCCCAGCTCCCCAGGGAGCCCAGGCCTGGCTGGAGCAGCTCAGCTGAGCAGACCTAACCCAGCACCTATCATCAGCACTAAACTTCACTAAACCCCAGCCCAAGTGCCTGTCCCTGGGTCATTAACAGCTACGGAGTAAACAGCAGTAATTAACTCGAGAGGTAAACAGAGGCAGAGCGGGAAGACAAAGGCTAAGTGGGACAAGTCTAAACTGCTAGTGTACTGATATCAAAAAAAAAAAAAAAAAAAAAGGAAGCACTTTATGTTTTAAATAAAAATCTTCCAAAATTCAACACTTGAGTCTGTCCAGAAGTTGTTTTCCATAAAATCTTGCAGAGTTTATTGCAGATTGCAATTCCTGTCAGATCCCGGAGTGCATATATAGGGAGCCACAAAGCCAAGGAGGGGGCAGAGATTTCACTGGCCAAAGAAACTACCCTTCCCACCACACAAGGGCATTAAAATCTGGCCCCAAGTCCATATTGTTCTTATCACTCTGCTTTATAGATATATACTCACACACACACATGTATAGAGATGGGCAAAGGATTCAGTGTCCTCCCTTGTGCAGCCCCAAAGGCTCTCAAAGCCCTTAAAGCCACCAAGTCCATGTGGCCACGATTTCCCTTTCAGCGTTTGCTTTATCACGTTACGTCTATCAGACAAAGGTTATACATTACATACACTTAACTTATTTACAGATCTTCCTAACAGGAATGTTAACATAGTCCAAAGTTGCACTAAACGCTGCACTGGAAAAACCCTAAAACTTGTCTTGAGAGGGAGGCCCCAGAAATTCATCTTATTTTAATTTTAAAGGGATTGCACAAACTGCATTACACTCAGGCAGATTTAGCTTTATTTACTTTGGAAGAAAGCTAAATGACGGGCAACATTTCAAGAAATATAAAAATAAGTATTTCTATATTTCTATAACAGTAAGGAAATCAGCCTCCATGGATTCTTGTGACAAAAATAAAGCTATAGAAGGCGAAATCAGACTTGCAAACACAGAGTCCACAATATATAGAAATTTAATTTCTTATAAAAGACCCTCTATAGCAGAAATTGTTACAGAAACGCTGGACCCCAGAGCACAGCAAACGCACAACTAGAAGAGGCGGCGCGTTGGTGAGCACGGTGCGGGAACAGGAGGGATGCGCCCCGAGCCGCGCGGCTCGGCTCCCGATTCCAGCAGGGAAAAGACTGACCTAAAATTGCTGTGAAAAAGGGGTTTCCTCCCCAGAAAGCATTTCTGCACCAACAGGCATTATCACTCACCCGACTACATGTGTATCTGTGTGAAGGTTGTGCAAACCCATGGATTTACGGTATCTTCCTGCAACTAAACTACTTCAACACGTTACTTAACGTTACCTTATGCAATAAATTAACCTGACAGAACTGAATAGTGAACTGGGGGAGGCAGGAAAGCAAAGCTCACAGCAGGCGCATCAAAAGCAAGAAACGAAGCAGCACAAATGAGCGAAACAGTGAAAACTTTGGTACAGAGCAAACACCTCGACGTTGTTCTCCCTCCACACGGGGATACAGCCCGAACGGCGCCTCGCAGGCTCTGAAACCGGGAGTGATGGCAAATACAGAAGAATTTCATTCTGAAAATAACCATCAAGGAATTCATTTTTACTGCAGTCAGGCTGTGTTAAAGATGTGGACCAATGTGACCCAAATGTGACCCAATTTTCATAATTTCGTTCTCCAGGGAACAGATGATTAGGAATATTCTTTCTTGCTTGCTAAGGGCACGAACTGACAAGTGTGCGGCCATCTGCACTCCAGGGAAATGTTCTTATTTATTGCAGAATCTGTGAAAACCTGTGTAAAGACCTGTAAATCCTGATGAGACATACAGAACTGCTTTTGATCAAAACACAACAAATCACAAGGATTTCTAAGTAAAAACACCTGGCTGCTCCTAAGGGGTTAACATATTTTTAAGAGGATCGTGTATACGTGTTCAAATCTGGAGATTTCAACACACTAGAACAATTCCAGCCAGAAACCTGCAGCATCATCAGCAAAAACACTGGAGACCTAGTGAGGTTTTTTGAGCAGTGCTGCATTCATAAATTTGGTACAGAGATGGTCAAAACGTCAGGTTAATAGGTTAATACGATTTCCTTAGCGCTGTTAGTCTGTGTCTACAACTCATTATCATCTCACCACAACTCTGTAACTTTAATCTGGTGGTAAATACATCTTATTTTTGCCATATTTATTGCTTATTTTTGCATGGCTTCGCTAGCATGAAAAAAAAAAAAAACCTATTTCAGTTGCAGCACAAAACGGTAACACTTTGGAAATCAGTGACCGAAGTCACCACAGATGGGATTTCATCTCCTTCACCCCAGTAAACGAGTCCCCAGCACAAGCACAAATGCACGACAGCCAGGCTGTGGCTTTGCTCCCTCGGGGCCGGGTTCTTGCAGGGTGACAGCCCCTGATCCCCAGCCGCACCGCTGCCAAAGGGCATCTCCCTCGGCTGCACAGACCCTGGGCGGACAGGGCAGAGAGGGGCTGCGCAGAGCTCCTCCTCCAGGACCAGGAGCACAAGTCCCAAGCTGCTCTTACGCTCACGCTGCTTGAGCACATCCAGAGACAGCCAATTAATGTGTCTGAAGAGCCCAAGAACAGAGCATCGCTGCAGCTCAAAACAGGCTTCAATCCCAGCTCCAAACAAGTTGTAATTCCAGCTATCAACAGATCTGGGGCTCTGTGACAGTCGAAAGCTTGTGGCTACAGCCCTACCAGCAAGCAACTCAGCTATTTAAGCATTAAGCATTAATTTAGCGAACACTTGCATTTTAATTTGCATGTGAATTAGAGCATTACACGGGCACGCAGTGAACACGCTCGTGACAGATTTACTGTCCCTCTTTGTTATTAGAAATGGTGCAGATACACCACTGCAGAAAAGGAGGTAAGAAAATGCATTCTAGGGGCAAGATTTAGGTTTACTGTGGCTATTTTTGCAATGTTTCTTAGCTCGGGCTGAAAAAATTGAATGGGAGAACTTTGTGCATTAAGGATGGCACGTGAAAAAGCCAAAGGCAAAGAGAATTACACACGAACTTATCAGTCACCAAAGAACAGAGTTGTTGGACATGTTCTAGTCTCACGCTAGAACATGTCCAGGTTAAAACACAGTCTTTCTTCAGAGAGCTGAACCATTTCAGATCACAATACTGTGAAAAGTACAAAATAAAGAATAAAAAAAGAAACAAAAACAGATGAGGGAGGGAGACTCGGAGGTTGTGTTTGCACCTATCCTTCCCGGAGCAGGATGGACATGCCCTTTTTACTCCTTTCTTGGTTCTGAAAAGCATTATACTTTAGAGATAGCTACAATGACACCCCAAAAAACATACATTAGTCCTATTTACCTCCTTCTGAACATGCCAGGCTTCTCGGCACACGTAACACATTGCCTGGTGTATAGGTCGAATGTATTTATTAAAAACTGTTATTCTGGTAGAGCTTCTTCTGTAGTCACCGAATACCATCTGGAATTCATAAACAGAGGTTTCTAGGATTAGGCCTTTGAAGGCATAGTCTGGGAAAGGAGTCAATTTTCATCACGTAAAAGCACCTTGATTCTCATGACCTTTAGTGTTTTAACATCCAAATGGGAGTCAGAGCACTCGTCTGGAGAGGGAAGCTAGTGCATAAACCCCTCTAGGAGGAAGATATCGATGACTTGTTTAAGGATGTCACCACAAACCCACCGCTTAAATCCAGACTTCGACCTTCTTTCTCCTAGAAAAAAAAAAAGTGAGAAAAAAAGAAATCCTCGATTTAAGTGCTATTTTGGAATAAGCAAAGTTCAGAAGATGAAACAAGCAATTGATGTTATGCTTATTAAATCAGACTCGAAAATAAAACCCCTACCCATTGCCCTGAGCATCTGTCTATACCCAGGTTGCTCTGAGACACGAAAAAATCCCTCACTGAGCATTTGTCTCTTCCTCTTCAGCATGAATAGGAATAGGTGAATCCAGACATCCAAGACAGATTTCGAGATATTTTCTCTCTGCTGACACCGTGCCAGCTACACATCCAGGTGACATCAGTGTCATCTGCTTACATGTGGACAAGACAGTCCAGCTAACAGGCCCACCCAAACATAAAGTGCAAGGGGATGCGCAAAGAAAGAGTGCATGCAGCCATCTCCTACCTCCTGTGCTCAAGGAACTACCAAAATCGAGTTTCTATGGGTTTTCCTATCAAAACTGAGACAGCTGGTAACTCCGCAGGTGCAAACCCCAAGCGAAATTGTTAAATTGTTCCTGCTGCTAAGATACAAGCTGTGCCTTCTCTACTTGCCTCCTGTTGTCGCAAAACTCAAAGGGAGAGAGAGACTTTTAAATTTTCATGTGTATTTCATTTCCTTAGGAAAAAGCCTACCCAAAAACCTGCTCTAATTTTTATTTTGTGGCTCCAAGTGGACAGAGAGAGAAAAAAAAGGAAGTAGATAAAGCTTAAAAAGATGGTTTGAGAAAAAAACGACACTCCAAGATGCAGAAAGCAGGTGTGAGCTAAAGCAGTGCACTGTGGATGCACTTCATTCAGGCATTCTACATATTATTAAATGTTTGCCAAAACAGCCACTTAATTATTTTCCTTTTGATCTGGTACAGCTCTGGAAAAAACACCCTTACCTATGGCAGTAATATTGCCTTTGGTACTCTCATGCAGAGCTGTACAAAACCTGCCACCACTGCATGATGGAAACAAAACAATGCGATATACTTACAGCTCTGTAATCCAAGAACATTTCTTTAAAAGCCAGGAAATCAGTAAATGTGAGAAGCATGTCAAATATATCACCTGCCATTTCATCTTTGTGCTGCCTACAAAGAGAAATTTAAGAATTAGAAAATTGTGTGGCCAACAAACTCATTTCAGAATGGTAAGAGATCAAAACCTGAGGACAAGTTGAACAATATGAAGATTAAAACAATAATGTTATTAAATGCCTAACAGAGCAAAATTATGAATATTACCTTGCAGTATCGGCAATTTGAGTACCTTAATACTATATACTTGTTTCTATATGATTTTATTAAATCCAAGATGTAAAAGTATTACATGAACCCTTGAAAAACAAAGAACATGACTTGCAAGTCCACAGAAGGAAAAGTCAACTAGCCTTTTAGTTATCCCAAAGTATGGAAATAATAAAAAGTTGCCTCAACTCCTTTGACAGCTTCAAGAACTGCTATTAATAAAGTTATTCAATCAGATTTCAAGTAGATACTCCATATCTGCACATATAAGGCAAAAAAAACTGCAGCTGAGAGGTGAAATAAAGTGGGAATAACAGGCTTGTGTGCTTCTAAGCCTTGGGACTAGACCATATACCCTAGAGCTCTCCCGGAAAGGTTAAAGAGGTAGGTAGAGACCTATCTCTTTTTTTACAGAGTGTCACAAAAACACATAAGGATGAAGCAGATGTCTGGTTTTCAAGATTTGAGAAAAAAAAAAAAAAAAAAAGGGTTCAGGCTGCTGCTGGTTTTTCCCTTTCCCAGGGCAGATTCACAGTCTTTGAAAATTCTCAGGTCACACCAGGCCCCAAATCAAGACAGGCAGGAAGGGCGATAACATTTAATTGAAAGAGAACTGCAGAGTATGTTGGCACATTAGCTGCAAAAGAGTAAAACAGGAGAAAAGTGTGGAGGGAGCTGCCAGTCGAACAGATGCACATTTGCATGGGGGGGACGTTTCCAACACGCAACTACGGCAGCCTTACATCTTGCACACTTGATGAAGGAATCTCCAGGGCTGCTACTTCGCACATCCAACCCCTACCCTTAATTTGCTTGGACAAGCTGCACAGTGCTGCTCTGGGACAACAAAGGCCACCTCGCTATTTAACAACTTAGCCTATTTTCAGGCTTAGTAGTTAAGATGCAAGGTGGATAAATCGTTCCTACCGAGTAAACACTTCCATCTGGGTATCTAAAGCATCGAGTGCCACACTGAAACGGGAAACCGAGGATTTCAGGATACACACAAACACACCATTAAACTACTTTGCTAGCACTTTACAACCTTACAAATACACTCCAGCTTACACTATGCTTACAGTAAAACTGTGCATCAACTACAGGAAAGGGAACGGAGCAACCAAAGAGCTACACGCTAAAGAATATGAAGTAAATGGATTTTCCCTCTCAGAGAGGGTGCTGGAAGATTGGAAATTCCCTTAAGAACAGAGCTCAGGGTAAGACCTAAACTTCAGAAGCTGACAGATCCTGGGAAAGGGCACAACATGATATTTGATAAGACTTCAGTTAAAAAAAAAAAAATCTAGAAGAAAAAAATCTGTGTTCCTTCACATGCCACACTGGCTATTTCAGCAACTCACTCAATCTTTCCTGACCCATCAATTTTATTTTCATTTACTTATTTAGTTCCTATCAAAAGGAGCTTTACATTAAATAGTGTATCTTCTAAATAAATACTATGCTTTCACAGAATTTTTAAAGAGTTTTATTTAAAAGAATAAGATTAATTAAAATATTTTAAGAGATTCATTTCCCAATTAAACTTGATATTCATATCAAAGCAGAAAAATCATCTTTTAAAACTGAATTCTTCCAAGAAGTCAGTTAAGGTAAAGATGACCATACATATAAATCTAAGACACACCAAGCTTTTCTCTCAATGCTTTCCACAAAATTTGTGATAAAAGGCATTTATTCACAATTCCTGAAACACTCACAGGATACTGAATACCCAACACAGAGCCTGAAAGAGAGAAATTGCTTAATGGGCCCAGCTTCTCACTCAAGGGCCTGGCTTCAAAAGCCAAAGTGATAAGAAAAGGCGATAACGATAATAATAAAAACAACAATAATAAAACAATGTTCCCATTGTGATGTCTGTGTTCATTACCACCCAACATATTTCAGCAGAGTAGTTTAGAAATTTAGAGTAGCAGGGCATGAGGAAGGTGAGAAACTCAGGTGGCAGCATTTTTTAAATGACTACTATTAAATGGGAATCTCCTCCAGAAGGGACCCTCAAACTTAAGTTGTATTTTAAGTCAGACAAAAGAGAAAAGCACACGACGTTCCTCCCCCTATGAAAACCAAAGGCAACAACTTACTGCAATGACATTGTGAACGCAGTCATATTAAAACCAGGAATCCGATCAAGCAGCTTTTCTTCAATGTATTTCTCTACTAAACAGATCTAAAAAGGAAAACACACAGCATCACAATAAACCTTATGTTGCAGATATCAAGACACTGGAATTTCCTTACACTGATGTCTTAGCCTCACAGTATTATCTTCACCAGGTAAATAACCCTGCAGAGCCCTGAGCTAGGCAATGATAACTCAAATGTTCACATCATCACTGACAAGCTGCAGCTGGACATTTTCCTTAGTACTAGGTGTGAAAACAACTCTGTTCGGTTCCAATACGAAGTAAGTTTAAATTCATTTTATGGTACTGACTGGCAGGCTGATATGGTTTCATAATTGTGCAAAGAGGGCTGTGAAAGATGTTCAAGGTAAAGAGGAAGCTGCCTTGTACAAAGAACATCACTAAGTGCTAAATAATATGGCTGTAATAGAACGGTCTCTGTTGCAGTCATCACATATGCCACTTGCTACAAAATTAGGGTAAAATCCTCTCCAACTGGATTATATAAGGTTCAAAACACCTGTAAAAGTTTTCAAATGGAAAAAACATAAGTGGAACCTGGAAGTTGAGAAAATCTCTTTACTGCTCACAGGTCATGACTATGCATCAAAAGACGAGAGTGGAAACCACATTAGCTTCGTTCCACGGAAATCAGTAATTTTATAAAGGAGGGCACATAGACTAACAATAAAAATAACAAAGCAAGGCACGTGAAGAACAGGAAAAATATCTTACGTATTCATTAAAAATAGAAGTATAGATGAGCTTGTTTTCTTCTGAGTCATCAAATTCCTGGTAGTGCTTCTCCATAAAACCCCTCTGTATTAGCTGGAAATCATCATCTGGGCCACAACAAACACACATCATTTGGTTATGAGACCAGTCATTCTTATCGCAACACAGAAACTACATTGACCAGAGCTCTGCCCCCTCGTCACAGCCATGGAGCCCATACAGGTGTCGTGGCAGTCCTAACAGGACAGCGACTGTTGCTGAGCTGTCATTTCGGACCCATCTGGGAGAAGACAAATGCAGGGCATGCGACCAAGCACGGCACAAGCCCAAGCTCTGCGTTGGCTCAGGGAGCTGAATCAACAGGGGAGCAGCTCATCAGCCTGCTGCGTGTTCAGAATAGGATAGGAGGCACTTGCCAAACATTTAAAGCCCTGTGAAAAGCCTAGAAGAGGGCCACGGTCACTACTCAGAAGTTTCTCTTGTGCTCAGTATTAACAGCAAAGCCCTCCCCCTTCACATTCCATTAAAAAGGCTACAACTCAATATAACATTGCAACAATCTGAATTTTGATCTAATTTGCCAAAGAATCTTTTCTGCTCGTAGAAGGAAAGAAAAATGACAAGGAACAAGGTAACTATTATATTTACCGCTAAGTTCAACAGAACAAGTATAAACATAAAATGTACACACGCACAGTGTTAAAATGTGCCAACCTGAGCTTTCTAAAGCCTAACAGTGGACTGCAGTGGTGCAAGGACACATTTCTGGGGCTCACACCATGCTGTTAGGAGAAGGGAGCACAGAAGACTTTAATGCACAGTCTTACTACAGTGTCAGGTCAGCGATCACGAGACTGAAGGAAGGAAAGCTGCTGTGAAGCCAAAAAGGCTTTTTTTTGGCTCTGCACATCCAGCAAGTATAAGAGCAGTTCAGATTCTTTTCAACACTTGTCACCCCTAACTCCGTGAAGAGCTTACCCATTATAATATCCTCTAGATACCCAATGACTGCATCAAACTCGGCATCAGAAGGGGAGGAGCTGAAAGCAAAGAAAGACGTTATCACGTATGTGTACGCTGCAGTCAGAGGGAAATAAAAACTAGAAAATGAGGAGAAAAGCCTAAGCTAAAGTAAGCCAAGCAATTGCACGGTAAGTGAATGATTTTCCAGCTTCAACCTACAAAACAGCCCACGACACAGAAAACATAACTGAAAATAAAGCTCTTCAATGAGGATTCTCATCAGGGCTCTGCTGTATATTCACTGATAGGTACCTTATGCAGAAGAAGTGGTGTTTTACTGGCACTAAAGGTAACTCCCGGGCTGTTGCTGAGGTGATATGAAGAACGTCATTAGAGCTGCAAACGAGCACTTTCCACATTACAAACCTACAACTTACAGCTCTACAACAAACTTCCTTTCCCTCCGTACCCTGCACAACTCTGCACGGAGGACACAGACTTGTTACGGCACTTGAGGGAATATTTGGAAATATTTGGCCCTGCCAAACCACTTTGTGCCCTTAACGCCTCTCTCCTACATACCCCAGCACGAGGCAGGCTTTTCTTATGTATCGAGGATGCAAATTCAATAGGATTTTTTTTTTTTTTTAAAGAGAAAAGTTAGCCTCAGTCAGTGAAAGTGCCATTTAAATTCAATTCTAGCTGAAAAAAAAAAAAAAAAAAAAAAAAAAAACAAAAAAAAAAAAAAAAAAAAAAAAAAGAAAAAAAAACAACAAAAAATCCCACTTTAATCTTAAGGAAGAGTCCAGTGAACTTAAACTAGCAACACATGCTTGGTCACAGCACTCATTTTGACAGGATAAAAAGGTGAAGGCATCTGATTACAGGAGATGATTGAGAGTCAAGGGTTGCTCCAACAACTCCTACATTCGTTAAGTCTAGGAGGGCGACTAAGACGTGAGGGAAAGGACAGGCTGCCCCAGCAGGGGGCAGAAGGCCACAAGGAAGGGAGCTCAGGCATGGGAGCTGAAGGGGCTCATATCCCACCTATCCCAAAGGCCATAGTTATGCTGCAGGCAGCGGGCTTTGTCACTTGCTATTTGCATACAAAGACAGGAGATTTGGCCTTGGATAATTTCTGCTTATTTATCTGTTTACTTTTAACAAGCATCTCCACCAAACAACTGAAAAGAAAAAAGGAATTGAAGAAATTCTTTTTGTTTTTATAATTTATTCTAACAGCGATAGCAAGTTTTAACTATTAAAACAGAGTTTAAGCCTAGAAAACAAATAAGAGTAATTGCTTCAAAATAGCAGCAACCCCATCTCCCCGTACCAACGTGTGCAAACAGGCTCTAGCAAATTCCATGGTAGCTTAAGGCACCTGCTGCCTCACCAGGTCTAGGCCACTGTTACCCTGGCCGCAGAAGCCCCTCAAGGGCACACGTGGCCTCTCAGTCTCCAGAGCACAAGGAACTACCCCAGAACTACAGGGACAGATGCCCAGGCTCACGCCCCCTCTGCCACCTTGGCCAAAGGCTTTAAAAGAGACAGAAAAATGTGGGGGACAGCAGGGTCTTAGAGCAAAAGAAATGGCTGGAGGCTGCCTGTAAAATAACTCACGTGTGCAGAAGGAGCACGTTCAAGCCCACAAGGCTATTCTCGCCTTAAAATCTATAACCCGTCAGCAAGGAGAGAGAACTTGAGTTCAGCTAGGGCTGTGTGGTGGTGCTGCGTGTGTTACACTCCATCTAGCTTCACTTCATCTACACTCTGAGCTGCAGCTACTCCCTCCTGAGGCTTTGTTCCATGCCCTGGTTCTCCTCAGCAGTAACCATTAATCAGTGTGGTCTGCCTCCACTGCTGTAATTATGCTCCCATTAAGATATTTTCACCAGGAAAGAGTTTTCTGAAAGCCTGACACAGGGAAAAAACTACTTACACGGTGACATCCAAGTTCTCCTCCTCTGAAGCCTCCATTTTCACTGCATAACCTAGTGAACTAGAGAAAAGAAAAAGCACCACGTTGCTGTTATTAGGGTGGTTTTTCCCCTTGGGGCAAAGTATTAACGGACGACAGGGGAGGCAGAAGCCACCCTGAGGGCCCCGTGGTGCGGCTGCGAGGGGCTCAGGGCAGCAGCCTCACAGCCGCACGTGTATTTGTAACCCGGCCCCCGGGGCAGGCTCGGAACAGCAGACCATGCCCCCCACCAGCACCACCCCGGGCCGGGCCTGCCCCTGCCCGCCCCCCGGCTC
>VZSG01000816.1:49300-72524 GCA_013398315.1 Nothoprocta pentlandii
CCGCCAGCCCGCGGCCGTCACCCGGGAAACGCTTCCTTCCGGCCCCGCCACAGCCAACCGCAGAGCGGAGGCGGGGCAGAGGGCCCGCCCCTCGGCGGGAAGGGCCAATGGGAGAGCGGGCGGGCCGTGAGGGGGAGGCGGCGCAGCAGAGCGCGCCCGAGGAGGAACGGGCATAAAAACATATATAGAAATGTATAGAAATGTATGAAATGGCCACGTTTGCACGGACACATAGTGCGGCACCCGGGGCCCCGCCGCAGAGCCAGGGAGGACATTAAAGCCTTGGGTCACGGATTTTTCCTCAAGGCAGACACCCGGGCAGGAGGAGAATTCTCATTTTGGCCAAAAAGCGAAGACCCGAGCCCATTTCTGAGTCGGGTCGTAGTTGGGGGGAGAGGGAAAAAAAAAAGTCATCATGGAAAAGATTCAGAGAACTCTCCCGGCACTGCTCCGTGCCCAGCGCTCCTGGGCTGAGATACTTTACTGGCACAGTAAAGACAATTTAAAATAATAATATAAAAATCACAGCCTGAGAACTCACTGCGTTGGCCTCTGCTGCCGAATCACTGCCAAGAGGGGGGAGGTCTTTGGTGCACACTGTGTGTGAAGTAGCAGATTCTACTGTGTACCAGATACTTAGAAAAAGAAAGAAAAAACCTCAAAGAATCTTGGAGGAGACCAAGTCATATCCCCAGTCAGTGCAAAATAAGCACAACTCCTCGGGCTTTAGCACCACTTCTGTAATTGACACCAGATGTGAACCCCGTTCCTGGCAGAAACCTAGTGAAGCAGTCCAAGCTGCCTGCTCAGACACATCCTTAACAAACACGTCACAAACGTCTCATTAAAGCGGAGCGGAGATTCCCACTAAACGATCCTTACCCAAACGCACAGACTGTGGCCCCAAACCTGCTCGGAGCGGGACTGGCGCGTGGCGAGCAAGGTGCACATTGAGAGCTACGGAAGAGGCTGGACTCGCTACCCAGTAACCTTTCCTACCTCCCCCCTCTGCTTTTAAATAAACCGGTTGAGAATTCTTTAATCTTTTAGGATAGCTCAACATTTTCAAAGTGAACATAACTTCCAAAAACAATAGTGATTAAAAAAAGATGATCGATGATACCTTAAAAAAGATCCAGAATATCAAATTAATTCCAGTCCAGCATTACAATTAGTTAAGAATACCTCCTGAAAATTATATCCTCACAAAAAATAATGTGGGTACTGAAGTTAAAAGCATCAGAAACATTATGCACTTGAAAATAACGCCGATCTTTTAACGTTTAAAAAAATCAGAACATTCTTTGGAATCAATTAAAAATAAAAAATAAGTGAGTTTCTCCACAGTCCTCACACTGTCTTTTCAAATCAGTTTGTCTAAGATGAAGTCAGAGCAGTTTAAGACCCACTGTCTGGAAATAGAGTCTCTGACCAGCAGAAGGCTACATAACACAAGAAACATTGGCTTTCCTTTTCAGTATACCAACTTCTGCCGAAAACAGAGACTACTGAGCACAAGACAGCAGGGCCCTGTTCTAGGACATATTTCTTTTCCTTTTTTTTTTTGTGTGTGTATGTGTACTTCCAGTGCAAATTCTTTTCAGCACTTGTGACAGCCGAGAAGAGGGAAGAAAAGATAGACACTCTCCCGTGGTCTTGCTTGGAGATAACCAAGAGCCATAACACGCTGAGCTACCAGCTTTCCTTACACCAAAACCAGCTCCTTTTGCTGGCAACTTGAAACAGCCTATTAAGACTTCATTTTTAAGATGAACAGACTATACTTTAGGATGGAATCTGGCCGTGGCTATGGCTCTATGTGCATAAAGATTGCTTAAGAGATTTTTTTTCCCCCCTTCGGTATTAGATGGAGTTTGTTAAAAATAAGTCCGTGGTGCTTCTCCACATGTGTCATGAAATGTGAGAGATCTGTCTGACTCTGGTCTGTATTTCCTGGCGGCACAACGGGCAGGTCTCCAGTTGCAAGGCACACCCCATGCACAGGTCACTGAATGAGAAGAGCAAAAAAAAAGAAAAGGCAGTTAAGCCCTGAGCTTAAACTAAAAACTTTTTTTTTTTTTTTAATGTAGGTACTAAGCAATTTATTCAGCCTGCTTCCATTAGTGCTGTTAAACACTAATGAACTGGACTTAATTTCCTAGCAGGCTGCTTCAGTGCAGATAGGGGTACCATAATATCACTTCTGTTGGTGCCCCCTTCCTGCTTCTCAGGAAATCTTGAGATAACCCATTCATTGAATATTTTTTGTGGTTGTTCTCATGTGTGCTGGATTTAACGGCACAATTACCAAGTCAGCATTCATCAGCAACACCCTGGGGCCCCAGGAATCAGTCCCAGAAGCCCAGGGAGAGTAGGCACACTTTGCCACAATACTCTTTTCTCTCCATGTCTCCCTTGCCCCAAACACTGAAACGTGCCTAGAGATGAATTTTGCTCAGGGTGATATGGGGGGAAAATGATGGAACTACCACATCTAGCCTGTATTTGCACATCCTTAAGATGGAGCATTTTGCATAGGCTTCAGTCACTCAAAATAAGGGCTACATGTGATCTTGCTTAAATTCAACGTCAAGCAAGTATATTCTGCCTCCTTTTTCTTTATTATTTTAAAATTTATTTTAAACTTACCTGTGTCCACACGGCCTGAGTTCTGTGTCTGCTATCTCATCACAGCAAAGGGTGCAGCAGTTCTCTCGGATACTCACTTGCTTGAGCAAAGCCAGGCGTCGGTGCCTGAAAGGAAACAAGGAGACCAGCCCTACTTTCACATCATCCTCAAAACCAGAGATTTGCACCTACTGAAGAGCACTGCATTAGACCAGCGCAGCACTCATGTCTGCCACTTGGCACGAGCATTAACAAACATCAATTAAAAATATGCTGCAAAAATAATAATAAAAAGCTTAAAACATGCAAAGATGCTCAGAACCATCTTTGATTTCCTCATCAATAATAGCTTGCATCATGAAGAATATAGTTTTTAGTGAAATGAGTTCAAGGAGGAAATAGACCATGTGATATTTCTGACCACAAAGTGATATTAGCGGAAATGGGTAGAAATCCCAAACTAGTTGCAATATCATGTTTCAAATATAAAGCAAACATGCTAAAATGTTTAGCATTAGGTTGAATCGTCTAGGCCAGGCAATGTCTTGACACCAACTGAGTTATATTCAGCACCACTCTACAGAAGCCTATCGTACCTGTTGCAATAGATACTCAGGATCCACCTAGGGCATTTTTTTTTCCTATCACCTTTAAGATAAAGGCAACTATTAATTTAGTTTCTAGTTTCTAGTTTTTTTTTTTTGATTGAATGGGCAGGGATGATCTTTGCATTCACATGGAGGAACAGTACCGTGCTTGGAATGGACTCTTTCAATGTCACCACATATTAAACGGACTCCAACCCAGGAGGACAACATTTCTCTAGTAAGACACCTGCAGGAAGCCAATGTCTTCACCATTCTCTGCAGCTTTTGGCACAGAGAGGAGCTCTCACAGCTACTGCCTAAATGCAGCACGTTTAGGGCCAGAGGGAGGTCAATACCAATCATGTCTGATCACCAGCTCTTTTTAGCACATGGCTAAAAACCCCTCAGCTCCTCAGCAGCCTAGAACTAAGACAGAAGAACACTATCTGAGCAAAAGGTTGACCAAGGATGATAACTAGCTGATCATCTTAAGGGATTAAGTGAGGTCTTCAGTGCAAAGAAAAGCCCTCACTCATAGCACCTTCAGTTACATGCAGGTGTAAATCAAGTGCTTATAAAGAACTGCAAAATGGTCTGGTGTGTTGGATTTAATTTTTCATGTGGGGTAAGTTCAGCATCATGAGCCTCAAGCTCTGCCAATGTGCCATTCAGTAGATCCAAGGGCAGTTGCAGAAAAGTTAAGTTTTACAATCACTCCACACCTGTGCTTTGCCAGCCTCAAAACCGCATGACAAATTAAGTCAACTTTAAATCAGAGATGCTGTTTAATTAAAACAACTCTTCCTTGACTAACTTAATATTCTTCCAAGGCATTTTCATTACAAGCATTTTTACTGTCACAACACTAGTCAAAATTAATTTACTTCAATATTGCAGACAATAATTGAGTTCAATGGAGTTCAGTCATATATCTCATGCTACCCAGTTATGTTGTACCAGGGTCTACGGTCCAATCCTCTTCTGAACCCCGAGGCGTGATGCCATCAACAGTAACTCTGCCTAGTATAACCTAAGGCTCCACAAGCAGTAAACACCATGTATTGCTCCTCTAACAAGCCAACACACTCAAAGCAAACAGGAGGATTACCTTGGCAAAATGATTTTCTCTTCTGCTGTCAGAAAGGCGTAATCATTAAAGGTGCTAAATTTGATTGGTGGTGGGTACTTGAAAGGTTTTGCCCCAAAGTTGAACTCACATTGTTGATAGGACATAAAACTAGCTGCAGCAAAGAAGCCAGACCTGCAGGATGAAGGGAAAAACACCACAAACATTTTAGGGCAACTTAAAGCAGTAAGAGAGCTTTTTCAGACACAACCATTTCTTATTAGCAGATCAAAATTTGCCCTGAAACAGAGGGACAAGCTTCTTTCAGATAAATGGGAGAAAAGCACCAATACCTCCTCTTTCAGCTGTACGTGTATTCTCTGTTCAGGGCTTAACTTCTGAGTTTACTATCAGAAGTTACCCAAATTTACTCCCGAGCCAGTCACTGGAAGTTTGCACACTCTGCAAGCAGGATTAGTCACACGTACCCTAAGGGCAAATACATACATCTCAAGAGCCCATAACCTGATCCTCTTTACAGTGATCAGCTCGGATCCCTCCTTCAGCACGGGAATTTAACCAAAATAGCATTTTTCTTTTCTAAATGTCTGCTGTTTAATGGAGTTTTGAGGAGCGCTGTCAGCTGCCAGGGCCGCTTACAGGGCCGGAGCTCCCGCTCTTTCATCTGACCGGGCACAAGTGCGGGGAGCGGGCAGCAAAGCTGCAGTCCACGTGTGTGTTGTGCACAGCCGGTGCGAGACGACTCGAGGCCCGCGAGCTCCATTAGCACTGGGGCCATCTGCCCCTCTGCTTTCCTACAGGATTAGCTCGCTGCAGCTGTCTCCTTCACAGCCAGACGGACGCTTCCTTCAGCGTTACTTAGAGAGGATCCAAGCTGCAGAATATGCCGGGTTAAGTACTCACAGAGCAACACGTAAATGTACATTCTTGAAGACGCGAGCAAAGGCATCAGCACCGTAATGCTAATTATCCTCAAGCACTGCTAGCAACTTGTTCACCTCTGCTACAACCTCAGCCTGTTTTGGTGGAGTCCCGGTCTGATGCTAGAAAGCACCTTTTGAATTGACCCCTGGAAACTCCAGGGCCCTGAAATCTACACACAAAATGACATCCTGATTGCCAATTTCCACAAAACTTTCAATAGGAAGGCTGTTTAGTGACAGTATTGATGGCAAGCAAGTATCAGTTTATGTTTCAAATAAGAAATGTTTTCATACAATTAGAGCTATTAGCCAGACAGGTTACAAATGAGCACATACTTACACAGCAGATGAAAACACTTGTTTCTCAGCAGGAAGTTGATTTCCATTTAAATAGAAGATCATTTGCTTTTCTTGCAAGTCTAGGAGAAATCCTATCGTGTCTCCTTAGGTGCAAAACAAAAGCAAATTTAAAGATTTCAGCAGTGTTAAAGAAAGCAGGACTTCCAGGCTATTTATAAAGTTCTGCATCTCACTATGACTTGTCTCACTAAAAAAGCATAAAAGAGCAGTGGGACAGAGAGTCATTAAGAGAAAAATAAGACAAGAAATATAATCAACATATCTTAGGTTGCCAGAGCATTAACACCACATACATGTGAAGGTAGTGCAGTGTTATCCAAAGCCAGAGGCAGCTTTCCCCCTTTGCCCTCCCTCCCCATTTCACACCCATTGCAGGTATCTTCAGAACATGCATTTTCTAAAGTTGAAGAAGTTTCTAATATCCTTGTACATACTGTTTCCACCCCTCTAAAAAAAAAAAGTGAGTTTAGCGACATTTAGAACGATTTTTTTTTATTAGAAGAGAAGGTGGTACAGTTCACACAAGCACTGTGTACCCATACACTCCCACCAAGATTTCAAACCCGAGATCAAGTACATTTCCTGTTGTTCAAGTAGATATCTAAGAATTTAAAGTCTTTAGCTATGATCTGTAAACAAGAGAATTCTTTTGTCCTCCCCTAAAATAGCTGTTTCAGCTTAAGGTAGACCCAGTGAGTAGCATCTCAACACAGTTTTGCAGCTGTCTGTAGGTGCGGGCCTACCAACAAATTAAGTATTCTGGATGCCGGCAAGAGGGAAAAGCCAGGGCAGAAACCAAGCTGGGATAAGCACTAGAAATGGAGCAGATTACCTTCTTTCCAACAGGGATGGGAATGGGGTTTACTCCTGGCGTTATACCAGATGAGCTGCCGGCAGCCGTCGTAGGCGCAGGAGTATTCGTCATCCCCGATGCCGTAGCCTTCCTTGAGGAAAGAGGAGCGGAGCATTTCAGTCTGCGGCCGTTCCTCACACAGAAGGGCTTGAGGCTATTTTTATTCAACTAAATCACCCATCCAGGAGCAGGAAGCACTTTCCTCTGCCCTTTAAGGTTCTTTTGCCAACTCATCTTCATTTCATTTTCAAATGAAAAGGGACATTTGGTGGGGGTGAGGAGGGGAAGAGGGAACATCATCTCCAAAGTGTTATTTTTTTTTTTTTTTCCTGCAAGCTCCAATCACTTCCATCTACTAAATTTGATCCTACACTTAATCAACTCTCCTACCTAAATAGCAGTGTTCATGTTTTGAAGCATATAAAGACAACACAGGAGGTGTAACTGCTCTCTTACCTTGAAGGCCCAGCAGCAAACGTGTAATATCATTTCCCTCCAAGATATCTAAGTGTCACCAGAACACACAGTGCCCAAGCAGAGAGGAACCCCACAGGTTCCCCACTAAATTTCTACCTATGAGTCCCGCCATTTATAAGGGGGTTCCAAGCAGTAGTCCCAAGCTCCATCCCATGAAACAAACAAAACCACAAAAAATTCAAAATTTCAGAGTGGAAGAACCACCCAATCCCACAGAGGAGCCCAAATAAGAAACCCCAAAGCATTAAGAAAGCTGCTGCCTTGTGCTCAATGTGGTTGGTCTGTAGTGCAAACACTAGTCAGGGTCTGATCATGCCAGTCTTGGATGTCCTAAATTAAAAATGAGTCCAGTTAATGTGTACAGTGTTACACCTGGGACTATTTGTCTTTGTTACACGTGCTGTAGACCGAAAGTTACCCTGTTGAGTGTCCTATCGAGTGGCAAAGCCCCCCCTGCTATTTCTGCTGGGAACCTCAGGAACACAGATAGCAGCAGCACCTTCCCACCTGGAGACACACTGCTGGAACATGGAACCACACAGCTCACCTGTGACAGTTCCCATTTTCCTACCACATATGGGAAGCACAAATGCACGCACCTTGCCAGTAAGTGGCGAAAATCTTCTAAGCCTCTTCGGGTGCTAAGGGCAGACACAACTGCCGCTTATCGCAAGCGGTCTTCTCACAGCCAGCATGAGCAATGCCTGTGTTCGGGGCACATCTCTAGGCATTTTGGTTCCTTTTTGAAGTTGTAATTTCATGCTAGAGACGTGAGATTAGACTTCAGGAATGATCTAGGGAGCTGCATGTGTTACACACAAGCAGAGGAGGATGAGATTTACATGAGTGGATGGAAGAAACTGGGCAAGAAGGAAGATTTAAGGACTCACGGGATGCTTAAGTTAGATGGTGAGAAACTCGCTCGTCTCTCCCATTCTGCTCACATTTCCTGATGTTTCTGCTCACATTTCCTGCCACTGATGTTTCCTCCTCTCCCTAGCACGTTTCTCTTGAACCCCTCCCACCACCCACACTTACTTTTATGCCAGTCACTGGCTTGTCTCCAACCCTGTCTGGATATAAGAGTCATAATGACATCTCAGATAATACTTGAGAGTTTTTTTTTTTTTGACTGTAGCTATAGCTTGTGTCTACATGGCACTTCATGCTCTATTGCTAATAGGTATGTCATTTGAAGAATAACCTTGTAAGAAGAATAGTTGGAATGAAAAACAAGGTACAAACTGCACAAGAGTGGGAGCAAAGCAAGCTGCAAAGGAAGACAGAGGTAGTCTCTATTATAAGACTAGAGACCAGGGTGACTGCCTGACAACCTGCCAGGTTTTACAAAGGACACAAGTGCTCACTAAAAACACCACAGACATTAACCACTGCCCTTACCTACAGCCTAAGGAGGTACCAGAAAGAGTAGGCCCTGGGAAATAAGTCACGTATTTCCCTGTAGCTTCCTAAACAGACAGTGGCATCTACATAACAAAAGCTGTCACTGCTAGTGACTAGGCAATAGTGTTGCGAACGATGCCTGTCTATAGCAATGACAACCCAGTTCTTTCCGAGTACCACTAAATGCACCCAAAAAAAAATCACCTCTCCAGAGTACAGGAAAAAGAGTGGGGCTCAAGTTTTTGCCCCAGAACGACAGCACCATGAAAGCAGCTGCGACAAGAACAGCGCAGTTACATTGGTACTCACATGGTTGAGAAACTTGCTGTCCTTGGTGGCCCATCCGATCTGCATCACCCCCGACGTGATGACCGTGACCTCGTAGTACCAGACGCCGGCATCGACGCAGAACGTGCAGCGGACGCTCTCAAAGGACGACGCGTCGCACCGGGCCTGCCGCAGCCAAAGCAAACAGGGACACTGCTGCAAACCAGTGTTCAAACGAGCCCCTTCCCCCCACTGGAGCAACTTTCTCGCCTATTAGAATAGACCAGCACAAGTTTAGAGGTAAATTATTATTATTTTTAAGATTAAGAATAGTCCAAATAGTCACATCCAAACAACCTGGCATTCATTAAGCAGGCAAGGCTGAAGATGTTCAGGGTGAAGCCATACAAAAGAATGGAGCCAAGTTAGAGATTTAAACTTGGTTCCTGACGGAACCAAGTTAGAGATTGAAAGACTAAGACAACCTAAGTCTAAGTCATCAGTCATTAGCAGACTCCTGGCAGATATAAAAGAGGGAAAGGATCTTGGTGTGATAATCAAAATGCATCTAGTGGGAATGAGATTTAGAAAAAAAGAGTCACCTTTAAGTGGAAGAGGGGGGCAAAAAATAGGTATCTACTGCTGGAGGATTTCAAGGGGAGAAAGGGCAACAGCAAGTATATTTTATGAACAATCCAAGCCAAAAGGAGTAAAACAGCAGGTAACTCAAGCATCTTCCTTTTTTTTTTTTGAAATTACGGGGGCCGAGGCACAGATGCTACTTCACTGTGAACAATTTTAGAACTGACATTAGTACAGTGGTGCTACTACCTTCAGACAAAGCCAACTTTCCACGCAAAGCTGGAAAAAGTCCTGACTAATTCCAAGGAAATACAGGAACACATTAAATCCCATCTTAAAAAAAAGTCATTACAATGAAACATCATCCTACCTCTAATCCATGTGGTGAGATCTTAAGGTATTCACTGACATCATTACTGTTCAGCATAGCCCTAATGTTGGTCAAGTCAACCTTCTCGTACGTAAGCTGTCTGCCTTCTTTCAGAACTGCAGAATAAAGCGGCTTCGAGTTACTGCTGCAGCAAAACTTGGTTTTAATTAAGCATTTCATTTGATGGCAATCAGTCCTTCCAGGATACAGGTAATTTTTAGCATAGCTGAATGAAACATCAACATTTTGACTGCACAAAATCAGCACTGCTTACAACAACACTGCATGTTAAAAAGCTTCGGAGCATTAGGGCACAGCCCATACTTCTAATCAGCACTTCTAAAGATTAATTACTGCTTTCCTGAAACACAGAAGTAAATGAGGCATCCAAGTTCTGACCCAGATGACTCGGGGGATTGTTAATCATTATAAAAGATAAATATAGTAAGGTGCCAATCAATCCTACTCTTCACTTGCAGCCTAGAATATATCTTTTATTAAACACTTGATGAAGTGTTTAATAATTCCTTGTCAGGGCACCGCTGGCACAGGTATTATTGTGTCAGCAGATGGAGACAACACAAAGACTTTTTGGTGCAGCAGAAGTGGAGCGTGCAAACCTCTTCCTTCCCCAAACACGAGGCAGGCAGTTACATGTAGATTTAGGGGCTTTTCTTTTTGAGAGCAATTACAAACGCAAACTGGGTTTAGTTATTTGCAAACAAATGCTTAGGCCAATGAGAACACCAGCCGTGCTCTATCTCTCTGGGGAGCTGCTTAATATTAAATGAATCCATCTCTTTGCTATACCTACACAGATTGTCTAAACTCCACTGGGCACAGAATCCAACCTGGCGTTTTAAATAATCCGGATTATCGGTCCATTTCTCTAGCAAGATCAGCTGGTCACTAATGCACGATTCAGAAACTGTCATTTTATTTTCACCTGTAATTTAGAGCAAAAAGAGTAACTGCTATAAACCAAAGACTACTTTAGTTAAGAATAACAACATGGTATAAATGCAATAGAAAGAATTTTTTAAACCTTAACTTTATAAACAGGCTGAAGTTCTTCCCACAAGCATATGAAATCACTTAAAACTCAGATATTCCACCTCATTGTATGCATCCACATCCAAAACACGCAAGTCATAGCTGCTCTCCAGCTCTTTTCAGTGACAAAGGTCTCATATCATAAGTCTCTATGCAGCAACTCCAGGCTGAGGAGGCTGCAGTGAGTTGCAGCAAAACTCTCATGGGTTTGGGGGTGCGAGGGCAGGGATGTCACAAAAGCAACCACGATTTCTTCATGCCTATAAACGCCTAATCTTGGCTGTTCCCCAACTCTTTAATAAAGATTTTCCAGTGATAAAGGTTTCATATCATAAACCTTTATGTGGCAATTCCTAGCTGTGGAGGAGTGAAGTTTCAGCAGAAAGAACAAGTTGCTTGTTTGGTTCATTTGGCTGTTGGGAGGGGGAAGGTGTCACTGGAACAGTATTTCTTCTGTCTATAAATCTCCAAACGTTGTTTCTTCTTACATCTCCATTCCCATTAATGCAGTCTTTCCCGCTCTCATACCAAACATGAGGAGCTGAAGCAAAGGCAGCCACGCAGCAGCAGCCACACTGCGGCTCTCAACAGTTATCGCTGTTACTTACTTGTTTGTGCAAACTTCTCCAGGGCTATTAGTGCAAAAAGCATCACTGTCGGATGGGACTGGAAATTCTAGACATGGGCAGCAAGAGCATTTAATGAATACATGGCACAGACGTGTAGGAAAGGTTGTTAGTCACAGAATGTGTTAGGCTGACAGGGATCTCCAAAGGTCCTCTAGTCCATCCTGATAAGAGCTAGTTCTCTAAACCAAGCTGCTCAGGGCCCTGTCCATCTGAGCATCTCCAAAGGTGGAGACCTCACAGCCTCCCAGGAATCATGGTTTAATACTTGACCTCCTTTCGTGATGATTTTTCTCCTTTTATCTACTGAATTTTCCATTTACAGCTTGTGCTTTTTACCACTTATCCTTTCCCATGCACCTGCCTTTTCCATGCCCTCCCCCGCGGCAGCTGTAGATCGCAATAAGATCTTCCCCCAACCACTGTCTTTCTCCAGGCTAAATAAACCCAATTTGCTCAGCCAAGATAACAAGATAGTTTTTTATTCTATAGCAATGTAGCTTCTCAAAGCTGTCCATCCAAGAATGAGGCACTGATGTAGCCTGGCAATACAGACCATGGAAGGGCATGAGGAAAGGGAAGGGAAAGGGATAAGAGGATGAAAACTCTCATTTAAAAAGAGATCTACATTAATCTACATTAATCTAAAGAACAACTAATGGACCAAGTCCATAGTGGCTCAACAAAACCAGGGTGGGGCTTAGTCCATCCCTCCTCTGAAAACTTAAAGTCAATCAACCAGACACATTAGACCGGCTCCTCAAAGGGGCCATCTTCTCATCTCACCCCTATCTCAGAGCTTCACAACTGCATTTATTTCATCTGAGATGCTCCTGACCTAACACGTGAAGTCAGATTCTATCAAGTCAATAGCCCTGAGCACTGACTTGAGAGCACTGAAAAGCCTGTTTCTTTTTCCCCACCAAGACCAAAAAGCAGATTTATTAAGAACTGTCAACTTTCAGATAATAGAGAATTAGTGACTAAGGTTAATATATTCCAGGTGCTTTTTAAAAATTTTATTTTAAAATGTCCTAGACCAGCCCTCCTCCAGATTTCTGTCCATCCTAACAGTAAATAGTACTTGCAAAGAAGTGTCATACAAAAACTGGTAGGGAGGTTAGTTCTGTCCAATGAATTTTCAAATCCTTTCTAGGAAACAAAGTGTTTGCTCTGACCTAGTGCAGAACCCACAAAGTGGTCCCTGAGTATGTTCAGCTAAAGCCTTTTTACCATTTCTCTCAAGTGCACTCAGTGTCGGGGGAATTATCCTTCTAACTAAGCTGAGATACAGTTTGATCAGCTTCCCTACTGTTTAAACAGAGTTTGAAATTACCATTATAAACGGCAAGAGAGTCTGCTGTGTTAGGATATGCAAGAAGTAACAGTTCTTTTAACGACAGCAATATCACAAATATATTTTTAGGGAGTATTTTTTAAATGTCAATTTTCTACTATATTACCAGTATTTACTAAATACGATTCTAACTTTCCACAGTAGCCCCAAAACAATTTGTTACTTGCTTCTCTTACAGTAAAAATGGTCTCTAACTGTTAGAAACTGAAAGATCCTTTACTCAAAGACAGACATCAAAGCTAGCACACCTGCACTATGACAAAAGTACTCTTCCTTTCTATGGAATTTCAACTATTTTTCCAAGAAAATGGGAGTATTTATCAAGCATAAGTACAAAAAGAACTAAGGCACTTACCAAGCTATGAAGTAAGTATTCCAATATGCCTGGGCTGAGTAAGCCTATGCTTGCAGGGCCTTAAAAAAAAACACCCACAACCATTAAAAATTAAAATCTAGACATGGGAATGATCATATTCTCAGCCTTGCACAGAAAATTTATTCAGAAGGCAACAGATTAAAGAACAGCTAAGCACACTGACTTTGCAACAGCACCAAATGGTAAAAGAGCAACAGTTCTTGCTCCAGTAGGTATTTGCTACACAAATAATTACCCAGTTACTGGCAAATTACAAATATATTCAGTTCATTCATAAATGCATGAACACTTCTAGCTGCATTTCAGATGTTTTGAAGCAAGTATTTGCACCATTTACAGCAAATCTTGCACTACAGCACGCAGCCAATTAGAAAAACGCCCCCAAATACTGCCTGCTTCATCTACAGAGATGCACAAGGGAATCAGATCCTGATATCTAGAAACACTGAACAAATTCTAGCAAGTCCCAAGACAACATTAACAGATCTGCTTGCCTGAGCTTGTACAAGAAGATCTGCTCCTGCAGCACTAAGAGCAAAGCAGACAAGAAGTCATTTTAGACCTGCTACAAGAAGGCAGAAGCATTACAGTACAAAATTGCTTCCTTCCTTGTTTTTTTTTTTTTTGTGAGAGAAATTGAAATTATGCTTTTAACAAGCATGGAGCGATAGCAGACATTCACTTTGGCCTCATTTCCTCTTTCCAACCGCTTTCAGGAAAGGGAGCGAAAAACTAGATGCAATCAAGAGCATCAGCAAGAATGAAGCTTAATCTTAAGCTTTCAGCAGGGTACTAGAAATAACAGGAAACAAAAAGATCTATATACAAAAAAAAGTCTCCTGGATATGGAGTACGAAGCTATGTAGAAAAGACTGATTAAGGCCATATTAAGTGTTTGGCCATATACTGTAGGCATAAACACTGCATCACAAATGGTTACCTTTCCATTTGACAAGCACACCGCAAAACAATTTGACCTTAAGCATCTGGAATTGTAAGTTAGCCAATTCAGACCAAAGCGGGTCCCTGATGAGTGAATCTTTTAACCTTTCAATTGAGCATCTCTCCTTCATGCAATACGTTACTCCGTCCTAAGACGGCATGTCTGATCTAAGTCTACAGAGCGGGTGCTAAAGCAAGAGGTAATTCAGGGAGCCAAGTGTGAGATTTCCGGAGGCTCCCTCCACTCACCTGCCAACTTCTCTGCTAAACAGCCCAGCACCGCAGTTGTGTTCCGGTGTTTGGCAGGGTGACGAGCATCCTGGCAAGCAGCAGCTCCACTTAAATTTAGTATTTCAGTTAGTTTTTGCAATGCATCCTAAAAAATAAAGAATCATTAAAAATCTCTAACATCACTAAAGGATGCAGTTTTTCCCTCCTAATTCAATATACTACTAGACATGCTTTTTTATACCCTATTACTGAAAAGCAGCCTCATATATATTGCAGGCATCACAGGATGGTTACCTTCCAAGGTAAACAGGGCAATATGGGAAGATGTTCAGTGTACCCAGGAGCTGTAACTTTAAAGCAGCCACTGTGCCATAATTTATGACCAAAAATCTCATTATACTTCTGGCCATCCACAAATGAACTATTTCCACAAAGGAAATAGTACCAATAGTACCAATGGCACTACTGCCACCAAATAGTACCAATGGTACAACCAGTACCAATGGCACTACTGCCATCTTGTTTCTGACACTGGTTCAAGCATGAGAAAACTCACTCCCTCTCCAAAAAGAATTCAGACTTGGAAAGTCAGGATTAGAGGAAAACAACAGGAAAAAATCCATATTATAAATTTAGGATGGATCTAACACACAAGCACCAGGTTTTGAATAGTTTTATCATGCATGCTTAATCTAGAGCCAGAGCAAGTCACCTCTTCTGGGGAAGGCAGACGTAGGGGGGGAAAAAGAAGCCAGGGGTTTATCCAGAAAGGATAGAGAGAAACAGTTGTGCTCCCCAAAGAAAAGCCACAAAAGCAAGATGGATGGACAGGCCTGACACAAAGGAGAAAGGACCAAGAGGGAAGGAAGGCCGACTGAGACGGAGACAAGAGATGGAAAGGCCTAATGGAACTGAGAGCCGCGACATGCCCCGCTACTGCCCTTAGCCAGTAACACGGCTGTCACAAAGATTAAGTATTTTGAGTTAAATAAAGACTTTGGAGAATAAGCAGAGTTCGCTGCACAGCCATTTGCACTTCATGGACTAGGGCCCACCACAACAGAAAACGGAGCACGGCCTGCTACTGTTTGCCAGCTGTAGCACAGCTTTGGCACTGGCTTAAAAACTGAAATTTTCCAGCCTCAGGTTATCCTGAACAAGTAAAGACCCAACAGCAGCAAAGGCGTGACCTGCACATCCTGAGGCTGCAACTCCTCACCGTACCCTATAGAAATAGGGAGGGAAAACAAGCCTATGTGCAGCCTTCCTAAACAGGCATCCTGGTCCTATCTTGTTAACCACTCTGAAACTTGATCCTTAAAATTAAGGCACCTAAACAGGAATGATGTAGCTTTAAAGAGGAAAACTTTTGATTACCAAGTACACTGTATAGCTGAACAAAAGTTACAGCATCGCTCTTGCCATGAGGCATTAAGAGTGCTCTCCAATTCCTGGCTTCTTCAAAACGGGCAAAATTGTTCCTATTTCTAGTGGTGTTTGTTTTTAGGATGTTTGCACGGTCTACATAGCAGCCAAACAACATTTAACTTGGTCAAAAGTCTCAGGGAACTTTAATTAAAGGGTGAGAGAAAAGGAGAGAAAAAAAAGCTTTAGTTATATTTAGTTATAGGGGTTTGCCAGTTCTCTAGCTGCTCAGCATTTATGTGAGAAAAGAACTACCCATTTATTTTCTTACATCCATGACACTTCAAAATGAAGACTGGCAGCGTAACAGGTTCATAAACGATGGCAGAAATGCCACCCTTAACATCTGATGAAACAAGAGAGTGAAAAGCATGAAGATAGACAACTTGGGATGCTGTTTTTCCTCTCTCCAACCCTTGTGTCCAAGGGATTCAAGAATAATGAAAATGCACATTAAAACGTACATGCTGACACACAAAGGCATTAGTTGGTTTTTCCAGGTGGAGAGATGATGCAGTCATCAGCAAAAAAAAGTGCTTCAATTTGCCAGATTATAAGCTATCTATACAGAAATGCCATTTGTTCCCCTTGGTGCAAGCACGTGGGTTGTGTGTCTCAGGTAGGGAAAGGGTTGCAGTTTCCCTCCTCACTTTCAGAAGTTACACACTTAGAAAACTTCCAGACTTGGCTGCTTTCCGTAGCACACACTCACTGTGTATCACATATACCAGACAGCAAGGGAGAAGAGCAGTGAAGAGGCCAAAGTTCCTCTCAAAGACAGATTGTTTATCCACTTTTTTCTACAGTGCTTCTATAATTAACTAGCAATTGGGTACCATGGTACTATAGATGACTCCACCTTACAAGTTACACCCATTTTCTGACCATCTGACCCCAATCTTGTTTCCATCCCTGCTGAAAGCCAACAAGAAGCTTCCATGGGACTGACAACCACCCATGACCTTTAGTCATCTGCAGAGAAATACAAATTACACAGACTTACTTTTGTTGGCAGCGGGCATTCATCAAGTAATAACGTTATAACAGCTGGTCCCAAGGGATCTTCTAATGGAATAACTCTAATTAAAGACTGGACAACCTCCAACCAGCCTTCATCTGTCAACCACAAAACAGAAATAGCACTCAAAATAGCACCACAAGTCTGAAGGGTTTAAAATACACTGGTAGATATAAGTTTAAATTTCAATCATTGCAGTAACCCATCTAGTTTACAGGCACTAGGGAGGAAAAAAAAATACTAGTTTGTTTTATATCAATGTTTTAGCTGGTAGTAGTTTGGAAGCTTAATCTCAAGGACAAAGAAATTAAGCATACACCAACTTGGATTTTTTTTTTGGGGGGGGGGGGGGGGGGGGAGAATACTCTTGCCCAGGCCTGAGCATCCTGGTCTACTCAAAACTTGTTTCCATAAGCACTAGTCCTCATCATTTTGTGATTATACAAGGCATTCCCTTGCAGTTAATCAAAGATTTCTATAGGATGTTAACGATAATCTACTAATTATGCAGACAGATTTGGGTGCTCCTCAAATTGCTGTTCTCAAATGGAAAAAAGAAAGCCAAGGTCAGAGTCTGTCTGCAAAGAGAGGACAGAGAGGCTGGGAAGACTCAGTGTGTCCCCTTCAACAGGGACAGGTGAACAGGGAAACACATTGACATGTGAGTTTCCTGAGCACATGACCCTGAAAAAAAAAACATTTTTTTGACTAGCTGTAATATCAAATCAGGTTGATTAACTTACTCTCATATGGAAATATCCATTCTGGTGACAAGCTCTACTAAAAGATGAAAAGTCACCTCAACTAGAAATCTGATGGTCTGGAGCAGGGAGATTTTCTCCTGCCATAACAGCGATACGTCCTTGTCCAAACATGAGCACAGCTTGAAGGAGAATTTAAGCACAGGACCAGCAATATTAGTCCTCCCCCTGTTCATATAGGTTAAGAACAGTAAAACCAAGACAGCAGGTGTGTACAAGGTGCCATCACTACTCAAAGCACAGGGGGTTAAGCCAGGCCTATGCATACAGATGAGTTCTGCCCTACTGCAAATTGACTTTCTTTATGGCTTGGGGTTCAGCTGCAATGTGAAGCATCTGCAGCGCAGAACAGTGTTTCATTTCCAAAGTCTACAGCTACAGGGAGAGCTAATGGACCGCTGCCACATATTTCTTGTCAAAAAAGAGTGTTTTTTTAAGTTTTGGTTTTATTTTTTACTTTGCAATCACAACTGAAATACCCAGCAGTGCATTGATACCTGTTTCTGCCATTTCATGCAACGTGATCATGGAATAAGGAGGCTCCTGGTCACTGAAAAGAGATATTGCACAGGTCAAAATGGATGTACAACTATCAACAGAATACACTGAATAAAATGATAATGCATAGACAAACAGGAATCCAGTATGTATTTAACACAAAAGCGTTACTTAGGCTGCAGTCTACCCATACATCCTTTCTAGACCTGAAACGCAGATAGGATATAAGCCACTTTCTGGTTCAGAGTCAACATCTAAATATCTGCAACAGACACTGTATTTCAGAGGCAATGAAGTGAACCAAGAGAGAGCAGCACACAAGGCAGAGCTCTTTGGAACACCTTAAACACCTTTTTCTTCTCCTCTGGCTGCCAGAAATCCTCTGCAAAAAAATCTATATATTTTGTATATAAAATGTAGTTGAAAGGCAAGCCACCTAGGCCAGACTTGCAGCACGAGAGCTGCTTCAGAAAGTCTCCAAGCAGGGTCTCAAAGTTGTGTTCAGTAAGCATCTTCAGTACACAAATACCCCTTCAAATTCAGCATGCCTTAAATGCTTTATTTAGTCTATGCTGACATTTGTACCTTCCTTCCACAACCAATTTCCATGACACCCCATGAAATCAAACTGGAAATCTCAAAATATACCAAGTCTGCAGCTAAAAAAGCCACTTACTCTGGAGGACCTAATTATAAACTCAGTTTTGATTGAAAATTTGTGATAAAAATACACGCTTCTCACATACAAAAAAGGACACTTCCAATCAAATGGTTCCATGTTGTCACACTGTCGTAATAGCCGAAATATTTTTTGTCCCCACTGAGAATCTTCTTGCATTTCCTGTGGCAACTAAGCTCAGGAGCAGGCAAAAGTCCAACAGTGATGCAAGGAGAGTTGCCACAACCAAAAGGAGGGAAAGCCTCAAAGGAAGAAGAATTAACAAGTCCCAAAATCATCAATACAGGCTAAAATAAAGAAAGGAGGAAGCTTTGACCCACAAGATTTCCCAATTCCCTCCCAAGCAGCAAATGCTCACAGTGCTAGAACTGAGCAGAGGAGAGTTCTGTACCACTGATCTACCATTTTAGCCACTTAATATCCAAATATCACAGTCTTACTCATTTTTGATGGGACGAGGAGGGAGAGGGGTGAAGAGGCAAAAACATATGATAAAATTATTTCTATTTTTTTTTTTTCCCCTCGGATTTTTTTTTCTTGCACTCTGTCCTTGCCCTGGTCTTTTGCTCTTCGGGGATTTGCTACCAAACTGAGGTCCGTATTTCCAGCTGGCTTTTACTTGCATGATTTCATTTGCATTTCAACTTTATTCTGGTCTATTTCTCAACAGAAAAGGGAAGGAAAACAGAAAAGAGAAAAGAAAAGAAAAAAAGAGAGAAAGAGACTCGCCCTATTGTGTTGCTCAGTTCTGGTATTTTCAAAAGATAAAAAGCAGCTCATGAGCAGATGATAATGGTAGAACTCTATTCCTGCCATCTCTCACTGAAACCAAGACTTCCAATCCTCAGATGTTTTTTGAGGCAAGCACCCTTACTAATCTCAAAGGGGACTGAGGTCTAGCAGAAAGCGGCCCTTTTTCCCCACATGCCCTGAGATAATTTTCACAGCAGATCTGCTGTTATTTGTGGCTATAGGTCTCAGACTTAACTTATTTGCTTGCAACTCAGCCAGAGACAGATGCTTCTCAGAAGTGCACAGGGACTGCACGAGAGGCAATAGCTGGGACATCCAAAATTCCAGCTCCATGCATGTGTGTGTATATGTATATATTATATATACACACACACACGTAAGTAAATAAGTTACGTTTATGTAACTTATTTTTAAACCCCGAGGATGGTCAAACACTGCAATAGGAACCTAAAGAGATTGGGAATCTCCATCCTTGGAAGATGCTCCAACACGTAACTGGACAGGGCTGTGAGCAATTTGCCCTAACTAGGTCTATCAGGAGGTACCTTCATGATTCTGCCCACATGATTCTGCAACTCTAAGAAAGTAATTAAGTGTCTTTAATTGGGGAAAAAAAGAAAAAAAAAAAGGCAGCATTCTCAGGAATGGGTGACAAATAGGGCTCCAGAACCAGTGGAGTAATTTTGCTTATTATCACTTGGTAGCACAAGAAAACGCTTACCAGATTACAAAACTGATAGTAAGACCCACAGGAACAGGGTCAGCTCTACACAGAAATGCTGTGAAATGGCTTAAGCAGATGAACTGAGGGCAGAGGGGAAGGCATGCGAGATAATGGAGAGATTCTCCAAAGAAGATCTGAGATTATTTTCACTGAGAAATATGAAACCCTGACTAAAAACAAAGCCCAAACCCAAATACCATCCTGGATTTACACTTTCAGACAAAACTGACCCGATATTTCCAGTTAAAGCATTGACCAAAGGAAGGCAACCTCCTCCTGCAGGCACATTGCGGACCCACCGTGCGGGTGCAGGAATGGAGCTCATTTATCCAGAGCCTCCTCACCCAGCTCCAACTCAACCCCCAGCCGGGAAGGCCCAGCAGTGCTTTTTCCTCCTGTTTTGGTCTGTTTAATTCCTAACCTGCACTGAATCCCAAACGTGATGGGCTAACTTTTCCCATCCCTTTTGAGCTCCTTTCAAAGCACTGTAGAAAGTAATGCAAAAATAAAAATAATAAGAAAAAGTTCATCTACAAATATCCCCCACACCTTCCACGGATGCTTTGAGCATGCAAGGAATGCAGCGCTGGGATCGTGAGCTGAGCAGCCCCAACATGCAGTCTTCACTAAGTTGTCAGGCTTATAACCGGAGATAAAGCCTCCGCCTGGTTATATAAACTGAGATCAAAGCTCTCCGTTTTGCTTTTTCCCAAGCCATTTCCCGAGAACTACCACAGCCTGAAAGCAGAGCTCTCACAGAAGGGCTCATTTTTAGCACAGAAGCTCCAAGCTCTGCCATGTTTGCTGCTTCCCACACTGTGCATCTAGGCCAGGTACTAAACACTGAGCAGAGTCGTTTGGGTGCAGGCCCGTACGGGAAGTGCTCCTCAGCCCCTGGGCACCTGGGGTGCTCCGGAGGTGCTTTTGTTACTCAGGAGCTACTTGTGTTCCCTGGGAAAGGGGCTTCTCTCCTGAGCCTCAGGAGCGGACACTGCTGCCTCAGGGAGGCGCAGCGCGGTGAGAGGCAGGAGTCACAGTGAGAGAGCAGACAAGAACACGGCACTTGCACTCAGTTGAGCCACTCCTCTGGGACATACTTACTTATCTACCAAAGTCCGAATTACAGCCAGGGTGTCAAGTACCAGCCCGTCCACATTCTGTTTTTTCCTCCTCGGTTCGTGAGGCCCTCGGCCCCTCCTGGGCGGCCGGACGGGGTCCCTGGGGTGGCTCCTTGCTTCAGGAACGTGCGCTCGGCTGTGCTCCGCTTGCCGAGTCCGGGATTCCGCGCCCTCTTCGGCTCCGCTGTCATCTCGGCAAACGCACGAGTTCCCCATAGCTCCAGCCCCCAAGGCGCCCAGTAAGCGGGGAACGTGGTGCTCTAGAGTCAGCAGTAAACCTTGGAGAAGGCTTCTGCTAGCATAGAACACAACCAAAGCAACTACAATCATCTAGAAAGTTTTAACAGTAATATTTGTAGGATCCGGAATTGTGAGCTTTGCATTATATGCGTTGCTACCAGCTGGAATGAACGGAAAGTTGGAGACTTAGCAGCCGACATTATCAGCTAAAATGCACATTGGTCATCCAGAAGCAAGTCTGAAAAAGAAAATCCAAGAGTCAGTGTTACTTCTTTTACCAAATATTCACAATAATAATAAAATCTATTTAGCAAACAGCTAGTTTTGGTGCATATACCACCTAGGAAACCAGCTCTGCCTCTCAAGTCTCTTGAGGCGGAGGGAGGATCAGGAAGTTCGTTGGGCAGGTAGATGCCCCCAACACGTCCACACAGTTCCCATCAAGAGCAGCTATCACTTCTCAGTTCTTCCAAGATCTCGGGATGCAAAGGAACACCTTTGACCTTAAATCTAGCACACTGCCACCCGTCAAGTATTACCACATACAATAAATCACAGCTTGATTTTTTCTTTATTCTATATTGAGAGATAGTGCTCAGGCCATCTGCCTAGAAGGCTGTAAGAACATTTAAAGGTTCTCATTTCACCTCAGAACAGCCAGTGTCCCTCAGACTTTGCAGAGCAGCCACAGCTATGAGATTGCTACCATACAGCCGTGATTATCTCAGCAAACAATAGACTGAACAGAGAACCGGCTGCTTAGCCCATCTGTGCATAAACAGGATTTTTCTGGAATGTGCCTACGTCAAGTGGAATCTCACCCAAAGATGCACTAAGTACTGACCCTGAAATAAGCAGGAATTACAGATGCCATTTTAATACCTACAAAGCTGGCAGGATGTTGAGGCGGGGGGCGGCTGCATTTTGCTCCAGATCTAGCATCTTCCCCCCCAGAACCAAGACTAATTCAGTCATTTTTCCTTCTTAGTAAGGGTAATCTGGATCAAGTGCAGGCCCACTAGTCCTGGGATTGCAGGACAGGCCCTACTAATCACTGAATCAAGAAAACCAGCAATAACAAAAGGATTAAAAACCCAATGCCATCATAAGGTCTTTTTCCAAGGCACAGACTGGATATATTTCTACAGAACTTTATACAAAGTCTCAAATAAAAACGGGGAAAGGCCCTACGAAAGACAGCATGTCCCCACTCTTGTTCCCAGCATGAGAAAACAAGCAATTAATTTAAAACTACATGCATTCTTTCAAGAATCTAAAATTAACACTGAAGATAAAAATGACGATGAGCATCCTGTCACGGTCCCCTCCTATCCAAAGGGACCGGCTCCCGTGCAAGAGTCGGCTGCTGTTTGGACAGCCCAGAGCAACACTAGTTGGGAAGTGACGGGCTGGTCCTACGAGCAAGCCCGACATCAAAGTTTCTGAATGTAGAGCTGCCACTGGGAAAGCACCTCAAAACAAGCCCTCAAGCTCTTCTGTGGCTTCCAACCATGTTCTCGTAGCACAACGAAGAGGTCAGTATTAAAAAAATTAACTGTAGGCTAAGCTAGCAAAAAAATCCCTTAGGGGATATTAAATGCAAAAGAACAAAACAAAACTCTTGATTTTCAGTTCATGAAACTCAAAATCACAGATTGCTAGAAGGGTTTTTTAGCATCCTGATCTGCTGAGCTTCCTCTCCAAGCAGTTGGACCATAAAGTGGTGTGGCACCCCAGGCTCAGCAGCCCTTCTGTCTGAACCAACGTAGTGGTTATTTCCCTAGTCAGTAAAAAGCAGATGTCAGGGTGTCATGCAAATTGTACAGATGTTAAAGGAAATTATGTAAGATTAGAACCAGCCCAGCCCAAGCAACCTTAAAACCAC
>VZSG01000816.1:82445-148342 GCA_013398315.1 Nothoprocta pentlandii
GCTCCGGCGCCGCGGCCGGTGGCGAGGCGCTTGGGCCGCGGCAGCGGGCAGCGCCGCCCGTGCCCGCCCTTGGCGTCGCTCTCTCGCTGATCCCTCGCTTCGCCTCGTCCCCTCCGCTCTCAGCGGGACGTGTCCGTGCCGCCGGGCCCGGGGCTCTGCCGGGAGCCCCGCCTGGCCCCTCGGGTGCCAGCGACAAAAACGGGCCCCAAAAGCAGCGGCTCCTGTGGCGGTTCGGGGCTGTTGCGCCTTCCCGAGGAGGCCGTAGGGGCCCTGGCCTGTCCCGCTGCGGGCAGGCGGACCTGGGGGCCTGAGGCACGGGCTGAACTTATGTCGAGGGAACGGGGAGAAACCAAGGACGCTGGGTGTTAGCAAGGCCTTTAACTGAGCCTCTCTCATCCTGTGCTCGTGTTGTGCTTGAGTGTGCAGGCTCGATGCAAGGAAAAGAAAAATCAGCGTTAAGGAGTTAATTATTGCTGCTTATCTTCTCCTGGGAACCTGAGGTTTGGGCTGGGCCAAGCCAAACTGCTCTTGGGTGGTGAGGTGCCTGTATCGTCTTGATACAGAGCGATTCGAAAGGCTTTGGGTGATTGGAGAGTTACCTGATGATTCCTGAAAGCACTGAAAATAGGGAAACTCCTGCCAGTATTCACGGGATGGGCAGAAAAATATATAAAATGAAAGATGAGTTTCATGCCCTTTCTTGAGAACCAGAGAGGTACAGCCAAGGTAAATCCAAGCTGAGGTAAGGACCATTGCATTGAAATATGACTTTTAGAAAAGCATCCAGAGGCAGACAGCTAAGAGGAAGGCATATTTTGGGAAGCAGTAAAGGAGTATGAGGTGCTGCTATTAATCTTGCCAGTTTTGCAGCCATTGGGTATCTCAGTGAGGGCTTGCTGGTCTGGACAAATGAAATTATTCATCCCCCCCCACCACACACACACACACACACACACACACACTGTAATGGCTAATTTTACTGGTGCAAAAGGTATTTTTCAGTGTCTTCAGACTGCAGTATGAGAATGTAACATCTGCTTTATATCTTGCTGTACTCACTGATGGGGTCTGCTTTTGAGGAAGGCTGGTAGTGATGGGCAAGTCAAGTCTCTGGTGTCTTTGCCGTTGTGTTTGTGACAGCCTGTGCCACGATGGATGGGGGCGACGGGAGCGCTGACCTCGTCATTAACAAGCGCTTTGTGTCCGAAGCGGAGCTTGAGGAGCGGCGGAAGAGGAGGCAGGAGGAATGGGAGAAGGTCCGAAAACCTGAAGATCCCGTAGGTATGGGATGTGTGGTAGTGATTTTAAGGAAGAGAGCTGGGAATATTCACTCTCATGGAAAATGAAAGTACAAGGGTAATAATACCCTATGTCTTATACGTTCAAAAAAAATGAAGGACTTAAGAAGTTTTGGTGATTTAGTATGTCTAACAAATGGTCTAATTTTCTGATTTCTTCCTTTCTTTCAGAGTGCCCCGAGGAGGCGTATGACCCACGTTCGTTGTACGAAAGACTTCAGGAGCAGAGAGAAAAGAAACAGCAGGAGTTTGAGGAGCAATTTAAATTCAGTAAGCACCAGCAGTTGTTATTAAAAGGAGCAAAAAGATTTTTTTTCCTGTAAATAATATATTATTCTGTACACCAGGACAGCACTACGCACGTGGGAAACTTAAAAGCTAAACAAACAAAATCCTGATAACAATTAATGGAAAAGTGGAATTGTAACGTGGTTTCCTGGCTCCTGAACTCATGCTGTAACACAAGACCATCTTGTGTGAACCAGTAAAAAGAAATACTCTTCCAGACAGTGTTATATTTCCCATAATTAGTTGAGTGAATTACTTGAGGTCAAGATTAGCATTCAGATGAAGTAAATATATAGGAGTTTTATTTTTCAAAAACTAAATACTTGGCTCATGTGGAAATATAATGGAAACATAATTTCTGTTTGGTTTTAAAGAAAAAGCCTTTTCCTCCCTATCAACTGTATTTGTGCTGCTGAACCAGAAAAGTCAACCCTTTTGGGAGAAAGGGAACTATTAGCTCTATCTAAAGAGAAGTACTATTAGCTCTGTCTAAAGAGAAGTGAGGCTAATGCTGTGAGGACTTCATTTTTCATAGGGGCTTCTAAATGATTTTGATTCTTTAGATGGAAGCCTCATCCTCACACCTTTGTTTGTTTGTTTCTAAGCCCTGGTTTGCCCGGCTGGATTTTGTCTAGAGTTTTCTTGTTGATGCTACACAACAGAGCTATTTGTTTTCTTTAATTACGGCACAGAATTTGAGCTCTATTAAATACACTCCCTGATCCTGCAGACATTCCCAACTGTGATGCTAGAGATTTTTTTGTGTGTGTAGATACTTGCCTGCAGCCAAATTTCTTTGGGAGAAGATCGCTGTTGGGGGGCTTGTGAGCCCCCAGTTTATTAGTTTAGAGTTGAGCCAAATTTGGCCCTTTGTGACAACTTTTGTCCCTTCAATACTTTAATTTCCCTTAAAAATGTGTATTGCAGATATTTTGAAAAAGAGGGAATAAGCAACTGTCTGCTAATGGCCTTGGAGTTGAATATTTCTAATAACTCTCCAAATTAATTGCCTCCCTTCCCTAGCTGTATTAAATCTCTAGGATCTTTATTCTGTTTTAGGAAACCTGTAAACCAAGTACTGGAATGAGAAACATCCATGAGAAGGGGGTTGGGGAAATAAACCAAACACTGGTTTTAAGGCAAGCCTTACAGAATAGTGCTAATGAGAGGCCTGCTATTTGAAGAGCAAATACATCGTTCTACAAAGTACTTGTTTCTTCTGAAGGACCTTAGAGAGCTTACCTACTAAAACTGTAGTCAGAAGAACCTTTTCAGCTGCTGCTCTTAGTTTACAGATCAGGCATGTGCACAATGAAATGAAGCACTGCTTTTGCTGTCTGTTGGAAGAGGTCCTCAGTGGTAGAGAGTGGTGCAAGTTGCTGTTGGGACACATAGGAATGAGTTGTGCATTTTGGCAGTTGAAAGATGAGGGTTCATGGTTTAAAAAGTAACCTTCTATATTTTCTTTCTTTTTGTTTTTTAAATCTCTTCCATCAAAGTATGATTGCCTTTTGTTAAAGGCCTAGAAATCAGGATTTCCAGGATGACTGGAAATGGAAATACTAAGTCTTTTAGAGCAGCCTTTTTGTTACCTTTCTAAATCTTTGATTTTGATTAAAAGGTGTTGAAAATTTGCAGAAAAAAAGTCACAGACTTTCTTACTCACCTAGAGGGTGCTCTCCTTGAAGCAAGAGAGCAGTATGTTCTCTAAATTTTTTAAATAGATAGTTTAAACACTCTGCTAAATCTTTGTTTTTTTCTGCTTTAAGAAAATGTGCTTCCTAATTTGAGGAAAGATTTATAGGGAGAGAGGTAATCTATTTTTTCCAACTGTGGTTAATTTAATAGTGTATTCTGAGTTGACGTATTTGACTCACCAAAACCAAAGCTGCCAGTAGATCGTTCCTTTATATTATTATTCCTTGTTCTGTGTAACCTGTTCCAAAATTGCCATTCAGAAGTGGGGAAAAGCTGCTTGTGTGAAGACTCGTTTGACTTTCTGTTGTTATATCAGCAGGTCTAGCATTATGTGACTTCCCCCTACAGATTTGTTTTTCTTCTTGGTAACACTCCTGTGATCAGGCTGTGTTAGTCTGTTGTAGCTTATGTGCCTGAGTGTTTAGGAAGCACTTTTAGAGGATTCCAGAAGCAACAGATCACTTTTCCTTTGTGGGGTTCACTTTGTACCCTTCACCTGGCTGCGCAGGTAAGGAGTCTCACCCCTGCATCCCCAGAGCTCGGTGCGAGTTGTCCCACCTCAGCAGTGTTAAGAATGTGCCGTGTGCGCTGTGGATGGTTACCTGCAGGTTATGAGGTAGATGAAAAACACTGTAATTAATGCGAGATAAATACGTGCTCTCCCAATGGCTTTAGTTGATAAATACGCTTTCTTTGCCCTTTTTTTTTTTTTTCAGAAAATATGGTAAGAGGTTTAGATGAAGATGAGACAAATTTCCTTGATGAGGTTTCTCGGCAGCAGGAGCTATTAGAAAAGCAACGAAGAGAAGAGGAGCTGAAAGAGCTGAATGAATACAGAATATCCTTTGCACAGAGATGGCTGGCCATTGTATATAGGAGGTTAAGAGACGATGCTGTGGTTTATTCTGTAATTCAGTCTTTCTATAAAGCACTCTAGAGAACATGTGCAGTAATAACCCTTTAAGGTTTTTGTAGTTTCAATCTCCCATGACAATGTTCCCCCAATATCTCCATTATTTTTTCTTTTCTCCCGATTGCTTTTTTTTTTTTTTCTCTCATTGAGAGCATAAAATATCAAAGCTAAAAAGAGTAAGTGAATGTAAAGGAAATATGGAAAGGAAACTTCTATTTTTTCATCTTTTTATTCAAAACCAAATATTATTGACTTGTTCTTAACTGCATATTGGATGTTTTTAAGGTACCTGCTTGTAATAGTGCTCGACTCGCTCTGTTATTCTTCTGGAAGTATTAGGTAGGTTTTCCTTGGTTGGAACTGCAAGATGAGAAATTAAGGATAAGTGAATGAGCCGTGCAGATGTGACCTCCTTTGGGAAAGCTGGCACCGTTGGAGGCTTGACTGCTTTGGAGAATGCTACAGTGTTCAGTCCTGCTAAGGACAAGGCAGTTACAATTTGCTGTTAAACGCCACTGTTAGTGAACGTGTGCTGGAGAGCAGTATAGGCAGCTTTTCCCTCCCATCTTTGCCAGGGAGGGGAGGTTGGGAATGATTTGGGGCTTCTGCCTATGCTAAGCTGCACGTTGTGATTGAAGGGTCAGGAGAGATGGTTTCCTGGGGTTCTGCAGAAGCCAGTGCTTCCTTTGCCTCTTTTTGAGACCTGAGGAAAACCTTCCCTTTACATAATCATTGGACAAAATGCAAGTTCTCCAGGATGTGCTGGTAGAAATAAGAGTTTATGGACGCAAGGAAGAACAAACAGCTCATATTTATGAGGTGACCAAAAGTAGTGAGCAAAAAAAGCTAAATAATGCTGATTAATGAATACATTACCATGTATTCATTAACAATTCTCAGTGGAGAAGAGAGATATTTTGATTGTGTGTTCTGTGAAGAACCTCTAAGTTGTCTCACCAGTTCATGTGTATGAAAAAGGCGATGCTGTTGAATGTTTTTCCTGAAGAAATTGGCCGTAGCTGGCGAGTGTGTTTGCAGCATTGCCTTGCTCTGCTGGATCCAGCGATGGGGTGTCTGTGGGATGTCCGTAGGCTCTGCGACACTCGCCTTGGGCTTGGCAGAGGCAGGGCTGGGCCCTGCAGGGCCGTGCCGTGGAGGCGGCCGACGGCTCGAGTCAGGTCGCGCACGTGCAGGGTGAGCTGCACCAGCCGGGAGGGAATATTCCGCTGTCGTGGATTAGCATGTCGTGCCCTGATCCCGGAGCTTCCTTGGCAGGAGCCTCCTCCCGACTTAGCGCCTCCAGCCTCGGCCTTTGCACCCTCTGCAGAATCTCTGCTGTTGTGCGCAGGCTGGCTGTAAATTACGCTGCAGGATGTGTTGGTGATGGCACGTGTAGCGGGAGCTGCTTCGGTCTGAAGTCACCTCCTCTCACAGAAAGCTGGGAAGCTTTTACCCATTCTTTCTCATTCTGTCTTTTTTTTGTCCCTTTTTTCTTTTTTTAAACATAACTTTGGAGACACTCTCTCAAAATGCAAAATCTGTGGGATTTTTTTTATAGTGTTAAGCCTTATCAGATGTTAACTGAAGGTTTATCACTGTAGTGACAAAATGAGCCAGCTACTGTGTAAACCTTCTGCATTTAGTGGTGCTGCTCAAGAGCTCCAAACAAAAAAGAGGAAACTCAGTGGGTGTGATTATCTCGATCATTTGCAGGGATGTATAGAAGTTTGACTTCATATTGCATGATTATTTTCTCTCCCTTCATCATTGTCTGATTGTGATTAAAGATCTTGCCGATTTTTCTTTCTTTAAGCCAATTCCAGGAATAACTTCCCTTGGCTTAAATACTGTGCAAACATAGAAAGATCCTCTCTCCAAGAAACTTGAGCTTTCCTGTTAAAGAGCTTTTTATAGTGCAGTTGACATTTAAGATTGAGACCTTTATTTTAATATAATCTTACAAAAAGGAGACATGCTTTTGGTAGGGGTAGTGCTACATTTGTTAGCAATTGCAGTACGTGCAGGTGAAAATCTGTTGAAGCTGGTAGTCGTTCCCGTTAGACATGCTGTATCTCTGCTAGCTTACGAGCATTAGAAGTATCTTGCATGAAAGTGAAAAGCCCATAATTTGGTATCTTTTAAAAGAAAGGGCTTTGCTGCTTCGGCAAGGCTTTCGTGGTGCAATATTAAGAGGTGACAGAGCAGTGTTGCAGCAGGAAGCTCTTTGGACGTAAAAAGAGCTTTCAAATTGCTCCTGTTCGCCACAGGATGGCACTCCCATGTCGTCTGAAAACTGAACAGGCAGCTTTTGGGTGCTGAGAGCTTTGGTTGAGGAAGGGTTGCATTTGGGTTACTGATGCATCTTTAGGAAAGATCAAATTAGGAGTGACGTCTGCGTGCCCCCAGCTTTAAAGGGATCTGAGACTTGGAGTGTGCTGTTTCAAAGCAAGCTGAGAGCTTCTTTAATAGCTCAGGGGAAAAGACAACCAAACCTCTGCCACTTCAAATATGTGGCCCGTCAGTATGAAATCCACTGTGTCTCATAGCTACATGTAACAAATGGCCTACCTGGAAAACGCAGGTATCAGCTGGTCAATGGAATTGTAATCAAAGAAGACACCAATAAAAAAGCAGATTTAAGGTTATAAACAAAATCCTTTTAGGCTATTTTTTTTTGAACTATGTGCAATAATAAAGCTCCTGAGAGGCCTCTGTGGCTCCACTGCTGCCTCACTAACAAGCACGGTCTTTGAAAGGCCTCATTTTTATGAGGTACAGCTGAATATCAGGCGTTAGGGACAGGACTAGATAAGGCCATAGGAGGAGATATATGTAGTGTGCTTGCAGATTGAATGGGCCTTTAGAAGGGACAAAGCTCCTTGTCATCCAACCTGAAAGTCCTAAACTTTACCATTTCACTATGTGATTCATCTGCACCCCAACTTTATAACCCTGTTTTAAGCTACTTGCTGTTGTTTTTCCTGTGTGTTCGTAGTCTTTGGGTGGATGTTGGACTCCATAGACCTTTAATCGGATTTGCCTCTTTCCTTTTGGATTTAGTGTTCAAACTGGCCGTGAAAGAGCAGTCTGCTTCACTAATACCCTGGTGGCCCTTGCAAAGAAATGAGCTGAAAAAAAAAGTTAGTTTGGTATGTCCCGATACCCAAAGCTGGACAGTTTTGCTTTGGCAGTGCAGGGAAGTACTGGGTTGTCCAGTGCAATTTTGGCGAAGTTCAACCTTTTTGTATCTGTGAGCTTAAATTAAATGCAGGAGGCTGCACGTGTTTATGAGTGCTGGATGTGCGGTGTGTTTGCCCTTTGCTCCTTCCAAGATGCAGCTCCTATTCAGAGCAAGCTGCTACCTGCTGCCTGGAGGTCTTTAAAGGGGGAGCTGGTTCATGAAGCAGCTCGTAAGTGAAAAGGGCGAAGGCTCTTCTGACCAAAGATGCCAGCTAAACGTCATTACAATAAATTTCTTTCCATGTAGTATGTGAATGAGCAGCAGGCTGGCTAATTATATCAAAGAGGAAGTATCTTTTTTTTCTGTTCTTTCCTTGTTGATCCTTAACCCTTAATTCACAGCACTCTCGCCAAAGTGGGAGTCAGTGCGGACCCAAAGAAGGAAACTGAGAAGAAATTGCCCATGAAGTCAGTGGAAAACAAGAACAAATTCTCTCAGGCAAAGCTGTTGGCAGGAGCTGTGAAACACAGAAGGTTCGTTTCACACCTCTATAAATTCATGAGGAATGCAACCTAGTTAACAGTGTAAAGGGAGGCAGGCCAAAACTGCCTCCAGAGAGTGAGGTGCAAACCTTACCTCTAAAGAAAAAAGGGGGAAGGTATCAGAAAAGACTAGTCGTGTTTCTATAGGCTCTTGCAAACTGTGGGCAAAACATGAGGCAATTGAAAGAGATAAGCATGTGTAAAGCAAGTGAGTAGACTTCTGCAAATAAGATGTGCCAAGCTTGTGTGGCCTTGCTTGGGGATGCAGGGCAAAATGTTACACATCTCTGTTTTAAAAAATGTCAGTGTCTCCTCACTCATGTGATTTGATTCGTATCTGCATAATCTGTCAGTTTATCTGTGCCAAAAACTGATGTTTTGAACTGTTGCTGGGGGCAGCATGCAGAAGAGGCAGGTCATGAGAAAAGAACTGAAGGCAGCGAGCAGACTCTCCTTGTTTCTTGCTGGTTTGCACTGGTACATAACCCTTTTTATCCCGGGGAGGTAGTAGTTGGCATCGTGGCCTCTTTGCTCTTTGGCTTTGACCTGCAAAGAGATGATAGAGAATTTAAGTATCTGAGACCAGATTTGTTTCCCATAGACTGGTCATCTAGTAATTCAGATGACAACTGTCATTCCAAAATCAGGTTAGTATTTTTGAATCTTTCCCAGACAGAGAGAGATGCGCTTCAGTTTCCAGTACACCCATGTCTATGCTGAAATAGGCTCTTCCAATACCTAGCGTGGGGTTTTGGATAGCTGGCTGTTTGTTTGTTTTCTGTTTGTTTTAGGGAAGAGGAGAAAACCCTTTACTGATACCATGCAGCCAAAATGGTTTATTTTCCTCTTCAACTATTGGTGTTTGAGCCAGGAGGATGTAGAGAAGGAGCTGGCATTTGTGGCACATCTGAAGTCTGCAGATGGCAGCTCTTTGAGGAGAGTGTTTTAAAGCTGATGTGCCAAGGCCATCACAGACTTTCTTTGCAGTCCTCTATTTCTGCATTGCTGTCGTCCTACTGCCAACTGGCCAAGGTTGAGCGTAGCACAAGTTCAACATCTGCTCTTTGGGTCCCTTAGTTTGCCTGTAACTGGCCTCTGCTCCCTGCACAGAATAACCTTTCCTCTGCATTGCATGCTTTGACAGGGACAGGAAAGAATTAATACCTACAGAATGCTGATGTTTCATCCTGGGGCTCATGACAGCTGAATTTAGGAAGTGTGTGGTAGGGTGGATGGCCTAGGGTTGGGAACATGCATGAAGAGAAACAGAAACACTGACAAGGTGGAGCTGAAGCAGCTCTGAAAAGTCACGAGTGCGAGTAACGCTCTGTTTCCCCAATACTCCTATGGCCCCAGTAGGATCCCTTTCTGTGCTAGGTCAGATGCAGCTAGTTAGGAATGGTGAGGGTCTTCAGGGGCCTCTGCTCAAATTCTCTGTAGCAGTGGAGGCAAAAACGTGCCAGTAACTTCACAGTCATCAGGAGGCTGCCTCAGGAACTAGGCAATGCCTTGTTTGTTCACAGTTCGGATGGTGGGAACAGCGTGAAGAGGCTGAAACTAGACTCTGAGCACGATGAGAAGAGTCAAGGTAGGTCCCGATCGTGGCATTTGGGAAGTTGATTGCCTCTTGCCTATCTGCTAACTTAATTACCAGTGTTAATCTGATGGGGGGTTTGCTTTTGCCCCCCCCTCATTGTGCAAGGCAGCCCGGGCTGTGGATCTCGTATGGTCATCTCTTAAAGCACTGCAAATAGTGCCTGGAGGCGCTGACAGAGGTTGCAGCCGTCGCAGAACACAGGGCTGGAAGGAAGCTCTGTGGGTCACGGCTGTCCCCTGCCTAAACCATTCCGGGGAGGTGCTTGTCCAAGCTGCCCTTGACCCCCCTCGCTCAGACTGTGCACCCTCCTTGGGCAGTTCATCTTAGTGCTTGACGTGACCCTTGAAGTGTTTTATCAGATAACCTCCTTAGCCACATTTCAAGCCTAACGCAGCTCGTCCGTGTTGCAGGAGACGAGCAGCATGGAGCATTCCCTGCCTCTTCCCCGGATTGCCCCCTGCACACCTGCCCTCCCGGCAGCTTGTACATGCGCCGGTAACCGCCCCGGCTGCGCGGTGACCTTGTCCATCACCAAATCCATTTCTTTCAGGAAATCACAGGCAATTGCAAGAAAAAAAATGAGTTGTGCTGCTTGGCTGTCATGGCTGCAGCTGACTTGCTGTCAAGATACCCTGACATAAATAGGCTGAGCCGCAATTGTGTAACGACAACCCAAGGCGCTTCCTGAAACTCCTTCTGTTCATTTAACTTTCAGTACACTGGAAAAAAATTAATTAGCTGTGGAAGATGGGAGGCATTGACTAGCAGAGCAGCAGAATGCAACTTTTCCCCCAACTATGCTGCTACGTGGCAAAAATGCTCAATTACACAGAGCCCAGCTATTTATTCCTGTTGGGTGGGCTTGGTAGTTGACAAGCATCGAGCCAGCACTGAGCTGGATTTGAACTAGTGATGGGGAAAAATCACTTGAGGTCTGGAGCCCTTCCTGTCGGAGGGGTTCAGGGTGACATCAAGGTGCCTTAGGCCTGGGTTAAAGCCGGTGCTGGTGCCGAGCAGGCGAGTGCCACTGCTGGCGGGCCGTGGGGCCGGTGCGACGCCCTGTCCCGCGCTCCGGCCCTCACCCCGTGTCTCCCTTTCAGAGAAGGCGCCTGGCGTCGCCCTGGGGAGCGGCGCGGTGGGAGGCTCCGCGGTGCACTGTCCCTCGGCCGCCGTGTGCATAGGGATCCTGCCCGGCCTGGGCGCCTACTCGGGAAGCAGCGACTCCGAGTCCAGCTCGGACAGCGAGGGCACCATCAACTCCACCGGGAAGATCGTCTCCTCCGTCTTCCGTAGCAACAGTTTCTTTGATGGTCAATAACAAACTCCCTCCGTGTGTAATGTAGTGCAGAGTCTCTTCCAGGGCCCTGGTGGATGCTTGATGCATCCTTTGCCCCAAATGTAATTTTCCCAGCTAACCTTTCAGTTTAAACCTTGGTACCCTCAGATTCTTCTAAAATAACCCGCTCAATCCCCACCTTTCTCTTTCTTTTTCTTGTTCTTTTTCTTTGTTTTTCGTCTTCCCTCTCAACTTTGCATTTCTGGGGTGTGTACTGAGCCTGAGGGGAAGGTTGCCACCCCAAAGCAGAGGGCACATCTACCAACGTAATCAAGGTCTGGTGATAGGGAAGGGAAGGCCTTATCTTTTAAATTTCTCAAGGAAAGGAAAAACAAAAATCCTGGTGATCTAAGAAGTTTATACAAGACTAGCAGGCAAAAAAATACTCACTTGAAGCACTGAAGTCTTGTAGAAACAGCCATGTGTTCTGTTTTAAAATGTCATTTTTATTCTGTGTTTGTGAAAGGGGGGGGCAGAATAAAAATCAAGCAGATGGTGAAGTGTAGATTGCCATGACACTGTAAAGAAGTTTTAGTGTTACATGATTAAAGACATTCTGAGTGCATGTCTCCCCGTGCCTCTGCCATTCATAATTGTTCCTTTTTCATTGAGCAATTCCTGTATCCGCCAGCCCTTGCCCGAGCTGCCATGCGAGGGACGTGCAGCCGCGGAGAGGTGACGCTCAACTCCGCTCCGCATCGTTTGGAGAAACTGGAGCCAACTGCTCTCCTAAATAAAAACCAAACTATTGCTCCTCCAACCAGCGCTTGGAAAATCATTCAGCTTCCCTATGAGAGCGTCCTGAACAACGTGAAGCCAGAGCAGGTGGGATCTCCCAACCTTTTTCAGGGCGCATGCGCACACGAAAAGCCATTGCAATAAGAGGGTGGATGGCTATTGATGTTTTATTGCTATTTAAGAAGCTTTAACTGGGAGTGTGGATGAGTGAGGTGGATGAGGGAGCCAGCCGTGAGCATCATGCAAGCTGTGAGTGCTAAGGCTCCGCTCTTCTCATCGCTGCACCCGAGCAGTGCCCCGTTGGGAGGCTAGAACAGCTAGACTGACTGCTCAAAGGTGGGAATTTCTTTCCGACAGCCTCCCACGTGGCAGCCCTGCTCCACTCCCTGGCCTCACAAGTGTCTGAGCTGCTGAGAAAACGGGTGGGAGGGGAGAGGCTGATGTGTATGAGCCAGGGTGTTACTGAACGTGACACTGAGCAACGGGGAAGGCAGCAGCTGCACGAGAGGGGCAGTGGTGAGAGCCGAGGGCCTGGAGCAGGATTCCTGCCTTCTCTCAAGGGCTCAGCTTTTCCTGAAGACACAAGGAGAATGCTGATTATGCTGAAGGATCCTCAAGTGGGCAGCAGGAATACAGGCCTCAAGGGTGATGTTTTGCACAGCCTCTCCCGTCCTCCCTCCATCCCAATCAAGCAAAGGGCTGGATTCAAGTGCTGAGAGGTTTTTGCAGCCCATTTTGGGCCAACGTTGTGATGGTCTTCAAGACAGCATGTGAGGCCAGAAGGGAGGTGCTGCTGGCTCCGCTAAACCCTGTAGGGCCAGAAGGAGTCGTAACTCAGTCAAAGCAGGTGTGGGAGCCCCCTCTTTCCTCCGGTTCCCAGAAGAAAGGCCCTAGGGGAGCTGGAAGCTGTTATAGAGCCTGCCTAAGCAGTGCTTGGGACTGGGAATGCATGTTGCCACTGTCACTTTTCTGATCCCATGTTCAAAAATCGGCCAGGGAATGGCACTTCATTACCCAGGTGCCGCCGTGGCCAGGCTCCCGCCAGCCACGTTGGGCTCCATCGGCTTGGGATGATTTCTAGGGATGAAGCTGCAAGGACTTGGCCCAGGTCCCTCCTGGGGTTGCTGCAGCTGGACACGCAGCTTTCCTCCCCACATCCCAAAGAGCTGCAGCCCTGGCACTTGGCTCAGCTGCCCTGTGCCCACAGAACTCCCCCCTCGCAGTAACCTGCCCCTCTGTGGCTTTAGTGCACTTTTTCCCCCCACACAGAAGAAAGACCTTCTGAGGCACCCGCGGGTGAGAGGAAGCAGTTAGAGCCCTGAGTGCTTCTTCAAACAGCCTCAAAGCCCCAGGAAGCAGCACTGCCACCCCTGTCAGTGCCCCAAAGGGTCTGCTTTTAAGCCACCCTCACCTTGGCATTGGGCTCCCATGTGCTGTACCGGAGATGATCCCGTGCTCTTGCCCCAGCAACACGTCTGAGCCCCCATAAGGTGCTCTGAGATTTTTCACAACAGGAGAGGACAACCTGGCTTTAAATGTCCCAGTTTCTTTATTAACCTGAGTATAACAAATATAACAAGTACACAGTATAAAAATGAACATAGAGCATGACAGAGGTACAACACAGACACGGGACCTTTACAGGACCTGTTCAATGAATGATGAGAAGAAGATATTAAGTGCTCCATTGTTTAGGGGGGAAAAAAGCAAGTTTTGATTGTAAAAATTGTGTCCCGTTCCACTAAAATTGTACAAAGTACATTCAATACTGAAAAGTGACTCAACGGAGCAGGACCAGGGCATGGTCATCTGAGCCCAGGACTGTACAAAAGAACCAAATCCAGGTGCTTCTCTGGGATGCATTTTAAGACCGTAACAATTAAGAAGTACAAAGTGTGTGTGTCGGGGCAGGGCGTTCTCCTCTTCAGAGCATGTGGAACACGCGCTTTCAGCACAGACCGGCAGGCTGGGCGACATGCAGGCGGCGCGGCGCGGCTCTACGCGGGCGCCGAGTTGATGGGCGGCAGGTTCTGGTGCTTGAAGTACTGCACGACTTGCTGGGGCAGCTCTGCCAGCACCGCCTTGGCCAGCGTTTCCTTGGGGGCCTGCAAGAGACACGCGCGTGAGGACGGGCCGGCGCTCCACAGCTCAGCCACCCCGCACAGGAGGCCACCGCAAGGGGCCCGTGGGAGAGGACGAGCCGGGCGAGCAGCTCGTGGCCAACGCTCGCCCCGCTCCAAACGTCCGTGTTCACGTGACACCCCCTCGAGCCCCGTTACTGGGAGGCATTGCGGACAGCGCCTGGCCCCTCGTGACGCTGAGGATGCCACCGCGCACTCACGTTGCGGAAGTCCCTGAAGGGCACGAACTGCACGATGTCGCGGGCGGCCTCCTCGCCGGTGTGCGAGCGCAGCACGCGGCTGTCCCCGTCGAGGAACTCCATGGCGGCGAAGTCGGCGTTGCCCACGCCCACGATGATGATGGACATGGGCAGCTTGGACGCCTGCACCACGGCGTGTCTCGTCTCGTCCATGTCGCTGATGACCCCGTCTGTGATGATGAGGAGGATGAAGTATTGCTGTGGAAGAAGCAAAGGAGACCTGTAACACCTGCTGGCTTCCCAAGGCGGGGATGAAAGTTCATTGGGGACCTGAAATCCTTCCCATAGAAGGGTTGAGGTTGGATGGGGACCTCTGGAGAACATCCAGTCCAACCCACCTGCATAAGCAGGAGCATATCCAGGTGGAGCTTGAAGTTCTCCAGAGGAAACTCTGCAACTTCCCTGAGCAGCCAGAGGTTCTTCCTGCTGTTTCCAGGAGAGGACACAATGCACCACCCTCCACACACACTGGCGATGCTGCCAGATGCTCCTGCATTTCCCAGAGCTTTGAGAGAGGCTACTGGGCACCACGGAGGCCCTTGGGAGGAAGAGCCACCTGGCTCCTCTTCACCGCCAGGCACCTATCACACTGCCAGACACTCTGTGCACAGTGCTGGTGTCCCCCTCGCCTCCGAACGCGGGGAAAGGGCTCAGGACAGCACTGGGACCAGCAGCAGCTCTGCCGAGCTCAGCTCAGGACAGCGGTGACACCAGAGGCCACCAGAAAGGACCATCTCCTCCTCCAGCTCCTCCACTGCAGGCGAGTGCAGCACTTCAATTTGGGTGCATTAGGCATCTCCTGTGTGCTGGCAAAAGGATGACAAATCAGCACTTAAGAGCATTAAAGCTCTTTCTTTGTTTCTCCTCTAATTCTTTCCATTCCCCATCAAAACCACTGTGTCAGAAATCCTAGGAGCAGCACAAGAAGGCAGGCAGCCCAAAGCCCATTTTCTTGCCTTATTTTCTCTCTCCAGCCCACATCTTGTCTTCTGAAATCTTCCCTAAGTGTTTTCTCCCTTCCTTCTCCACTCCTTGGTGCGAAACCCCAAGCACAGCTCGGGCTCCTTTACATTTACACGAGTCACGAAGCTTCCTGAGGACGTGAAGGATCTCGGCGGCTGGCACGTCTGGAGCACGGCAGGGATACGGCCCTGACTCCTTCCAAGCACAGCGCTTGAATTGCCAAGCGAAACCCCTCCGAGTGACCCGGGCCACCGCCCACACTGGCCGGTGGCCGTTGTCTCAGGGCTGTCATTAAGGGCGAAGTTGCTGCGGGTGCTTTTGCCCCCCTACCCCCGCTCCTGGTGCCCATGGGCTCCTGGTGGCAAAGCTCCCTGCAGCGCATGGGGCTGGACCTGCCCTCTGCCTCGGCCAAGCGGCTCCTATGTCTGATGGCACCCACCAGCGAGGTTTGGCCACAGAGCTTTGAATTCACATGGAAAAACAAGAGACAAAAGAAGAGCCGAGAGCCATTGTTTGGGACAGCTGGAGACACTGGGACTGAGAACCGGGATGATTATCCCGGAAAACAGGAAGGGTGGAGCTGGGTTTTAAGGGGAAAAAGCCTGGGAGCAGCGCTGCGTCACTGCCACGGGTCACCAGTGCCAACCAAGGGGAGTCCAGATGTGCCGGGGCAGCCTGGCTCCGAGCTCCCGCTGCTGTCCTGCACCCACAAGAGACCCTATCTGGGCTGCTGTAAGAAGCAATTCGAGTCCTGCGCCCACAGCAGCTCCTCCTATGCTCTTAAGATGCTCGACCTACCACAGAGGAGGCGTCTCCATCACCAGTGGCATGATTGGACTCATGGCTGCACCTCCCCAGTGCTTCCTGGCGTGTAGATCCACACATGACCACGTGCATCCACCAGGCAAATGGGTTCTTTCAACCACGACTTTCTCCTCTTGCTCCACCATGGCTCCCCCAGCAATGTGCTGGCACTGCCAAGCTCTCACAGCAGTCTCCTGCAATGGGGCGCAGCTGGAGGGGCCTCTGTGCTAGCGAGCTGCTCTCTGACATATGGATGGAAACAGGCGGATGGACAAATTAACTGCGACTTCAAGGGCTGCTGAATGGCTGGAAGTGGCCGCTTGGGAACCCCAATTCTGGCTCTAAAACCCGCTGGTTGTCCAAGCAGTGTGAAAACTCACTAGAAAATAGAGCCCTCCAATGGCTTTCAGATGTTTATATGCTAGGAGCAAAACCAAAAGGATCTTCTTCAAGGAAAAGGCCCAAGTTCAGTCATCAGCCACATCCCAGACGTTACATGGGAGGCCACTGCACGCCCCAGGCAAGCGTTGCAAGAGGCCTGTACTGCTTGGGGCAATTTTCTTGCTAAGCAAACAAGTGGGGTTGCTTTCTCATTTTTTTCAAGGCTGGAAGGATGCCATCAAGCCCCTCTATGAGGGTCTCTTCAGAGTTCTTCATCGAGAAGGTGCTTTACCCAAGACGATCATCCTCCAATTGCTTGTTGTGCATTGAAGTGAAGCTTAGAAACACTCAAAGAGCCTCCTTCTGGTTGCTCAAGTTTCCCACTCTTATTACAGCAGGACTGTCACCATCTGAGTTCCCTCCTGGTCCCCAGGACAGCCCAGTTAATGCTGCACCAAACAGAGGCAGGAGGCTGTTTTGAAAGCCAATGGATCGTGCTCACCAGAACTATCACTTCCTCCTTTAGCTTATCTGATATCAAGTCATCTTCTGAGATAGCTCACAGGTTTTGCCCATAAAAATTACAGAGATTTGATCAACTTCTTCCTTTTGTTAACCATTCATAACTTCAGGTATCTCTACTGTTGGGCCCTGGTTTACCTCGCCTCATACGTTCCATCACTCTGAACATGGTCAACTTGGTCAACTCTCTCATGGCCATTTCCAGGGCTCCTCGATCCTTTCTGAGGTGATGGGACCAGAATTTTATATGGTACTCTAGACATTTGGACAAATTCAAGGGACACCCTGGAGGCACGGCGCAGCATTTCCTGCCCTGGTCTCCGTTCGCCCTCCAGTGATTTGTGATTTTCAATAGCTGCAGTTCTGTTGACTGTTGTGAAGATTTTTTTTTCTCCCAAGAAGCATTTGCAACAACTCTGCATTCTCCATCTAAAGCGATGACAGCTAATCCAGAGCCCATGGCTGGGCTTTACAGACAGGGTGAGTTCTAATTCTCTGCCAAGTGCTTCACATACATCAACATGGGGCAAAGGAATAGCAGATGCGTGATGGCCACGAGGGATGAGGAGCTCTTCCCTCAATTGTTTGCAGGCAGCTTTAATCTCAGCTCTCCTAAAATAGATGAGTCTCATTGGCCAACTTTTGCCTGCTGAGCATTTTGCATAGCTGGGAAAGGAAGCTGATCATCAAGGCTGCAGCCACCACCAGACTTCACACAGACAAAATCATCTGCCGTGCCGTTGGCTCTTCCTCCCACCTGGCAATTTGCTGGTTTTCGCTAAATCCAAAGCAGGCGCTTTCTCCTACAGGGCCGAGCTGTCTGTGTACCGTGTGGCCCGCACTGCCATTGCTACCTGAGCGGCTTTGGAACGCCACAGAAATGATGCTGGTCCCTTTGCTTCCCCTGCCCCGCGGGACGGGAGCCTCAGGGGACGCTGCTGGTGGAAGGACCCTGCTGCCAGAGCCTAGGCCTTGCCTGTCGAACTCCTTGGGACACCATCATGCTGTCAAATCTGAAGGAAACTGAGACACCAGGGGTTTACTCCGAGGCTCGAGTGGCGTCACACTTTTGGAGCTGGAGCCTGTGAGACACTGCTGACTTTTGAGGCAAGTTCCTGCTCGTGTCAATCAGGAGACCCAAGTGCCCAGGGCCCGCAGGCCAAGCGTCTTCGTGTGCTGCTCTGCCTCGGTCTCAGCCCTGCCTCCTGTGGAGGCACCAACAACCCTGCCAGCCCCGCATCGTCCTGAGGCACCCCCAGAGTCCCAACGTGGCACCAGATATGGGCCCCTTCGTGACGACTGCCGATACCCACCGCAGCCTCCTCCCGTCCGGGGTTTGCATCCTCGTCTCTCCTGAGGGAAGGCGAGGGAGCAGAGCCCCCCGTGAACATCTAACCACCCGGTAACGTCTTGCTCTGCCCGCTCTCAGCCAGGTCCAGCGACCTGGTCCGTCCTCCTGGGGTCACCGGCGGGTCTGGCCCTTTTGCCCCGTCCCGTCCTCAGCAAGGGACACCGTGGCTGACACAGCCAACCCGGCCTGGTTGAGCTGTGGCAGGGACGCCGCGGAACGGCCGCACTTACGGTCGCGAACTCCTGCTGGGTTGCCTGGGCGGCGAACCGGGCCACGTGGTTGACAATGGGCGAGAAGTTCGTGGGTCCGTAGAAGCGGATATGGGGCAGGCAGGCGGAGTACGCTTGGACAATGCCCTCAACACCTTCAGGGAAACCAGAGAAGCCAAGCGTTAAAACAGGCAGCATCCCAGCCAGCCGCAAGTACAAGGCCATGTTGCAAACACCATCACAGAATCACAGAATCACAGAATCATTTCCATCCGCCCATAAATCCTCATGGCCTGAAGTTACAAAACATATTTTTCCCCAAATTCTTCCAGCTCAAGTTTCACGCAGCAGCACTCAATTTTGCACATCCGTCACTTTGCAGCAGCTTCTCAGACCTTCTCAGTAAGAGAAGCCTCCTGGCTCTCGCTCTCAAAAGAAAGTTTTCTTTGTGTTTCTGCAAAAAGCTCCAGACCAAGAAGAGCAAGAAGAAAAGCACTTGGATCTCCGAGTGCAACCAAAAGCCAGACAGACCCAGAGCAGATGAGGCAGCAGCAAGAACCAGAAACAAAGACAGTGTTTGGAAAGCCCTGCCCTGACCTGCAAGGCCCCAGACCCTCTGCTTCTGTCACACCACAAACCTGTCCAAAAGGTGCTTCTGCCAGCTGGTTGGCCAGGACTATCCTTCCCAGCTCACGCGTGGCAGGAAAACAAGCCAAGCCTAACACAGGTCAGCTCTGAACTCTTTCCCAGATCAGGATTAATCTCTTAAAGCGCACGGTTTACGGCTGCACCAGTGCTGCGAGCCGTTTCTAAGATCCTTCTGCTCTTGCATCAAACTGCCAACATTCACCATGGGGGCCTGTTTAACCCTGAAGTTCCCCCTTTCTTGATAGGGGAACCACAGTTAAATCTGAGAGCTACTTAAATCACGTGGCCTCCATGTGCCCCTTAAAGACACCAAGGAAACAAAGGGGACGTTACCCTCACGTCCAAGGGGTCTGCACTACCTTGAGGGCCGACTGAGATTCTGCTTTGCAGCCTCTCCCACTGCCCTTCCTTCCTCTGGCCTATGAGGTGGCCAATTTCCAGGTGGTAAATGACCACGCCAGAGCACTGATGTGAGATTTATCCATCACTTGGATGCAAGGAGCATCCCAACCGGATTTTACAGGGTAGGACCATACAGGGGTCCTGCCTGCACAAAATCCCTGGCTGCTATCAAGCCAAATCACTTCTCCCCTCTGTGCCTCAATTTCCTGGACTTGAAAAGGAAATGTGGGGCAAAGAGCTAATCTTTACAAACCACGTGTGTGTAACTCATGAACTATTAAGCCCACAATTAACTAGCTGATAATCAATTCTTTGGGGAGGAACTGACACTAAGACTTAGGACTATGGCTCCTGACTTCTACAACAAATGAAATAAACAAGGGCCAAGCAACATGCTCTGCCACTATCAGAAGGGAGCTTGGTGCAGGAAACGGAGCAGAAAAAAATGTTCTTCAGAGCAAGCTGTCATAAACTCATGAGGAATGGATAAGGGCTGGAGGCTGACCAAGCTCCAGCCTTGCTGGCATAAAGCAGAGGTCAAACCGGACAATCTTGCAGCCCAGAGCAGCCCCTACCATCTTGGATTCGAGTTCTTCAGGAATCCTTATGATAAACTTTCAATTCCTACATAAACTAGAGAAGCACTAAGAGGCAGGTAACCGGATTCTCCATCTGGTCCTTTCTCTTTGGCTTCTGTAGGAACAGCCGGCCAATGGGACACACCAGAACAAAGGCAGACTTCAGACTGTCTGGATTCAGTTTTGGTTTAGGCTGGGACATCCTACACAATCCCAGATTTTTTCCACTCTAACCAAACCTTTGAGAACTTCTTTATTGTGAGGGTGACAGAGCCCTGGCACAGGCTGCCCAGAGAGGTTGTGGAGTCTCCTTCTCTGGAGATCTTCCAAACCCGCCTGGATGTGACCCTGTGCCTGGGTGTCCCTGCTGGAGCAGGGGGGTTGGACTAGAGAATCTCTAGAGGTGCTTTCCAACCTCAACCATTCTGTGATTCTGATTCTGTAAAATCCCTGAGACAACATAGAGATGAAGCACAAAGAGGAGAAGACATTGCAAGGCATGTAAGGTAGGGACTCACCTGAACAGAACGGGTTGGTTGGATTGAAGTTAATGGCAAACTCATGGGATACCTGGGGAGAAGAAAAGACTTTGGTTAACGTGGAAGGCTCCTGCAGAACTGATGCTTCCTCACAGTTTAGCTTAGATGCTGCACATGTTGGGTCTGACCCTCAACTACCACGTCATAGATGTCCCATTCCTAGCATCCTGGCTCCCCATCCCTTGCAAAGGGCCCTGTGCAGTACAAGGCAGAAAAGGAAGAAGATCTCCCTCGCTGCAGCTTGCTGTAGCAGCCCAGTCACCAAGAAGCCAAACATCCAGGTCAATTCCTTCTCAGAAGGACTAACATGAGCCTCGAAACACTTGCTTTGCACCTATCTGTGCTACCAAAGTGAGTCTGATAGCTCAGGTGCAAGACAGGGATGAGGACGGATGGATTTTAACCTGATGATTTTAACTGGTGATTAACTGATTTTAACCTCACCAGTTTTGGTGAAGATGAACAATTTATTTGGAGAGTGAGCATCAAATCCCCGTAGCCCCGATCCCATTTTGTTCATGCCAGCATTTCAAAATGGAGCCCTTTCCTCCCCCTCCCAAGGGCGGTGGCTTGCTGAGATTCTCAGCCAGGAGATGCGTGTTGACGAAGCCAGAGAATCATCCACGTGCGCGGCCTGCGCCTGATCAGGCTCTCTGCTCTGACGGGCGTTGTGTCGAAAGCCACAGAAACCATTTCTGCGAGACCACAGAGGCAACACCAAAAGCAGGTCAAACTAAACCTCCTGCCCATGCGCCAATGCTGATGAGCTGTTGCATGGGCCAGCACTACAGCTTGGGCATCTTCATCCCAGCTGAGTGCCATCAAGAACGCTCCCATTCATGGCACTAAGTACCAGTCTGGCCAGAGCTGCTACCAGGGCCTTCAGCTCATGGATTTGCTGAGCTCGGCTCAGAGTCTGTTTTATCCTGTAGCTTGTCAAGGATTCCTCCTCTACGGATACAGCTCATCAGATTGAATGCCCAACGTGAGCAGAAAGAACCACGTTGGGTTTTGTATCATGCCCATCTCTGAAAATCCCAGCCCTGATTTCACTGTGGCTCAGCCCAGGAGGAGGAAGGGGTTCGGGTGAGAACCTGCCATGTCCAGCTAGCGGTGCAGAGCAGTGCTGGGCTAGAAGGTTGGGAGAGAAAAGCAGCCCTTCTCCTCCAACTCCAGCCAAAAGGTGACCCGAGACACAACTGGTCTTCACCTTGGCAAACCATAAAACGTCCTCAAGCAAGCGACAGGGCATGGCCCATTCAAACTTCAGCCCTATTAGCATTTGCACACAAGGTAGGCAAAAACATATATATTTTTGGCACCTCAAACCAGGGCCTTCTCTTTCTTTTACACAGCAGTCAACTGGTTTGGAGCTATTTTCCTCGTTTGTGGCAGCACTAGCTGCAGAGCAGAACCCCCTGGGGGCATAAATCTTTCTAAGTCTCCTCTGGTGTTCTCACAGGTTTTATTTATACATATATATATATATATAGTGTGTGTGTGTGTGTGTGTATAAATGGATATATAGATATTTCTGCTCCAAAGTTCAACAGGAGGGCTTCAAAATGAAAAAAGATCAATCTCAATCCCTATCCAGTGCCAGTTTGTAAAGCAGTTGCCGGGGAGCCTGATGAAACGTATATATAGCAGCTATGGGTTTCCCGGGCACCACTTCCCCCGGGAGGAGCTCCGTGGAGCAGCCGGGATGGGCAGGAACGCGGGCAGGAAGCGGGGTGTCGCGCTCGGAGCAGGGGCTGCTGTCTCGCCTTTGCCTCAGCCCACGGAGCCTGAAGCCCATCTGCCTCCCGCTCCTGTTCCACCACGAAACTGCTCGAGGCTCTTTACGGAGCTGCTCCCATTCAAGATGTTCTTTGACATTTCCAACGAGACTTTTGTGTGCACGGCGGCCCGCTCGGATTGGTTCTGTGGGAGCATTTGGAGGCGTCATGGCAACAAGAGCACGAGCGGCACAAAGCACAATTTCTGCGGCTCTGCTCTTTAATGATCTTCCCCATTTTTTGCGCTGGTTCCTCGTCTACAACAGCCACCTTTGGATCTTGGTCGGCACGGTCAGAGGGGTGTATTAACCAAGTTATTCCCAACTGTGTGCCCTGAAGGGAAATAAGAAGTTGGGAATGAGGAAGAATGGATCTCCTTGCCTTCTCACAAGTCTTGGTTGGTTGAATTAGTGACCTGGAGGGAGCTGTGCCCTGGGTCCTGATCCCGGCAGGGGAATGAGGTGGTTTCTCTAACACAGCTCGTGGAGCAGGAGGAGCATCCACAACTGGTTCCCTGCATCCAGCCCAGCACGGAGCAGCTCTCCCAGCTCTGGGCTGTGCTCCCTGCTCCTGACTCCACGCGGCGCGTGACGCTGCTCCTGATGCTGCCCTATGGGACCTCCTGCTGGGACTGAGCTTCTCCCCTTCCCCACACCATCCATCTCCGATTTCTCTCTGTAAATAACCCAAGCCCTGAGGGCAAATGAGGGTTATTACTTGGAAGCCACTACCCGAGATTTTCCCACACACAAAAAAAAGAAAAGAAAAAAACCCTGAGGAAGCGACAGACCCGAGCCGGTTGCTGGCCAAGGAGGATGAATCAGCTCCAAAGTGCACATGGAGGGATCTCCTCCTGCGCCTGGCAAACAGCAAGAGCTCACGCTTGAGTCAAATGAATTTTGGCTGCCTGCAGGCCAGAAAAATGGCTTGAAATGGTAAAAAGTGTAACATGCAGATGCAGCAGGAAAAGGACGTCCAGCAGCAGCCACAATCTCCTGCTCCTCTGCATTCAGGCGCTCTGGCAAACGCACAGCAAGGGCAGCACCACCGCGGGCATCCCGCGTGTTTTACTGCATCCTTGCCAGTCCAGAAGCCGCACATTTGGGGAAGGAAACGTGATGCTGAGCCAACACAGTGGCTTGAAGGAAAGGGCCCACACCTCCGGGCTCTACCCCATGGTCAAGGCCAACTGAGTGGCTCAAGACCTTGTACATGTGGAGCTTGGGTGGACACCTCTGGGTCCACCTCTGTCTTTTGGGGCCTCCAGCTGCAAGCTGGTGGTGGCCACAGGGCAGTGATGAGCGTGATCAGGACTGGTCTTGCACTAGTGGAGTCTCAGTGTGCGTTAGAAATGGCCCAGATGGGCTTCCTCCCCAGGGAGGACGGCTGCTGGCCCAACACCCGGGGACTTCATGTCTGCTTCTTGCCCAAGGGCTGGGCTGGCAAGGGAGCCGCTTGGGCCTCTCGGCATTGGTTCATGGGCGAGCAGACGGAGGCTGCTCCTGGGCTTGCTCTTCCTGCCCCCTCTGCACATTATGGGACATTTCCATGCACACACAACGGGACATGTCTGCGCCATGGGCCTGCAGGTGCACGAGGCTTCACCAAGCTGAGGATCCCACCAGCCTCTCTCCCACCTGGGGTTTTGCAGGCGAGCTACACGTGGGAATCAGGAGAAAGACTATGCGCTGTCCCCAAAGAGGCAGGGAGGGAGGGCACATGGGGCCAGAGAGAGGTCCCTGTGCCAGTATTATTAGTAGGAGCATCCAAAATAAAGCAGCAGGCCTCAGCAGGTAGAACATACCCAGCACCAAGGGCCAGCACTGTGGTGGGCAACTCGTAGCTGCTCATGACACTGTGCTCTCCTGGGCTTGGCCAGGGCACTGCTCACCTCCTTTCCAAAGGCTCCTGCTGGAGCTGCAGCATCCACAGGGGACGTGCTGGCTCCCAGGGAAGCTCAGAGCACTGCTGCAGCCTGCCACATGCCCAGCGAGATGTTCCTGCACGTGCCTCTGCAGAACGGGGCTGCCCTTAGCCCTGCTCCGTGCCCGAGCGCAGCAGAGGATCCCCGGTAGCGTGCAGGAGCCCCGGCGAGACGCTGGGCTGGGGACGCGGCGTCGCAGCGGCAGCGCGGGGCAAATCCCAGCAAGGCCCTTCGCTCCGCTCCACTCCCGCGCCCGCCACCCCCGGCCAGGCCACTCTGTTCCCAGTACCCTCCCAGCCCCGCTGCTCTCACACATGCATCCTGGGCCCCTTTTCTTCGCCCAGGATTTTCCCTGCCTCCTGCCAGGAAAATGAATCAACGGCTGACTCTGCCCATTAATGCCAGCGAGCTGCTGCTTTAATGCCAGCCTAGGAGGAGGCGCTGGCTGCCCGGGCTCCGTGCCCACCACGCACCCACACAGGGTCACCTGCCCTCCAACCCAGCCGCAAGGCAGGGCCACCCCATGCCCACTCGGCCTCCTGAGCCGGCCCCGTGCCCGGCGGCTCCCATCACGCCCAGAGCTTTACCTTCCAGTCCGGCGGCAGCTGGGCACCGAATCCCAGGGCAGGAAACATTTTGTCTCTGAAACAGAAGAAAACAACAACAACAAAACCCCATATGGGCGTATTTACACACACACACACATACACGGAGTCTAGTTGCACAGCTCTCGCTAACAGGCTGGCGCCTTTGGTTCCCAGAGACTGCCTTGCGTCACCAGTTGGCCAACACCAGCCACTACAACTGGGCCGACCCCAGCACTAAGAAAGGTGCCAGCCTTTCCTTGCCCCCAATCATGTAGCGGCTTTAAAAAAGGAAAAAACACAAGAAAGTAGATGGTCGCCCCTTTGGCTTTTGATCTTTAGGGAGAAAACAGTTAAGTGTTGTTTGGTCACCCACAAGGCTAGAGGCATCTCCTCACCTACCAGTTGAATCTCTTGTAGTCATACGCCCAGAAGTTAGGGATTTAAACAAATTAAACACTTCTTTTGGTCCTAAAAGCTGGCAATTCCAACAGCCTTCTGTCATGTTTTCTTTAATGTCTCAGATGTTCTCCTATGTCATACCTAGATCGCACCTCAGAGCAGCTGGGGAAGGAGACAGCTTGACAACATGATGGCTAATGGCAAGTATCACCAAGCTGAGGGCATTTAGCTTGGCACTGAGAAAGCACCAAATGACTGCTCTCATCTGCCCTGAGTAACGGGCACTCAACCACTTCCAGCTGCAAGGATGAGGAGAGAAAAGAAATTCTCTGTCCTTACACAGCTCCTCATTGAATTCCCTGCAGCTCAATTGCGAAGGGGCTACTTTCTCCCAAAGACATTTTCAAAAGCAAGGTAATATTTACCCCTACTTGGCAGACGGGAAATCAAGTCACAGAACTGGGTGAAATGCATCCCAGCAGCCCTTCAGGAAACCAGGAAAAGGCCTGTAAAACAATGGTGGGAGCCCAAAGGCAACAGTGCTTACGAGTCGTAGTCCTGAATGATCTGACCAACAGCCCAGATCGCCGACAGATACTCGTTGGTTCCCATGGGATTGATATAGTGGAGGGAGGAAGGGTCTCGAGGGTTCCCGTTGGAGGCTGTGAAGTCAATGCCGACCTGAATTGCAAGAGAAGCACAGACCCATCATCTTCTGTTAGATGTCACCTTGTTGCACCAAGCCGCCAGTTGTCCATTGACTTGGAGATCATGACCAAGTTCAATCAAGTCCCAAAGCTGTTTAATGAAATACAGGTCTTTGGCTTACCTAAAAAGTCCCTAGTTAAATACTCTGTTAAATAAAGCAACCCGCTATTATCCTTGAATTTTCCATCATCACATGTCACACACAAGTTGTCCCAAAGCTCCCTGGTGCTGAAGCAAACCTTTACCATTTCCAACTGCCCATCTCCTACATGTTAAACATTGTGACCAAGTAGCCCCACAGACATGAAACAGGCCAAGGTTCCCTGGACATTTGGACCTCAAAGACTTTGACTGTGGTGTCCAAAAAAGAGACACAACCCTGAACGGAGCTTTTCTTGGAACAGGGTTGCTCTGTACTGGGCTTCCCAGTTTGATGGCTCTGTTTCTCAGCAAGGAACTGAGGTATCACCTTCCTCAAGCAGGCTGCCTATTCACAAACACGTGTAGGAACTTGCACGAGACCTCAGACCCCTCAGTCAAAAGCAGCACGACGATGAGCCCACGACGATGAGGCTTTAAAAACAACCGAGAAGGAAGAGCAAGGCAGATGGTGTGACTACACTTGCCTTGTTTGCTAAAGCAAATAGGCAAGGCCCAAAATAACTCCGCCAGCTAAACTGGGCTCAGGGGATTCGCTCCGGATTTTGCCCCACATCCACAAGGAGACAGGACAACCTCTGCTCAGGAGCTCACAACGCTAACGACGGCCAGCGTGGCATCCACGGGAGCCTCACTCGATACGGGAGCCCATGCAACCCTCGGGCCAGAATGGAGGCCAAAGAGGACCACAAAGAGCACGGACCAGCAGGGCACCCGGCACCCTCCCGGGCTCATCCCTGCTGGCTTATTCCAGACTCGGTCTAGGAGATTTTGACTCCTATGTTGATGAGAAACTTGGAGATGATGCAAAAACCCACTCAAAGCAAAGACCCCATTGCCTTGAGAAGTGGGAAAAAAAACAATGCACTTCAAAAAACAGTATTTCTTTAAACCAGAAGGCAGATTAGTTTATATTAGAGCCTTGTGCTACTGGTAAACTTAATGATTTTCCTCTTCTACTCACTCTTTCACACCAAGACCGTAGCAGCAGAACGGCATATAAAAAGCTCTTGCACTTGCTCCTGTTTCTATGGCAACTCTTCCTCCTCCTCCTCTCCATGCTTTTTAGACCAGACAACAAAGTAAAAAAATGAAATATTGTGTGCACCCAGAGCCCTCTCAATACTCTATCGGAAAAGTCTGCAGAAATTAGAAGGATAAAATGTCTGTGTGTGTGTAGGGGGAAAAGCCCACTTATTTTCTGCTGTGGTTTCACTCAAAGGTTGTAACTTCCTCTTTTAATTACTCTTGGCAAGCTGCTCGAGCTTGAAATGCAGGGTTGAAATGCAAACAGACACACTGTCTCGCTACCGACTGAAAGTTTCCTCAGCGGAGCCCCAAAAAAGCAAATCTTGCTCAAAAAAAAAATCTAGCTGGTGGCTAATACCAGCAGCAGGCAGACTTCAAGAGATCATGGGACCATCGCCAAGGAGGTGGGGAAATACCAGGCTGGTGTCGACTCGCAGGGATTGCATGGGATGTCCCAGGACAAGGTCTCCTGCTGAGGACTCCTGAATGAGCCAGAGTCGGCACTGCCCATCCTTGGAAGCACTCCTACATTTAGGCAGAAATGAGGAAATGCCATTGCAAGTAATGGGAGAGAAGGTGGTAAAACTTTGTGAAGACTCAGTCTTTGCAGAAGTCTGGTCTGGTCTTCAACATTGGTCCTGAAAACTAGCTAGCTGGTTGGATGCACCTGAGCATTGCTGTATCCATCCCGAAAAGTCCTAACATCATGTGGCTTCAAAGCCCAATACGGAAGGAGAATCCCTCTTGTTGCTATTAAGCCTCCCTCAACCAAGCCAGTCTCATCTGGCGCCATGGCTAAGCCGGACAATGTTGAGCCAGCAGCATCTCTAACGTCATGCCCGCTGTGGCAGAGCCTCATGCAGAGCTGCCTGCCCGCTTGGACCATTCTGCATTCGTTACCGCTGCCGGACAGAGAGCGGCGGCTGCCCTTACAGTGAACATCAGCTGGCAGCCTCCCAGGATGTAGTCAAGGAAGGAGAAGTCTCTGGTTATCTGGAAGAGAAGCAGAGGAAGGGTTTCAGCATCCTTCAGCACTGCAGGAGAAGCAAAGGCACAAGTCCCATGGGACTGCCCAAGCCTCCTGTCCTCCTGCCCCTGCGTCTCCAGGAAACTTTATCCAAGCAACAAGGCAAGCGGGAAGAAGCACCTGCCTCTCCACTGGCAGCGCCTTGGCACTTCATGCCCCACGTGTGGAGAGGAGCCAAACAGGGCCGGCTCCTGTGTGTGTGAAAGGGCAGGACAGGGGACCCCGCGATCTGGAAGTGTTGGTGGTGGCAAAGCCATCTGACCCAACAAGCCTCTCCGCGGGGCCAAACCAGACTCCCACCATCTGCAGAGGAGCTAGGGGAAGAGCTTTTCTCCATGCAAATAAAAGATTCGACCCGGGCAAGGAATAAAAAGCAATATCCAAGCTCTGTACTCACTTTGCAGGACTTGACAATGATGATCCCGGAGTTCTTGTAGTTCTTTTTCTTCTTCTGCTTTTTGGGGTTAATGCACTCTAGCTCTAGCTGTAACACACAACACAGACACCAAGGTGAAGGTGGGGCCAGGCTGCTTTTGGGAGACACATCCAGTCTGGGGGTGGTTTAGTAGTAACGAAGTGGGGAACCACTCTGGAGGTTGACACTCATGTTGACTTTCCTTTCAGCGAGAGAGAGGCTTGCAAGAGCCCAGAAACAGGGAGACACGTCAGCACATCCCTGAGGGCTGCTAGAAGGATGGAAGGCAGCAGGATGAAGCCTGGGGCAGGGACAGGGAAAGGCCCTTCAAAATCAACTGCAAAATCAAACTGCCCGAACACTGCTGAGAATCTGCGTCTCACAAAAACGCAAAATACAGATCCGGACACAAAGCAAAACAGAGATCTATTCCCCTTCTCCTGGTATGTTTGGCAGCATGGAGAAGCCAGCCCAGCTCCTCAGGAATTTTCTTCCCAGTTATGTGAGTTTAGCTTCTCCCCAGTCCCAGCCCGGGTTGGCTGCTTGTCCTTGATTCTCCCACCACCCGTCCCCAGCGCTGGGACCCAACCTGCCCACAGCTGTGCAGGGCTGATCAGCAAGCACAGGCACATCCTCTCCGTTGCCGGGACTCTCTTCATTGGTGCAAGACATTAAACCACTTGGGAAGAAAACCAGCTCTCTGCTCGCCTGACAGCAATGTGAGTAATGCCCCCCACCAGTCCCTGCTCCGGCAAACGATGAATATGTTCCATGGGAAGCAAAGAAATGACTCCGCTTGCAAGGAGGTCGCAGGAGAAGGGAGCAGCCTGCAGGAGAGCAGAGCTCACTGGAGGCCAAAAGGCTGGGGAGAAAGTGCAGTGAGAGATGGGGAGATGCCTGGAACCAGTACCGTGCTCGAGGAGCTCCTTGTAGAGTCAAAGGGAGCAGGGAGAGAAGGATCAGGAGCCCAAAGCGGGACAAGCTGGGGGAGTTGTGAGAAAAAAGCTCGCGCAGAGCTGAGAAGGACCCAAGGGGAGCCGGATGGAGGAACCAAGGTGGTCAAGGCCCCAGTGGGTAAATACACCACAGCTCTCCACTGCTCTCATCCCAGAGACATCCCATCCTTGAAGGCTGCTAAGATCCAGCGAAGAAAGACCGGGGAGAAAGGGAGGGAAATGTAATCTCAGTTCTGCAGCTGGAAGAAGAGGGGAAGTGGGACATCGAGATAGCAAATGTCCTCTCTTGTCCCTAGCAGCAAACCCCAGCTCTTCCCTGACCATTTCTCCACTAAAACACATGCTTGCCTGGCCCCACAGATTTCCCCAGGGCCTGTGATGTTAACGACAGGGCCAAAGGGGACACGTGGCACTCGCTCCCAGGATCCGCAGTGCTGGGACTGCGGCACTACTTAGAGCAGGCACCTGAATTTAGACGCGGGGGGACCAGACAAGTGCAAAAGCTGAGGAGTTTCACCAGTCCCGAGCGGTCGGGGGCAGGGACAGGCAGTAAACAAGGCACTCGTGGACCTATCTGCAAGTTACTGCAGGGAAGAGCCCGACTCCACCCTTCTCCTCGTGGCTTCCCTGTGTCCCAAAGCTGCAGCAGTTTTGGCTCCCATCTTGGACACCAAGGAAGTTGGGAGCTTCTGCTCTTCTGCTTGTGCCCTGTAGTGGTGGTCCCCAGCAGCACCTCACTCCACCTTCTCCTAAAAAGAGTCCCCTCCGCTTCCCGTGGGGACAGGGCAGACCCTCTGCAGTTGAGTTTAAGCCTGCTGGCCGCAGATCTGCTGTTCTTTGCTCCCTCGAACAGAGGTGCTTGAGATCTTCACATCCTACACTGGTAGCAACCAGCTCCTCCTGCGCTGAGCAGGACCCTGGCAGCCCTGGCAAGGGTGCCCGGCCTTTAAGCAAAAGGAAAACATGAGCTCAAAGCAGGTGCCCCATCAGGCTTCGGGTGCCGAGACAGATGCTCTGGTGTGACCTTCTCCACCTACTCTAAGTCTTCACAGGTCCAGGGCAGTGCTGGGATGGAGTTTGTATCTGGGGATGCAGCCATCCAAAGAGCAGCGCCGCGCAGCCCCTCACGGTGCCAGCCATGGACCACGGACCACCAGAGTGCAACGGGACACGTGTCCCACAGAAGGGATGGCAAGGGATGAGGTGAGAAGGGACCAACAAACTCTGACAGATCCAACGGGGCTCACCACTCAGCCGCCTGTTGCACTGCAGCTCATGCAGCACACGCAAACAAAAACACACCGGGCCAAGAATTGCAGCCATCTCATATCCTAGCATAGGTCAAATACCAGCTCACGCAGGGGAAAAAAAGCCCAAACGTCAACAAAACAGAAATAAATACGCTCCAGGAGAGTAAATGAGGGCCTGAATCATTCCAACAAGAGCTGGCAGTGAGAGCAGTCCTGGTTCATAGGGCCAAGGTGGCCCAAGCCCTGGAGAAAGACACAGGGACTTAACAGAGATGTGGCTAAGGAAGAGGTCGGACCGAGCAAGAGGTCGGAAGCTCAGGAAGAGGTCGGAAACTGCAAGGGGCAGTTTCACCCTCTCGGTTGCACAGAATTCACAGCTTACTCCTTGCAACGAGCACAGAAATATGTGTAGGTGCTTGGCTGCTGGTATCAGCGGTTCCACAACCACGTCCTTCTTGACGCCCCTGGGAGGCGATCGCAGCCTGCTGAGGACTCCTAGCTCAGAGAAGACAAAAAGCTCTCCTGTGCGTCTCTTTGGGGAAGCTGAGGAACCCACAGGGACCAGCGATGCCGCAGGGTGTCTCCAAATGCCAGGCGCACTCGAGGAAGCCTTTGGCCTCACCGTTTGGGCAGGGGGATGTGTTTGCCCCTGACATTTTGCAGTGGGAACAGCTGCTCCGAGCAGCCAGACCATCCTTCCAGCCACACTCTGAGCGCAGCCCGATCCAAAGCGCTCTGGACGGGGTACAAAGCCTCTCCCCGTCCCCACAGGGCAGGACACGGCCAGACAGCGCTGCTCACGTCTGCGAACACGGCAGCGCCGGCTCGGCGGCAGCAGCAGCTCCGCTCCTGTTTCTGTATTTATCCTCGTCAACGTGGCCGCAGCAAAGGATGAGACAGGTCACGAGGAGCTGCCTGCGGGATGGAGGGGTGAGGAGCGGCGCTGCACGGCGCTCGCTCGCTTCGGTGGACAACTCGGAGCACGCGCGGCGCTCGCAGGCAGCTCGGCTCGCAGCGTCTCCGGGGAATGGAGGGTGCCTGACCTTTCCCGAGGCCGTCTCCATCTCTGCCCAACGCCACCGGTGTTCCCAGGGGCACCGGGGCTCAAGCCATGTGAGGGAAAGATGCGGGGGAGACCCGTCCTCAGCCAGCCCCACGCCAAGCTCTCAGACGCGTCACCCCCCGGGATCAGAGTGAATTAAACTTACGCTTCTCGGTGTTGGATGGGGAGGAAAGAAGATTTTAGTGCTAGACTGTCAAGGTTGATTCCAGTGGAAAGAAAGGAGCTTGATCCATAACTGCGGTTGAAATAACCTGTGAGTCTTGGACAGGATGCTTCAGCTTTGTGCCTCAGTTTCCCGTCTGTGAAATTTTCTAATTTGGCCACAAAGTCTGTGTTTTAGAGACATGCACTTCTCGGCCAAGCTTTTAATTTTAGATATGACTACTATAAAAAGGTGTCCTCTTGTTTATCTAGGAACCTTTTCGCTGCATGCCTTGAATCAGGCAGATTTTCTGCCTGGCATTTCAGCGGAAAAACGGACACTTCTGCCATGGAAGCAATGCCGAGTGGTGCGGGAGCGGGCACCACCTCTCTGTGGCAGGGCACTGAGTCCCAACAGCACGTCCCACCACAGCACATCCCACCAGCTGAGGAAAGGGGGCTGCCACCTCCCCTCTCATCCCCCAGAATCGCAGGACATACTGAGCAGCAAGAGCCCAAGACACCATAGGAGGAATTGTCAGCAAAACGAGCCTCAAACAGTTACATCTCTGATGACTTTAGATGCTGCTCCAGACGTCTCAACAGAGCCTGCAGGCAAGACCATCTTAGCTCTAACTCAGCTGTTCTAGTGACACAAGTGGTGTGACTCACTCCCAGTGTGGGTGGGAGGAGAAAGGGATTTGGATTTGGCCTCTTCTTGGGGCCTTCACTGACCCCAACACAGGTCCAAAGTCTCACTGGGAGCAGCAAAGAAATCCCATATAACCCACTTCTCCACCAGCCCTTCCCTCGCTACTGCCCCTTCCTCACTCTTCCTCGCAGGAGACATCAGCACTTACTGCAAAGGCATCTTGGGCTTCGCACATCCTGGCCACTGAGGTCTGAAACTCCCCGATGAAGTCGTGTCCTCCATCGCTGTCATAGTCATAACACATGACCTAGGAGCACAGAGCAGCCTCAGACACTCTTTCGGAGAGCCCCAAACAAGTTCCTTATAACACACCCCGGCGTTTCAGAGGTCGAAAGGAGGGGATCGTGAGGCTGACCACCACAACGGCAGCTCAAGAGCCCCACAATTACCTTTATCAGCTTTTCTACGTCTCCATCACACAGTGACACTAAAGGCACAGTGAAGGGCTTCCAGACAGGGTCCAATGTGTACTTGATCACCTGTGGGGTGGGAACGGAGGGATGAAGTCACTACAGACACATGTGAAAGAGGAGAGTTGAGCATAAAATAGGGGACAGGTTTCCAAGAGGGGTTCACGGCCAGGTTCTCAGGGAGGACCGTCAGATATCATGCAGAAAGTCATCTCCGTCATTTCCTGCCTCCTCAGCTAAGACACAGCAGTTCTCCAGCTGCCCATTCCTAGGCAATAGTTCCCACAAGGTACAACACATTTCCTTGCATCCCCTCGGATGATGAGGGCAAGCATCTCTCTCCAGGGGCAGTGAAGGAAATCTGGTGGACAAAGCAGCACAGGCAGCAAAGCAGAAGAGCCTCCAGCCAGTCCAGATCTCCTCCTCCGTGTAACATCTGCCTGAGCTGAAGAAATACGATTTTGACATTCACTGAGAGCGCGTAATGCCTTGGTGGAAACCTGGAGGGCTAAGCAAATGCGAGCAGGCTGGGGACATACGTCTGTGCACATCAGAGCTGCTCACAGGACATGTGAGGACAGCTTGCTATAAATCCAACCCGCTCACGGAAATTCCAGTGACAGTTGCCCCACAACCATGCACGCTGTCTTGCTGTGCCCATATCTCCTCCAAGAGGAAAGGATTGGAGCATGCTCAAAATCCCCATGTTGGAAAGAAAGACATTGGAATGCTTTCTATCCCCATTAAACATTGGGAAACGACCAAAGAGCATGACCCCAGCTTGTTCCCGCAGTGCAGAGACTTACAACAGAAATAAAGAGTGTGAAGGAAACATGAACAGATGGGAAAGCACCAGAAGAAACAGCAGAGCCAGGGCTAAAAGGATGACTTGCAACAACGACAAAGGGCATCACTGCTCCCAGGAGGGAAGTTGTGAAGCCTGCGTTGATACAACCAGGGCATGGACAACTCTCCTGTGGAAAAGTGACACTCTGACTACCGAGGGATGGAAGAGCATTGCTGCCCATGATACATGGTGGTCCTGCTAGCCCAACAAGAAGGCAGCTGCAGCCACAGAGTTGTCTATGTCCCCACCACATATCCCGGACAAGTGAAAGACAACAACAGTCAGCAGCTCCTAGAAGCTGGAGAAGCTGAAGCAAGCAAAAGTCTGAAAAAAGGACTACCCCCCATATCATCCGGAGACTCCTAATGGATGGGAAAGATTTGTTCAAAACCTTGGTCATTGTCACCAATCCAGAAAAAAACAAGAGACCTGATGAAGATTTAGCAGTTGGTGTGTCAGAGGAGATCCTGGTTGGACCATTTGGTGGTAGATCCTGGTGCTTATGGACATGGGGTACGAGTGGGACACCTGGATTCCATGAAATAAGAACACTAGCCCTGGCTACTGAATTGTATCTAGGTTGAAGGAATCAAGTCACGAGGTTAAGAATACCATAGAGACTTAATAGCTCTTAAAAAAAAATGCTAATTTAACATTAGCAGTGTTTCCCTTAGGCCAGTTAAATTAGGACTTACCTCTGTTCTGTGGACCAGCATCCATTTCCCATCATCGCCTGGTTTATAAAACTCTAAGAAGGGATCCGACTTTCCAAACAGGTCCTGGGGAAGAACAACAGCATGGGCTCCACGGTGCTTTTTCAGGCAACTGGTTCATGGTCAAGCAAGAGCCAGGCCAAGGGAGACCTCCTTCCTCTCCCTTTTCCTGTAACTCCATCAACAGATGGACCTTGGACTGAACATGGACAGAAGCCCAACTGACCACAGACCTTAACGAACATCCCACAGCCAACCAGGCAAGACAAATGGGTACATTAATGTCATGCGCAGCACGTGCGAACATGGGCCTGGGCTGGTCAGAAGAGATGGCAGGTGTCTAGTGTAGGTCTCGGAGAAGACCTCAGAGAAGATCTCATCTCTGGGATGACTCTGCTCCCTCGAGGGCCACGTATGGGAGCACCACACAACAAGGCACCAAGCTCACCTCCCCATACAGCAGATATGCCAGAACTCCTGTGTAGGTCCCAGCTTGCACTGGGAAGCCTGACTGAGAGAAGATGGCTTTAAAATCAGTTCAAAAGGGTGTCTCCACCCCAGCTGAAAGGATGCTCTTAAAATCCCACCTCTGGTTACTGAGTGCAGCTCTGGGCTGCAAATCAGATCCTCATGCGGATGCTCTTGTTTAATGCAGGACAGTGAGTGCGCTGAGCAGCGTGACCTGCAGAGACCTTGGACAACTATTGGAGCCAAAACCAGCCGCGATGCAGTGCCCGGCACACACAACCCCGCATGATGCCCGAGTCTCCAGGGCACTCGGGGGGAGCCCAGCGCTGCCACGACCGAGCCTTGCTGATCCCGGCTCAGGGCGAGGGGAACACAGGGGGACCTCTTGAGACCCGATCTCCATCCCTAGCATGCTGTGAGTGCTGGGATGCCGACTGCCACCTGCTCACACGTCGTGCAAACCTTCTGTTCCCGCCGTTTTGACCAGCGGGGCTTTGACAGGGTGCCTGACGTGGCATCCCGTGAGCCCGGCAGCCTCTTTGGACACAGATGCAACGGGAAACAGCCCAGCTGGGAGGCAGCTGAGCAAAACATCCGAGGCTCAGAAGAGGAGAATAAAAAAATAATTAAAAAAAAAAAAAAAAAAAGAATTATGGAGTGCACAAGTGTCTTGGGGGAAAAAAAACCTCCCACACACAGCAATAAAGCAGGGGCAGAGCAAATCTTGAAGGAATAAGCTGCATTAGTGTTGACAGAGATCATCTAACACCCTCTGAGATATGCAGGCTTCAGTCAGTGCACATTTGCCTTGCCCGCCAGTGCCTCCTTCCAAAGGGCTGCTTGTTTTTCCTCCTGGTTTAGGAGCAACAGGAGACGCGCACCCCTCCCTGCTCTCTGCACACTGCCTATTGTGGGGCGCTTGCTCCCCTTGCGGACAAAGATCGGGAATTATCTTGTCTTTAAGGAGAGCTCGAGCCTTTCCAGCTGAGCTTTCTCCCAGCTGAGGTGGAAATAGTTGCGTGAATCCCACAGAGACCCAGAGGAATTTCCCACTGGTTTGTGGAGGGTCTTTTCGGACTTCCAGGCCATGCGGTGGGATTGCAGAGGCAGACTCTGAGCTGCAGGTAAGAAGTTTGGAAACGTTGGGATCCTTCCTCCAGAGCCAGCCCAAGAGATCAGGGCTGTTACAGACACAGGTCCAAGCAACTCCCCAGCAGAAAACCTGTTAACATTTATATCCAAATCCTAGCCGTTTTCAAAGTTAGTTGGAAGCATAAATCACTGCAAAGTATTTGGGCTTGGAGGAGCCATACCTTGCTGTGGTCAAAATTCCCAGTCACCTCCAATGACTGCTCTCATTTCATTTTGCTTTATTTACGGCCGGGCAGTGGAGCAGAGCAGGCCACGAAGGCTGCCAGAGAGGTGCTTGGTGGGGAGCTGAGGCTGTTTTTATCCTGCCCTTTTGCACACCTTTGTGAAATAGAAAAACAGGCCATTCCTTCTACAGGGGACACGGTTATGGCACCGTTCTGTGCCTACTCACCCGGAGCCTCAACTCCCTGCTTTGAGGCTTTACTGTTGAACTGAGGAACGAGCAACGTGTACCTAATCCCCAAGGATCCTGCATGGTTTAACTGGCATCCCACAGGGTCAAGAGAGCTGGCCAAGGAGCTCTGAAATGATCCCATGCACAGTAGGGAAGCCTGGTTTGCAAGACTGGACAGCCTTGTCACATCCAGAGCAGGGTGGGAGATGCCTCCAAGCCACAAGATTGTGGATCGCTATTTTAAAACATCAGACACCAATGGAAAAGCCATGAATGGAACAACGGAAAGGGCTCAGCAAGGCAGAGCTGCAAACTGGTTCCAACATCTCATCCATCCATTTGGGCTCTTGAATATCACAAGCAAGGAAGGCAGTGGTGCCTCTCCCACAAGATCACAGAATCACAGAAGGACTGAGGTTGGAAAGGACCTCTAGAGATCATCTAGACCAAGCCCCCTGCTTGAGCAAGGGACATCTAGAGCATCTTGGGTGGCATCCAGGCGGGTACCTGGCTGTTGGACCCAGTCCAGAGACTTCACCCCAGTCCAGAGACTTCAACACCAATTTGGTCTCCTTCTCATCATTTAAACTACAGTAGTGAGCAGTATGTGGGAAAACAACGGACACGTGATGCAGAGGAAGAACCTACTCTTAGCCAGAGGATGGTGCTGGCATCAACAATACTGCATTTAATGGGGAGTGTCTTGGAGCTCTGTGCTCCAGGTGGGATTTTAGCAGCCAACATTCATCTCTCATCACACTACCTGTTGCAAAAAGCCAAGGGGAACGGCAAAGAAAACTGAATCTACTGCAGTATCGACAGCCTGCAAAGGGGTTTAAAACCACAGAATGGTCGTGAAGACAAAGGCATCTGATCAGGGACAGATGGGCTGGAAAGTGAGCGTTTCTGCTGAGAAGAGAGCTGCTAAAGAGTGGGGTTTCCAGGTCACGCAGCGTTTCAGGTTTTCTTTTTTAAAAGCAGAGTTCAACCCAATTTCCTTCTACATGCTTGAGGACAATTTAAGTTGCAGGTACTTCACTTTGAAGTGGCACCAACATCTTTTGCCCATTATCAAGACATGGTGCTCCTCAGCAGTGCGCTGGATTAGAGCAACTGGCCAAGCAACTCAGTTAGCTGCTGCTAACAGTAATGGTCACTGAAGCGAAGCCTGAAGCTACAGAGGAATGAGCTTTCTGCCCATAAACTGCAGGGAGACCTAGAAAGAACTGCATTATTCAGAGTCCTTCTCCCAGTGCAATCCCACACCTGGGTTACAAACAGCCTGCCCAGGCTGCAGGCAGATGTTGAATGACTGCCTCTTGATTTGGGGTCTGAAGGTCAACGTACTCGCCGTTGATAGCCACAGATACCTGCAATATCATGCTCTATTTGAGGGACTTCACAAGATTTCAGCTCCGTGTAGCCTTCGTACGTTTGCATAGGCAGAGGAGCTTGGTCATGTATCAGGTCAGAAAGGCATCTCCTGCCTGCGGAGCAACTGGTGTCACCAACTAACTCACCATGCTCACAGGCCTCTGGTACCAGTGCTGGTGGCTTCAGGCCCTTAGCATAACTCTCTAAACTGGCCATGGCTGCAAAGGGACCCCCAAAGCATGAAGGAGCAGTCCCCTGCCTGCCATGATGTCTCACCTCTGCCTTGGCAAGACAACAGAGGCATTTCCTTGGGGCTCCAGAAGAAAACTAGGGATTTCTTCTCTGACACATATAGGATTCACTCTCAGACAGTCTCAGAGGAAACCACTAACTCACAGGACATCATCCAGCCGAGCTGGGAAAGGGAATTATGTGAGGATTCCTTATCAGGGGCATTCAGTACCCTTCACTACAGAGTACAAGACCTGTAGGGTAAGTGGGAGGGAGAGGAAACAACAGTTGCCAATCATTGAGAAAAATCCTTGGATGAGCTTTGCACCCATCTCTTTTGGGCAAAAGGACAGGACAACCCCACATTTCTGCCCCTCCAAAACACCCTTCTGCCTGGATGCTCGCTTTGAAAACTGAGGACCAGTCTGTCATTAATGCAAGCTCCAGAGAGACTAGGAAGGAAAAAAGCAAATCCCATCGATCGCTTAGCAACAGAACTGGTTTAAGAAGAATAGCTTTGGTTGCTTGGTAAATACGGTCAGGCTGCTTTGTTCAAAAGGGCTCCTCGTTTCCTGTGCATCACACCCAAAGCCAAACCCACATGTTCTCTGCTTCCACAAGGTCAACGCTTCTCCCTCACGAAGAGATAGGTCCTCTCGTTTGAAATATAAAATAATATACTTCATTTAGAGACAGGCTAGAAGCAACGAGCCGGTAGCACTTCTGCAATGCTGCTGAAACGCTGATTCAATTCACGGGGTAGCAAAACTGTCAGCTCAGTCAGGAGATGTCTCAAAAAGAAAAAAAATAGCCACTGAAGTAACAGATTTGTCTCAAAACGCTGTCTCAAAGACATGACAGTGCCCAGATCTGGTGTGACACATGATCTTTCCATCTCCACGAGCATTTCGAAAGCACTACAGGGACAGCAGAGAAACAGAGGCACAACTTGACCAGAGGCATAGGCAGGGCTTGAATCCAGAGCTCCAGCGTGATGCAACCTCCTCCAGTGGGGCTGTTCTCAGTCCCAGCCACACCCATGAGCAAAGATTTCTTTAGACCTCCTAACCTGAAGGGCAAAGACCTTTCCAGAAGTGCTCAATTGGATCAGACTGCCCACGGTAGCAGGGAGTCATCGTCCCTGGCAGTGTTCAAGAAAAGTGCAGATGAGGCACTGGGAGACATGGTTTAGCAGGCATGGTGGTGATGGGTTTATGATTGGACTTGATGATCTTGAAGGTCTTTTCCAACCATAATGATTCTATGATCTTGTAGACCCAAGAGCTCTTACCTTTTTGTCCAGTTTTCTGCCAGCCATGCTCAGAGTAATCACTCTGTTGTCCGAGAGCTCTTGGGCAGCTATCTGGAAGACAAGGGAAAGTCGTATTGGTTTCCAGCATGAAAAATAAGTGAGTGCCAAGTCAAAAAACAGGGAATTCAGAACCTGAGGATAAATGCTTAGGAGATACCTCTACACATTCTGCAGAACCTCCCAAGAACTTCTGCAGAACTACATTCAAGCTAATATATTTGAACATCGATGTTACCTTTGCAAACCAATGTGCAATTTGGGACCACAGCCTACTCCCCTGCTGCTGTACAGGGAAAAGAATAAAAAGTCTTTCCTTGCACCATTCATCCTGCAAGGAGACTCTTCATATGCTGCCTTTCAAAGGAACCCAAACGGGCACCTAGCGCTGCTACTGACCTCGCAAACAGAGTCCTGGGGGCACCTACCAGCCTGGACCACCTCATCCATGGGGCTGCGGCCAGGGAAGCCCCTTCGCTTGCAGGGCTGGGAGTCAACAGAGACGACATGTGAAGAGACCCCAGGATGCTCCAGGCTGCCTCCTTCCCAAACACAGGTAGCCAAACCCCATGGCAAAGGAGCCTCTCCTGCAGCAAAGGAGCCTCTCCCTGCACCTCCCTGCCCAAGGACCCGGCCCTGGAGCTCACGGTGCAGGCCCTGCTCCCGGCTCCCTGCAGCAGCGTGCAGCTTCTTGCAGCTTTACGAGACATTTCGCACCCGCTCCTCCAAGTGGCTCTGACTGCCAAGCGCCAGTGGGCAGGTTTTGTCTGGAACACGGTCTAATGAGTCTCTTGGTATTTTAAGAAAGGGAATGTTTATACTGACAAAAAAAAAAAAATAGAGGAGGAAAGAGAAAAAAAAAAAGAAGAAATAATTCACTTCTGTTAGCTGCAATTTTCTGAATCGCTCCTGTTTTGTCCTCAAGGCTCCGTCCTGCCCAAACATCTGTTCTCTGCTTCCCTCTCGTGCGGCTCTTTGCCCTTCCCCTGCCCCAACTCGGGCCATCCCCAAACTCAGGAGCAGCCGTCAGGCTCGCCAGCCAGGCAGCCGTGGACGGAAAGGGAGGACGAGGGCAGCCCCCGCGGTGCCGAGGGGCTGTTACTGCCCCCTTCCCGGCGCGGGAGCCTCCCCAGCACCACCCCGTGCTGCAGCGCGGAGCGGGACGGGCTTTACTACGTGCACGCAGTATAGCAATTACTGCCAGGCCTTACAAAGCTCAGGGAAATCAAGGGGACAATTTTGCTCAGAATGAGCAATCAAAGGGTTATTTGCACTTATCAAACCACAGAGTTGGCCGAGATAATTACAGAATTGTAGCCTTTGAATCTGCCTGGGCAGCTGTGCTGGGGAAGGAGGGAAGCAGGGAAGCTCCTGCACAGCTCCGAGCACCAAACATTTTAAGCAAAGAGGGGCTTCCTTGGTCTCCCAACACCTAACTGCAACCCCTCACCATGCAGACGTTCACTTCTAACTGGAGCAACAAGTGATTTGAGATGGAGAGAGATCCAAGGGGTAAGCTAAAGCTTGGAGAAGCCAAATGGGACCTGGAAACAAGTCCAAATCCAGCGTTTCACTCTCTCCACATATCAGCCATTGTAGATAAAATCATAATGAGTTCCCCTCTAAAAAATATAGCAGGCAACACTCTGCATCAGGAGAGGAGCAGGCAGTGTAGGGACCTTTGTGGAAACCTTGATCTAGGGAAGAGGAGGAGGTTCAGCTCCCAGGCTGGCTCCAGCACAGAGCTGCTCCTGGAACATGATCCGAGTGCAAACCTGGGCACTTAACCTGAGGACTAAACCTCTTCCCATCCTTCCCATCAGTATTATCAGGACTAGGGACAAACCAGACCCTTGCTTGTACCACAGCAGTGCAGTTCCTGGTAGTATCTTCTTGTGGCCAGTGCAGTCAATAATAACCCACAGGAGCACGCCTTTCATCCAAATGACAGAAATCAAAGCTATTCATGTTAAAAGATTGATTTCTATAAATACAGGATTGCTTTCTACCAGTACAGTAACCAGCTTTGGGATATCCTCAGCTGTTTAATTTAGGAGCCCTCATTTGATCCCATTCATCCAGCTACTGTATTCACTGCCAGAACACTTACACGTTGCAGTGAACAAAAAGGAAATTTGGAAGAAGTTGAAGGCAACGTGGGTGAGGAATGTGGCTCCCAAATCCTTCCTTTGTATGAGTTGAGGTTTACAGAGCCCAAAGCAGAAGGCTCCTTGTCTGGGGCTGCTGTAAGCTCCCGAACACAACAGTCCTAACATGGGGGTCATCACCATGCTCCAACACCATGCCCAGACACAAGGGAAAGGGGCTCCCAGCACACACAGAATCATAGAACGACACTGGTTGAAAAAGACCTTCAAGATCAAGTCCAATGGTAAACCCATCCCCACCGAGCCTGTTGGTCATGTCTCTAAATGCCTCATGTACACGTTTCTTGAGCTCTGCCGGGGCCTGCGACTCCACCACTTCCCTGGAGAGCCTCTTACGGTGCTCGACTACTCTTCCCATGTAGAACTTCTTCTAATATCTAACCTGAAGCTCTCCTGGTGCCACTTGAGGCCATTTCCTCTTGTCCTATGGGGAAAGCTGGACAGCAGCTTCCCTAGCAAACAGCAAGGGAGATGCTCTTGCAGGATCCCCACCCTCGTCTTTCAAACCATTTTTAAACCCTTCCAATGCTTTTTCTTTTTTTTTTGACATAAATGTGCTTTAAGCCTGTGGACCATTTTGAGCAACACAGAGGGAGGAAGAGCCGCTTCTCCCCCATCCTGGCTGACCAGCTGCAAGTCTAACAAAGCCTCTCTCACAGGCAGAAGAGAGATCCGAGAGATGGGGAAACAGGCCTAAATTTAGTGTTTTTAAAGACATCCCCAAAGAGATGAGCACCAGGGATGCCACTGCCTGAAGGGGTCTGCACGAGGAGCAAAGGCTGTTGCTAAGAGACCTGTTGCCACCACACAACTCCCATCCTCTTACTACAAACACACCCGCTGATTATCAGTGCCGTAATCAGCCCTTTTACCTCCATCTGCTCAGCGAGCAGACACGCTGTATCACAAGATCACAAGCAACAACAACATATGTTTACTTCGTCCCTCTCCAAATTTAGGTTTTCTTATTTAATGCACAAGAGAGAGAGATCAAGATCCAGGGCTCCTGGTGCTGAACACCCAAAGTAGAACAGGAAAGATGCTCCCTGTCCCAAATACCTCCTTCTCCAACAGATCTGAGGCAAATGGGAGGATCTGAAGGTGCAAACAAGCTGAAAACCCTGGTTCCTGGGTCTCATGCAAGTCTCCTGCCTCGCTCCCAGTTTATTATCTGTATTTACCCACTCAATATGCAACATAAATGAGTAACCATACCGTTATCATCCCTTTCCCAGCTGGCTTGCCGTTCCCCAGAAGGAGAGTTCTTGTTATTTTCTTGCTGGAGACGATCTGGAGGAGCCAAAGAGAACAAAGTCATCATTGTACAAGCGACTGAGGGCAGAGTCATCAGCAAGTGAGCATTGCTCATGTTAGCTGGTGCTGATGAAGCGTTCCCAGCAGCAGAAGACACACATGGCATTCAAAACAGACCTGGGTAGCACTCCCATCACCACCATCATCCCCAGTACCTGAACCAAACTCTTTGTGCGTCATGAGAATGAGACCCAGGACTTGGCACAGGGCCCTCCGACACAGCCAAGACCCTGTTAGTGTTCTTCCCAACAGCCAAGACCCTGTTGTCCTTCCCATTCCTCCCCAGCAAGGCTTTTCTCTCGCTTTTTGCAATTGCAAGGTAAAGCTCCTTATCGTTGTGGCACATCTTTGATCGGGTTGCATCCCGGAGCTTTTCCTCCGGAACAGCATAGGAGCCATCAAATGACATGAGCTACACGTGCAACGTTGCCTGCAGGGTGGGGAAATCTCCTTGCTTGGCTACAGAGGTTATCACAGATCCCAGAAAGATGCAGCCACCCTTTGGAATCTCACCATGGAGTGCTTAGCTGCAATGGAATCATCTGGCTAATCTGACAGAGTTCAGAACTGAAAAGCCAGAAGCTCATTTTGTGGTTCCTTGGAGCTACATTATTTCTATCCAACTCTCCTTTCTTTCCCCTCCAGTAACAGCTCGTGCCTCAAAACCGGGCAGGATTATGAAAACATCTCAGAAGACAAAAACGGAGCTCAAAGCACAGCCAGAAAACCCGCAGCAGCCTGGCTGAACCGTGGAGCCCTCCCCGTTTCATACCTCTCCTCATCAGTCACCCCAGCACACAGCTCCCGCTCCTGCCTCCTGCCACGATCCAGCTGCGCTGCAACCAGGGCCTTGCAGCACGCCAGGAGGCTGCGCTCTCCACAGGGAGACAAGAGGAAGGTTTCAGGCTGAAAACCTCCAGGAATGGCTCGACTCCAGTTCTAACCTCCAAGGTACAGCATGAGGAAATACCCTGAAATCTTAGAGGCTGCAATCTTTCATTATGACTAGAGAAAAAGGGACAAGAAGAAGTGATGGACCCATTTCACGCAGGCATATGTCATGGGTTATATGTCAACAAGAAGCGCACGCGCTGCTGGCATGGACTTACGGGAAGCAAAGCACAATTTCCCAAGGGGGTGCACGTGAAAGAGCTCTTTTGCAGGGTGAACATGAGTTGCATGAGTCTGCAGGAGTTACAAGAGTTCAGAGCAATCTAAACAGCCGAGGAAGAGCTCCTCAAAGAGGCTCACAGTTCCCCTGCGGCAGCTGAGGAATGCGAGACCAGAGAGCGGCTCATGTTGTCAGCAAAGCCGGCCAAATCCCCCCGGATTGCCCAGCTGGAGCGCCCCGAGCCCGCTCTCCCCACGCCGTGCCGGAGGCACCGCGCACTCCAAGACGGGCACTCGCTTGTGGCTTTACAGGGCACCCCCAAACCCAGCCCCAAGAGACGTGACAGCTCATGCTTGGTAGCTACAAACGCTCTTCTGACAAGCCAAGGTCTCGAGTGCCTGAGCACAGCTGGCAATGGGAAGGGTACCGGGCCCCCTTTGGCTGATGCAGAGCCACGTTGCAGTCTGCTCAATAACACGATCACATTCCCGATCCTTTCCAAACTCCTAGAGCTGCCTGTCCCCCCCAACCCACCTATTATATCATCCACTTCCTCCCGGTTCCCAGCATGGAGCACAAAAGAGAGACTTCTCCCAGGCTCCAAGCTCATGCCAGGTACCACAGAAGCCCTGGGCAGCTGGATCCTCAAGAAGAATGGAAAAATCCCACTCATTTCCTGCCTCTGAGTCAGAGCACGTTCAAAAGAGAGAAGTTTGGAGAATTTGGCTGTCAAATCCTAGGAGGGTCTGGGCTCTTGCAAAGCAGATACGTTCCAAAAGCCTATAAATCGCATGCATCCCAAAATCTTTCCTGCAAGAACAGAAAACACATTCCTGCGCTAACATGCTAGAAGTAGGAGACACGATTTGTTGCACAAGCGTAAGATTATTCCACAAATGGGCAAAGCAAGGTCTGTTTTCAGTGCCTTCTTAAGCAGAAGAAAGAACAACCATTTTTATTACAAAAACTTTCGGGAAAAAAAAAGAAAAAAAAAAAGAAAAGCCATGCATTGTATTACATTCAGACAGACAACTGAGAAAGAGCTGCAGACTGAATTGTTAGGACCACAACCTAACGTAAAGCACCTGGAAGTTTCCCAAGTCCCAATCCAAGCTAGTCACTGGCACCCTACTATAATCCACAGCGAAACAAGTACCTCAAATGGCTCCCAAGATAAGTGTGCAGGATAAGTGGGTGCATCACCCCGCCCTGTGTTCGCCAGGGCTTGTAACTGTCTCTGTGGGCAATAGCAGGAGCCTGTATAAATAGTCCAGACTTGGGCAAAGAGCAAGGAGACTTCTAAATTCAGATGAGAACTCCAGTTCTAACAGGGAACAGCCTGAGTGTGACCAGCTTTCTGAAATCAGCTTTGTCCAGAAAGGACCCAGCAACTTAAATGCAGTTCACAGCAACAGTTCTAATCCACCCACCCACTTCCCCAAGCCTGATATTATTTGGGGTCCCGCTGCTGGAGGGCAGTGAGCTGCACGGGGTCAGGATGTCCCAGACTCACCATGCCCAGCGTGCAGGAGAATTCACCCAGGAAGTCATGCTCATACAGCTGCATGCTCGATTTGTCCTGGTCAAAGAGGGCAAACTTGAGCTTCTGCACTTCTTCAAAGTGATAGTCAATGATGAACTTCTTTGAGAAAGCTGGGTTGAGGTTGTTCACAGCTGTTTCCGTCCTGTCGAGCTGCAAGGAGAAAAAGAGGCACAAATATTCAGACATCTACACCCTAACTTCATAGCACGTAGGTGGATTCAAAGCTTCTTGAAGCCAGTCTTTCCATTTGTTTCTGACATCTCTTCTCCTGGGATATCAAAAGGACTCCCCAAGCTGATGTTCTTAAGCATCTCCTTGGTCCCAAACCAGTCTCCTCCAGTCCAAACCATTTGGACTGCATCTGTACCACTGGTTCAGCTCACTCCCCACAGCCAGCCCCACTCAAGAACTTAGAGGTCTGTAGCAGATTTTGTTCTTCATTTCTTCTCAAGGTGAATCAGGATGAATCACCTCAAGAGCAGAGGTCCAACACAAGCCATGACACTGCCTGGAACCTCCTTACCAGAAAGCTTCTCTGATCCTCAAGCCAGACAGACACGAATAGCTGTAATGCTTTCTACAGCAAGCCTGTGTTTCTCCCGAGCTCTGCAGCTAACAAGAAGGACAAGCAAAATAAATAATAATAATAATAATAACCACCCTCTAACTATTCCCAGTAGAACCTCAAAATAAAACATCCACATGTTTTTTTGCTTTCTTGGGCCACCATAGCCAAATACACTAACCAAAAAAAAATACCCAACACCACAGTCCTTATTTATTTATTTACGTACTTATTTACGTATTTATTTAGATGAGCATTAGGAGATACAAGAGTCTGGAAGGATGCAGAAGACAACACTTTAATAGGCTTTGTCACCCAAATTAGCTCAGGAAGCCCCTCAACCAGAGAGGGCATCTCTGTGTTTATAACCTCCTTCATACAAGCAGGACCAGGACACAGAGATGACATTAAGTGACGTGCCCAGGAGAGACTTGTGACAGCACTGAATTTGAATCTCCCAGAACTTGGAGATGCAACACAACCCATTTCTGGCTAGCGACTGAAAATCTCCTGAGCTTTTCCCTGCAGTCTCAACTCTGTAATGAGATGTCCCTTCCATCTGGGGGACAGAAGGCTTCAAACTGCAAAGTTTTGTGTGCAGAATACTCACTCTTGTGTCGATACTGCCATCAAATTTGCAGTTTGGACACTGCTGTGCTAGGCAAGGAGAGCTTTTGTCAGTTCAGACATGCTGTTTGGAGGGCTGGTGCTAACTCTTCGCTGCATGTTGCGCCTCTTCTCTGATATTTTGGGAAGAGGAGGGGTGAACTAACACAACGCCAGCCCAGATGTGCCACAAGCTCCAGCCCATGAGCCACAGCTGGACAGACGGACTCCACATTAACATGGGAAACACTTAGCACCTTTCTCCAAATGGGTGTTCCCAGAGGCAGGACCTGCCTTCAGAGGAGGATGTGGGAGAAAAGCAGATGGAAGCGTTATTGCTTCTCCGAACCCTCTAACACCCACCTGCTCACACTAGCACTGCACCAGCCAGAACCAGCCAAGCCAGGTCAGGACCTTCCTCAATCCGACGATCTCCCAAGAGACACAGAGAGTGCCCAGCCCGGCCTCTCTGGCAGGAACACAGTCTAGCCATGACCTGCAGCACCTCGGATCCATCCTCAGAGAAGCAACCCAATTCCCAAGAGCCAATAAAAACTCACTTTAACATTGGGAAAGCTCCACAGTAGGAGCTTCAAAGGGCCAGTGGCCGTAGGGAGACAGTTCCTTGGCCAGTCAGCCCTTACACTGAGCCCATACATTGAGCAGGTGACCAAGGCCCACCAACAACCTTGGTGTCAGGGGCTCAGGCCCACAAAGCTGAAGGAAAACCTGCACCTACTGGGATCTAAAAGGTGTTTGGTGCAGAAGAAAGAGCACACGGAGGTTAAATGGGGAGGTGCCAACTGGGAGAACCACAAAGCCAGTGGGAGGGGAAGGGGGGCCATGGTCGTAGAGCAAGGATGAGCAAGACCTGCCTGGGATCCCCACCCACAGCACTGGAGAGAGATCCCAGCGCCAGGAACAGCGAGAAGAGCACAGCAAGTATGGCAGGCAGCCAGTGCAAGTGCGAGTTTACAGCGCAGCGTGGCACAGATGGACACGAGACCTCAGCCGTGCCAACAATCCCCGGGACCGCCACGCTGGAGAGCAGGGGGTGCTCCCTCTGTTTGCAGCCCATAACTCCCACTGCCAGAAGCCCAAGACGACCTCAGCACCTGCCTTCCAATCGCAGGCAGACATACACGGAGAAGGGAAAACTCAAATATTGCCCTGACTGCAAAAATGAAGCAGGAAAAAATAAGGTGGCCTAGTCACATGAAGTCCTTCAAAACGTAGCCAAGGAGGGTCCAAACCGTCATTTCAAGACCCATTTTCCCCACTAGGCCACCCTACATTCCTGAAGTGCTGGGAAAGGACAAGTTTGGGGGACCACATACAAAACACCCTCAGGGAGCTGAGAAAAGGCCCTAAATGAAGAAGGACACACAGCTTCACTAAATGACTGCTGCAGAGGAAGAAATGGACAGTGTAATAACCATTTGAAAATGCTTGCAAGGATAAAGCATAAACTTCAGGCAAGCAAATGAAATGAATTTTGTAAGAATGGGCAGCTACAAATATTGGATAGTTTAACAATGAAAAAAAAAATAGTTCTCAGCCCATTTTTATAATGGGTTTCCTGCAAGATGGATGAGACTGTGGAAGAACCCACGAAAGCATCAGACAGCCCGGAGCCCCTCAGTTTCTTCGGCTTGATGAAGAGCTGCAAAACCAGGGTCACCTGGGACCAGTCCTGCGCTGGTAAAGCTGGCGGGTGAGGTGGCACCACCAGCCTTTCCTTCCCATTTCCTTCTATTATTCCAGGAGCAACGGGAGTTACGGGAGGAACTAAAACAAAAAGGCCCTGCATGTTGGCGTGACTTTATCCGAAACAAGCTTCTCACGGGCATCGGGAGGCGGCCTCTGGGGCTGGTGGCACTAAGCTCCTGAACGCAGTAGTTCCTGCACACGGACAATACCCCTGGCCAGGCCAAAGTGTTCCAGGTGCCACCAGGCCCCGGCGCGGAGGTGCTTGTTTGGCTGCAGGCGCTGGAAACGGACGCTGCCCCGAGGCTCCGCCGGGCCGCGGGCGCCGTCGGCCCCGAGCGGCCGCCTGCAAGGAGTGCTGGAGACCGGCAGAGCAGCACGCAGAGCCCGCTGCACCTCCGGGACCGCAGCCCGGGAGCCGGCAAGAGCCCTCAGCTCGCCTGCCGCTCCCCCGTTGCTCCGCACTGCTTTCTTCTCAGCCAGCTTCTTCCCACTACAAGGCTCTGTGGACTCTGACTGCCACCAAAGCCATGGGGAGCTTCTCATTGCCCACAGTCCTTTGTGTTTTAGAGGACAAGCTCCTTTGGATTCACCCTCCCATAAGCCTTTCCACTGGGATACAGCATTTGCAGCGGAGACATCTTGGGAACCAGCACCCTGCAAGCAGAGCACCGACACTAGGACCTTTTCCTTCCCATGAGATGCCTCATGAAGGTTCCTCCAAGCCAGAAGGTTGGCTCCCACCTGGACACCTGTGCAAAGGTGCTCAACGTCCCCCCCACAGCCCTGAACACCAGCACCCAGTCCATGAGCACCATCCTCCTTCACAACTTGGAAACCCAACCAGGGAAGGGTTGGTCAGCTCCATGCAGATTGATTCTTCCTTATCACCTCCCTCTACTGCAGGACCTTCTGCTCAGAGAGAAGTAACGGATGCTCACACTATGTAAACAGCACAGTACACACAAAGCTGCTTTCAAGCCTCAGAAACAACTTCTCCGCAGCAGCAGGCATCACAGAGATGGATTTCAGCTCCTCCTGCATTCCCTGAATGATCCCAAGCCTGACCAGCCCCTCTCCCACATTCCTCCGTGGCCAGGACTATGACAAGCAGAGGGCTGTTGTGGAGGTGGCAGGCTGCTGGGACACCCCGTTCTCGCAGGGTGCTCCCCTTGCGGCTCGTTCAAGACTGAGGCCAAGGATGCAACGAGCCAGGGCTCTGCGGCTCTTCCTGCCTGCAGCAGCGCAACCACAAAACCAGACTGCTAAATAACAAAAGTGAAACAAATAGGGATTTCTTTGAGTACCCAAGGGAAAGAAAAGCCAGATCTTCATGAGCACCTGCATAGCACGGATGCCCCATGCCCTTACCTCCACACAGGCAGTGCTTCAGCACTCCAGAAGGTGAAAGCTGGGTTTGCAGAGGCTGAAAAAGGCCCCCAGGCTGGGAGGGCAGAGATGAGGCCAACACACCACTGTGGTACCACGGCCGAGCAAGTGAACACACAAACGCGCCGGTCTCTCTGCGAGGGTGGCTTTCAAAGGGGGTCTCGGACGTCTGCCCCATGGGGATACGAGAAGCTCATCTCAAGTGCTGAGGGTCCAGCATCCTCTAAAGAGCCACAGGAGCCTGGCCAAGCTTTACGAGCCATGTACTCTGTTCTGCCACGCCAGACACGCAGGAGAGCAGAGAGAAACAAGAGGAGCCACTTGCTGTCCCAGGTCTCGGTGCCTTCAACCCAAGTGTTTTACCTCAGCTGGCAGAAACGAGCTCTGTTGTGCTCTTAATGGACACTAATGCTCAAGGGAAGAATGGCCTTCACCACCAGGAATGGTGCCCGATTTGTCCAACAGCCGGGACACACCTCCAACAGGGCCTGGAGGGGAAGGAAAACCCAGCAAGGGTGTTTGGAGCTACCACAGAGCACGAGGGCTGCAGGGGAAGTGAAACCCGGAGAGGGTGTTTGGGGTTAATGCAGAGCAAGGGGCTTCCTCCAAAACCCAGCCGTGAAAGCATTTAAACACCCGCCCGCTGCCAGCCCTAAACTGCACGGCTTCCAGACGCCCAGCATGCTTCATATAGCTCCTCCTCTTCTAATCTGTCAATGACCATCCAACAACCTCACGCCCCATCCACCACGAGACAACATGCCACCAGCTCCTTCCTTCCCTCTGAACATTTATACCTTTACTTACCCTATAAAGTACAGAATTGCCTTTGAGAGTCAAGAGCAGAAAAGCAAAAGTGTTATTAAGAGACAACCAGGCTAATTAAAGATTTCTGCCCAGTCAGAGTCTTAGTTCTACCAAACAACCAGGAAAGCATCTCAACTGGCAGATCTCCAGTTGAAGGGCTGTAGCCCCAGAGCTCTCCTGCCCCAGTTTGGCTAGAGAAGCTTAAGCAACCCCAGCACACAGAAGATGCTGTCACAAGTGCAAAGAAAATCTTGAGCTGAAAAAGGAGGCAAGAGACCTACTTAAAAGGAACAACCAGGCCTTGGTTCATAGACCTGGAAAAACGCAAGAGTGAGGAGCAAGGGAAGGAAGGCACTTCTAGCTCTGGGAAAATGCAGAAAGGACATGATTTAAGAGCAGAGATGCTATGCTGCGCCTCCTTCCTCCCTTGCCCTTCCTCCACAGACACCCAGGAAGTTCAAGCTCAGGAAACTCTAGCAACTGACTGGCTGGCAACTGACTCAGCTTAAATATTCAGCTCAGACCAAGCTGTGCCTAGAAAACCAACAGGTCCTCAAGAGCATGAGCGAGCCGCGATGTCGCACCATGCCCCATGCGCAGGGCTGGAAAGATGATTCACGAAGGGTTCAAAAGAAATGGCACAGCTGAGTCACAAGTGTCCCTGCTCCCTGCATCGCGGGCCAGGTCTTCCATGGCTCCTGCAACATGATGTCATCGGGCAGAAAATTAATATGTTACCTGTTTTTATGTCACTCCTTGGCTTGTGTTTTCTCTTCTTTCCCTTTCCCCCTCCAGGCTGATTCACAGAGCCTTTTAGTTCCTACTAAGCCTAGTGAGACAAAATAATTGTATTTGGGAACAAATCTGACAGCTAGAGAAAAAAAAAAAGCAGCAAGCAGAATCCTTTCTTGTCAGCATCACCAGGCAGTGGAGCCTCAAAGCCACCCCCAGCACGGCTGGGTCTCATTGCTCAGAGAAGAACCCGTGTCCTAAAGGAGAATTGGTATCTGTGGCTTCTCCATCACTAACCAGTCCTGCGGGGACACACAGAGTGTCAGGGCTTCTTGGCACATGCAATGGGATGAGTTCATCCTGCTCAGCCCATTATTGCCTGCCCTGATCCATCTCTTGCATTTAGCTGTGTTTTCAAAGCCACCACCCCACCACCTGCAGACACAAAACGGATTCATTTTAGGCCACTTGCATCAAGTGGGACAAGCCTCTGCTTTCACCTGTGCTACATAAAACTGTCTGACAGGGAGACTTTGCATGAAGAGAGCCCACATTTGAGTTTGAGGATGTGTTCTGCTCCCAGGACCTTCACGGCAGCACCACAGAGTGACCCAGGGAGGTTAACCGAGACTCATGGGGGAGGTCCCAGTGACCATCCCGGGGATGCAGCGATGCCACGACAACAGGCCTGTTGTCAGGACTGAGAATCCCAGCAGGACAACGCAAGAACCCCTAGGCTGGCTCTAAACCAAGGGGGTCTGAGCTACAGACAGCAGGTCTTGGGGACGCCCCTACAGCCAGCCCAGCTGCCCTAACCACCCATCACGGCCACGGCGTGTGCAGGTACGAGGTGATTTCTCACCCTAGCGATACCAGCAGGTGGACATATCTCGGCCAGCTGCGCTCAGAGTCAGAGCGTTCTGCACACAGAAGCACCGGAGGGCCCCCTTTTCCAGCCGGGGGGCCCCCTTTTCCAGCCAGAGGCAGCCCCACGCGCGGCAGCGAAGCCGCCCATCAGTTTTGCACAACGCTGACCTCCACTGAAACCACCCAAGTGGATCATCCAGCAACCTGCCATTCGAGACCGACTTCCAGTACCCATTTTGCCGATTAAAAGGCAGCTAAAAATAGTAGGGGAAAAAAAGAAGGGGGGGCGTGAGGGGGGGAACAAACCAACATGTCTGTATCGTAAAAGCAACAGTGGAATCAAAACTGCTGGACTGAGACGCTGCTGACAGCAAAAGAGAAATTCTCGAGAATTCCGATCAGCTCAAAGAGCTGCCGCCTACCACGCCTGGCAAGCTCGTCAGCGCCAGCAGGGCGCTGGGTCAGCAGCACCCCGGCCGGGCAGCGGGAGGACTTCCCGGACCTACCTGCTTGACAGCCAGGGGCCAGTGACCAGACACCTCCAGTGACACCCACCATTCACCAGTGCCTTGGCTCTCCAGCTAGTGCGGGCACCACCCAAAACACCAGCCTCACTTCCCCGGCACTGGGATGGTGCTTTGTCCTGGTTAGCTGCTGTAATGCCCTTCCCACGCTTGTGTTGTGCTCTCCTGCCCTGGCTGGCGCTCAAACCAATGCCTGTATCGATCACACCAGAGGGACGGCAGAGCCTCCCTGCTCCCTCCTGCCCCCAGGGACAGGAGGTGCTTCCCGGGACGATATGGCACCTGAGAGGCTGGCACCTACATGGAAGGATCACCCAAGTGACACGTCTTGCCAGGGTGATAATCCAGGTGATAACCAAGGTGAGGTTGATCAAAGGCCATGTGGGCAGCTCCGGGTGAACTGCGCCCATGACAGCAGGTAGACACGTGGCCCCAGGAGCAGCTCGCAGTGGCTGGGGCCGCCCTGGCCCTTTTCCTAGCGGGAGCAGGACTTTCCCAGCAGGAGGAGGATCTGGAGGGCGCGTATTCTGGGAAGCAAATCCTTGGGATCAAGCCAGCATTTTACTTACGCTATCAAATAATTCTGACAGTCACTAAGGGTAAATTCGCTCACACTCCATGAACTTAGCAAGCAGCTTCATCCCATCGAAGCAGAGGACTGGAAGCAAGAACACACACTGGCACATCTGCAGAGCCAGATATTTTGGTAAATCCAAGGGAAAACAGTGCTGGCAGGGAGGATAATCCAGGAACGATCTTTCCTTTTTGCCAAGCAAGTAACAAGATCCTTGGCAGTTTCTCCTCAGCACCTCCCAACAACTAAATACGGCCAGTGAAGCTCGCACAACATTTCTGGTAAGGAGGAAAGATGAAGGGTGCGAAGAGCTCAAAATCTTCTTGGATTGGCCACCTGCTTGCTATCCATCTGGAACAGAGCAGATCCCCATCCCACTGTGCATCTAACATGCAATATCCACCTTTCCCCTCCCATTGCATGGAATCACAGAATCCTTAAGGTTGGAAGGGACCTCCAGAGGACATTTGGTCCAACCCCCTGCACACGCAGGGTCACCTAGAGCATGTGGCATAGGGCTGTATCCAAGCGGGCTTGGGAGATCTCCAGAGAGGGAGACTCCACAGCCTCTCTGGGCAGCCTGTGCCAGGGCTCTGGCGCCCTCACTGTCAAGAAGTGTTTCCTTAATTTCCTGTGGAACTTTTGATGCTTCAGCTTGTGGCCGTTTCCTCTAGTCCTTTTGCTGTCCACCACTGAAAAGAGGCTGCCCCCTCCTCCTCACTGCCTCCCTTGAGGTATTTACACACACTGATCAGGTGCCCCCTCAGCCTTCTCTTCTCCAGGCTGAACAGGCCCAGCTCACTCAGCCTTTGCTCACAGGGCAGATGTTCCAGGCCCCTGAGCATCCTCGTAGCCCTGCGCTGGACTCTCTCCAGCAGCTCCACATCCCTGTTGTCCTGGGGAGCCCAGAACTGGACACAGTCTCCTGATGTGGCCTCACCAGAGCGGAGTATTTCAGTAAATGACAGCTCAATAAGGTCATTAAAAGAGCAACTTAAAGCTGATATAATTTTGGAAAGTGCCCCACGTATTCAAACACAAACTACCCTGAATACCTGTGTTCTGCAGGACAGACCCGCCAGCCCATCCCCCAGCCCATCCTGTCCCACAGAAACAGCAGCTCTTCCAGTCAGACCTCAAGAACAGCTTTTTATATGGTTTATGATGCCAGAAACAGCTCTCAGAAGACGCTATTTTTAAGACAGGTGATTAAATCTCACCTGCTGTCATGCCATCCATCAGCTCACCACAGAAACCACCCCAGGGGAATGGGATGGGAGCAAACGCAGATGTGCCACAGCTTACACACCCAGGCCACACGTGCACCCTTGAAGGGACTGAAAGGACTTTTGGAAGCTGATTTCATGGAGGAACCTGATCTAACCTTGATGAAGCTGCTTCATTCAAGGTGTGGGATGCAGGGAACCTTCAAAGGTGCAGCTTCAGGCAGCTCTTCCCTCTGCAAGAGATCTCTGCAGGCTTTGTGCTGGGCACTGAAAGACCTCACGCACACCTGGCACAATACACAGCCTCCAGAGCAGCATGAAACTCCTGCTCAACACGGGGAAAAAGGAAAGGCAAGAGACACTGATCTGCGGAGAAGCAGCTCCTTCTTCAGCGCAGCTTCCAGGGGCCGCCATTTGCACCGTGATATTGCACGGAGCTGGGCACACCAAAACCACTTCTGTCCTGATCGAAAGACAGATATTATGCCGAAAAGGACCACGAGGAGCTTTGCAAGCTGAGCCCCAGCCTCTCGCAGAGCCTGGCTGCAGCTCGCACAAGCACAAGCCCACGCTGGAGATTTCTGCTCTGTGCTGTTCAAAGCAGCCTGACAAGAGCTGGTGGCTCAGATCTCCTGCGCCAGCCTCTGGCTGAGCCCTGGGCACAGACGGGAAGGAAGGGAATAAAAGATGTTGAAAGCAATGTTAATCCAACTCGTTCCAGCCATGAGTAACCCTGAGGCTCGGCTCTGCTTAGGAATCAATGTTTAGTCTGAGTTTACTCCACGTGCGAATAGATTTCTAGGTTCAGTGGGTGCTTAAATGAGTAAAATGACAGTGTGGAGAGAGTGTGGACAAGCAGAGGGTATTGCCACATGGCCCATCCCCATCCCGGCTGCCATTGGAGGGAAGCCTGGGAACAGGAGCCAAGCTTAGCTTCCCCCTGCACCAAAATACCAGCATCATTGAGAGACATCAACATTGGGTCAATCACGTGAGCTGGAACAGGACAACTCCAGGACTTACCTCCACCCATTTCCCATTGACCTCCATGAAGAGGACGCAGAAGGGGTCGGATTTGGACGTGACATCGCGGTCCAGGAGGCTGTGGCCGCACACGGACAGCTCGACTTTGCAGACGCAGTGGTGGGTGCCGCCGGGCGCCACGGGCGCGGGGCTCGCCGTGTAGGCCATAGGCTCGGCAGCACGGGGCACTCTGCGGTACGAGACACAGCACAAAGGCGTTAGAGGGGGGACAGGCGGCTGGCCGGTGCGGGGGCCTCGGCCATGGCCAACAGGGACCACATCCAGCACCTCCAACTCCTGCACTGGCTCCCTCTCGAACCCCACCGAGTCGGGAGCCTCTCTAGGTACAACCCTTCTGTTCCGAGCAGAGGGGTCCAGGCAATCCCCATCCGTGGTGCTTGAGCCCCACCAACCACACTTTTCCATGGCAAAGCAATGTCTTTTTATGTATTTATTTATTTTTGTCTTCCCAAGGGACTAGGAAGACACAGGCAGCCTGAGACACAGAGAGCTGGGCTCCGGCCTTCAGAGCTCCTAAAGCCGAGCTCTAGCAGCTGGCCCCATGGGGGACGTCGCTGCCACCACCACTCACTCAGGAGACAGCTCTGCTCCTTGCTTGCTTCTGCCATCACTGCACTCACAGGCATCGATGCTCTCCCATCTTTTCCACAAGTTGCTACAGGTTTCTACAAGTGCCAACAGTTACACAGGGACAGTGAGAGCTCCCCAACCAGGAAAAGGGGAGCTGCAACATGGAAAGGCAGGAATGAGGTTCAGAGGAGAGTGGGCCAGGAGAAGGCGAGAATCCATCAAGCACCAAGCCACATCTCCTGTCATTTCCTAAGGACACATTCAAATCCAAGCAGGGGAAAGGTCCCCTTTCCCTCCTTTCCTTTGCTTCCCCTTCCCTCTCAACCCTTTTTTCCAGCATATTTTTTCCCAGAAGGAACCACATTCCCATGACATTTTTCAGCATGAAAACTCTTCTGCTGGCCTCTTTTGAATGGGGGCAGAGTGGAAATAAGGCTCAAAGCACAAGGATTTCTCCCTGATCTCATGGGAAGGACAAGCTCTCTCCTTTAGCTCTTCCAGCAAATCCCATGGCACTTGAAATCCCAGGCTCTCCCTCCTGGGAAACAGAAGGGTTTGTCCCACCCTTGCTCTTCTCCAGACGGAAAAGCAACCAAACTACCTCTGGCGAGCGCTGGGCAACACAAGGATGGAAAGAAACCACCTCCCCACAAACGGGGTGACATTAACTCCACTGATGCCTTGGTTTGGCCCCACTTGGTCCGCAAGTGTGGCCTGAGGTTCTCCATCAAGTCTCCATCGAAGTTCAAGTCATCATCCCGCCATACGAAACGCCTCCAGGCTGTCACAGCATGGTGGGACACGGAGCCCGGATGGGCCTAGGCCACTATGGCCAAACTTGTCACCAAGCTGTCACGCAGGAAGAGGTGAGGACTGGAAGATCCAGCGGGACAGAAGGAAGCAGGGGCTCTAATACCCATGAAAACACAGCACTGTTTGGGTCACTGCAGAGCCTGGTACATGAGCTGATTTAAAAAGAAAAAAAAAAAATTCTAATAAGAGCTCAGGAAAAGTCTAATATCAAATCCATTTGCAGAAGATAGATATGAGCTTTATGCTATCATTATGGCAACAACCTCATCCATCTCCCCCGTAACATTTCTGCGTCCTGATGTGCAGATCACTCACCAAAAAGCCACAAAGATCCTCACTGGAGAAGCAGGAGAGAGACAGGGAAAGAAAGAAAAAGCATTTTGTAATTGAATGACACCACTGATGCTTCGAGGCGGCAGTTGCAATTGGAGAGAGCGAGCTCTCTTCACAGCCGGCTCCAAGCCTTCCTCCACAGCCCTCTTCCTCAAGAGCAGCTCCCGGCTCACCCGCTTTATCTTCAAGCCCTAAACGTCGCCTTCCTCCACCTCAACGGACCATCTGCTTTTGCCGGGTAATAACCCTGGCAAAAAATAACCCCCCTTTTCACACGTGCTTATCTTGCCCGGGCACAAATATTCAAACACGCTCGCACTCCTGAGCTGCCGTGGGGAAGCTCCGCAGCTGCTCCCTTCCTTTTGGGTTTAGTCTTGGATGCGCTGAGCCTGAGCCTGAGTTTTTGCAGAAGCGCCAGCGCTGTCGGACAGCGGGCAGGGAGCTGGGCACGCAAAGCCAGGCACGCGTGGGCGCCTGGCCGTGGGCGTCCCCTCTCCGAGCGCTCCAATATCCCGGCCGTGAATCCAGCCGAGCAGGGAAACATCCTCACCCTTCCACGCCCTCCCCGCCCCGTTTGCCTGGCGCCAAAGGGAACCCTAAAAAAAATGAGGGCCACAGCTGTGTTGGCTCCAAAGAGGCCCTCTGGTCCCGCTCTTTTCTCAGCCGCCTGGGAGAAAAAAGAAGTCCTCTGAAACGTCCCATATGGGATCGAGCGGCTTTCAAGCCGCTGCTGCTGCCTGTGGCAGCGAAAACAAAGATTTTTTTGTTTTTTTAATCCACAGATGATGCAACCCAAGTCTTAAAATAGCTCCTCAGCTCTTCTATTTACGCTGCTGCCCGTCTGCGGCTCCCTCCAGCAGCAAGCCCGGGGCGGCGGCGGTTTTTCCACGGCTCCTTCCTTCGCCCAGGCTCAGCCCGCCACGGAAGCAGCAGCAAACGACTCGGTGCAAGCAGCTTTTCCCAGTGCCGCCCGGCACATGTGGGCTTGCTCCCCTGGGAGGAGGGACGGCACCTTGGGAAGGGTTCGGAGCCCAGGGCAAGGGGAAGAGACGGGGAGCAGCGGGCGCCGGGCACCACGGGGCAAGTCCCGGCGGGACGCGGCTCTGCTGGCAAGGACCGGCTCCCAGCCCGGCTCAGGGCACCGCGGCACCTCCCAGCACAAACCCAGGCGGCCCCGTCGCCCTTTTCTCCGCTGAGGATGCACGGGACCCAGCCACCGGCTCCCTTATGGGGGCTGTTTGTCCCCCCAGCGTAACTGCATCTCTCAGGTGCCAACAACAAAACACACTATGACAAGAAGGCAAAAGGCAACAGAAGGATCCAACCCATCTCTGCACAGCCTGTTCCATCAGAGACGGCTTTTCCATGGAAGAGGGGAGCCCTGTCCTGCTCTCTGCAGTGCCCAGTGGTAGGCGGGATGTTGCAGGAAGGGTTTCACCCTGGTGTCCCAAGGCTAAATAGCGGTGCCTGCATGCGGGACACCTTGGCTTCACCTCTTTGGAGGGAAAAGCAAAGCTGAGATGGGCCCGCTGGCATCACAGAAGAGGACATCACTTTTTAGGACCACCCTGGGTTGGACTGTGCTGAGTAAAGCCATCTCTTAACCCACAGGAGATCAGAGTCCAAGCAGACGGGCCTGGCTGGAGGGCCACATCCCACTCTGTCGCTGACCTGCTCCTCATTGCGCCTTCCCTCAGGTCAGCAGGAGCCCTCGGAAAGGCACAGAGCAGGATGGGGCTGTTGCGATGCTGCTTTGGGCCAGAAGGCACCTGGAACCAGCTCTCCACAAGGCCAGGAAGAGCCAGCAGGAGACGTGCCAAGGAGTGCATGTGACGGGGTCCCACCACCCATTGCCAGGGCTGCCCCTTGCCTTCTGTGCACGGAAAAGTTTGCACGTTCTCAGCTCAGATCAGGACCTGATCCACCTAAAGACCAACTCATTTAAGAGCTGAAGGCCAGAAGCCCCTGTGGTGCTTCAGCAGAGCACAGCCATGTCGGAAGGTCCTACCATAACAGATGCCCACCTATGTCATCCAGCCTAAGCATCCATCTCGCCCCACTCGCCATGGGGAGCCCGGCCTCAGGACCGGGCTCCTCTCTCTTGGCAGAGTTACACCAGCAAAAAAAATAAAAAGAAAAGGGTTTTTTAAATCCCCAGCACTTTTTCCTCCCACTGCACATCCTCCCCGGGCCAGCTGATGTCCACTGGCACAAATCCATCAGCTTCATGGGGAGAGGGAGACCGGTGCCAAGCAAGGATTTGGCCTTTGCATTCCCCACACAGTGGCAGGGGCAGCAGCTGGACAACACACTGGGCACTCCAGGACCTCCCTTGGTCATGAATGTCACATCTGAGACCCTCGGAGGCTCAAAGGAGAGAGTGGCAGAAAATGTAACGCCCAGAAAACGCCTCCAGCTCCGGGGAAGTTGAGCTGGCACCGAAAGAAAACATCTCTCCAACATCTATATTCTGGTCTCTCCTCCTTTTTTTTTGTTCTCGTCTCTCAGCATTCACCGCCCTAAATAAAGTCCTTCCACTCACTTGGCATCTGCAGTCAAATATTCTCCGAACATATAATCATAGCTGCCAGGTTTGTGCTTATCAAGCGGCCACGTGGCTTCCCAGGGAAACACGAGCAGGGCTCGGGGCTGCTCGGCTTCCAAGGGCAGACAAAGCAGAGCACGTCCAACCAAGTCAATGGCGCAGCTGCGTCTCCAGCCCTCCCGCCCACCTCCGAGTGGCATCCCAGAAACACGCGGAGGCATTTGGGTGACGAGCCAGGACTGCCAGGCACAACCCTTGTCGACAGCAAGGCCTCCACGACGAGGACAAAGCCTCAGCTTCCCTGCCGGCCACGGCAGCCTAAGAATGGGCGATAGGAACAGGGCATGGGCAGAGGGATGTTCTCCAGACACTTCCTGGGCTCCAGCACTAACAGGTCAATGATTTCCCAAGCTGGACCTGGCTTTATATTAAATAGCTCTCACGTTGTTTTTCCTTGGGTGACTTTGTATCACCACCGTGTCCGTGACGTCTTGCGTCAAGGAGCTTCACCACAGGCCAGCAGGAAGCTTCTGCACTGGGACGTGCGCGGGAGGACCTGCCAGAAGCCCTCAGGGTGCTTTTTCCCTCTCTTACTTCAAGGGGCAGGAGGTATCCACCTTTCAACCCACCTGCTACCTTGAGAGGTTCTCTTCCCTCCTCTGCAGGAGGGCTACAGCAAGCAGCAGGTTGCTCTGGCCACGCCACAGCACTGCTTTAAGCGTTCACAGGAAAATAACAACACAGATCACGCCAGGTCGGAGCTTGCATTCCTAAAGGAAACAAGATGTGTAATCACCAGAGACACAGAACTTCTTTGTGGATGGAGAGTGAACGTGCTCCAGGCGGCACCTTCGCCCTCAGCCACCACCCTCAAGCGCCTCGGTTGCCTTAAGGAGTTTAAATTTAAGCCATGTTTTGGAACAAATCAGGCCAGGGTGATGGCACCAAACAGGTCGGCAGCGTGTGGCCATGGTATTTTTACCTCGGATGAGGAGCCCGAATCGAGGGTTGCTGCCCGTATCCCAGCCCACCACAGGGGACGCGTGAGACCCGGCTTCGCGTTCCCGGTGGCAGCACGGAGCAGCTTCAGCCAAATCACAGCACAAACGTGCCCCAACCCTGCTCCTCCCCAGCTGTTGGTGCCCCCCCGAAAGCTACCTGAGTATTGGCTAAGGGTTTTGCACAACACATTCGAGTTGGTGAAAGACCTCCTTTTTTTAATATATATATATATACATATGTACACACACATATACACACACACACTCCAACACAGCATGAAGCCGCCCCCGCTTCCTGCTTCCTACTCACGCTCAGCCTGTTCCAACTTCCTCTCTGCTTGCTGCAGAAACATAAACAGCGCACGATTGAGGGGAAAAGCAGCAAAACGTCTCCCTGCGTTTTAAACACAACTCCTTCTGAGGATTAGCAGTGCCATCAAACCTCAGCAATTTCCACCCCCTAAAGGAACCGACACGCTCATTTGCAGAGCGAACACAAGGTGCGTTTAAAGCCGCCCCAGAAGCAGCAACAGCGCCGCTGCCCTGCACTATGGCAAGCCCCTTCCCGTCCACCCTGGGGAAACCTTCCCCCTTTGTGAAAGAAGGGCAGGGATTTTCGTTATCCTTGAAAGAATTTCCCATCGACTCACTCAGTGACCTGCTCAGGGCGCTCCGCTACAGCCCCAGCAAAGGGAAGAAGCGGAAACACGGCACGTGCGCATGCGGGAGGCAGGGAAAAGCGGGAGGCAGGGAAAAGCGGGGGCGCCGCGGGCAAAAGCGGGGTGCCCAGCCCAGCTTCCCAACCCACCGCAGGCCCTCTCTCCCTCCCGTAGGGACCCGCCGCCTCCCGAGCTCTCCCGCAAGGCAGAAACAGCTCAGCCACTTGCGCCGTTCAGTCTCGCCTAGGCAGCACTCCGAGGTACAAACCGCGCTCAAGGGCCACAGGACACAGGCCCCAGCTGGGAAGGGACCTCTCAGGACCCCCTTGCTCATCACATCAGCAAACGCACATTTCTCCTCTGCGGAACACAACTGAGATCTAGCTCTGGGCTCCTCGGTGAATGGATCTCCACGGCACTTCTCTCCTGGGAAGCAGGATGTCCTCCCCGTCTCTGAGGAAGCTGCGCAGATGCTCCAGGCACCCCCGTACGGATGGCAGGGCTGGGGCTGAACTCGGGTCTCCCAAACCCCCGGGGTGCCGTTGGGCCTGGGGAAGCACACGCTGGCTTTGGGCAACACTCTCCTCACACCCCCCCATCCCAGCACAGGGGGCTACGAGCGACGTCTGGCACGGAGGCCTGACCGCACCACAGACTCCCCGGCCTCAGCCCTGGTGGAGCAGCTCGCTAAGGAGATGATGCTTAGGAGCTCTAACCCTCTACAGCCCTTTTCCTCCCAAACTGCCTCCTAGAGGAACTGCGGAACCGCCATCTCACGCAGCTTTTAGCCAGCAATCCCAGCAAGGCAAAGCTGCGGCACCAACTCAGCTCTTCAGCAACGTGTGTCCCCTCACTCAAGACTCAGCTGCAAATGGTTGTCCCATAGCCCCAGATCCCTCATCTGCTGAAGAAGCCACAGCTTTGCCCAAAACACCCATCCCAAGAGACAGAGCTGCACGGGTACCAGGGCAGCAGGCAAATAAACTTCTCCCAGGTGGAAGATGACTGGCAGCGCCATGCCAAATGGCCACAAGTCCTCTGTGCCACAACTCGCCAGTGGTTTAGGTGTCTGGCAGCCAAAGCACAGGCAGCTGCCCGTGCAGCTCCAGGGCTGCAGCTGCCCTCCAGCAGCAGCGAAGCTCAGCGAGAGCTTTGCTTTCCCACCAGGAAACATCTGAATGATTTTTGTCACAGGGGAGGGAGCGGGAGGCATCTTTAATGGCTTGGTAAACAGCTCGAGCTTTCCATGGCAGCTCTAAAACAACCAGCATTTCCATGGTGGGCCTTGGCGGGTACAGCAGACACAACAGCGCTTGGGCTGCGCCGGCCAGAGGAAGGAGCTGCTTCCAGAAGGAAAGCAGGGTCTACGGGGGTAACCGAGCAAGGCAAGGTTAACCCAACATTTAACCCAGCAACCTCCAACACCTGCTCCTGGTGCTTGGGCACTCGTCAAAGAGCAGCTCCCGTGCATTGCACAAGCACGGGAAGACGTTTCCAAATCACAGCAGGGCTGGTGAGGTGCACCAGGGCCAGGAGGCATGGAAAGCACAGCCCAAACACGCGAGAAAACAGAGCCAACATCAAAAGTAGAGAGGCAAGGCTTGTCATTTCCCAGGAGCCCAATCCAGAGCAGGCAGGAGACCGAGAGCAGGGCAGCAGGGTGATGCAGGCTCCTGCAGAGGTGCTCAAGTGGAGGAAGCACTGAGACCCCCCCAGCTCTCAGGGATGAGGATAACCATGAGGTCTACCTTGCTATACCTGGTGGTCAGTTGACGAGCCAGTCCCTGCAGCACTGACCAAAATGCACCCTCATCCTCAGTGTCAGCCTGGCCAAGACATCTGCTTCCCTTCCCCAGCCAGACCAGAGACGCAGAGGGAGCTGGAGTTTAACTCCAAACAAGTCTTGCAGGTCAAAGTCCCTCATCGAGTGCACAGAAGCTCTAGGTACTAGAACTTCTCGGCTCTAGTTGCACAGAGGACTCCTTGCTTAAGCCGTGGCGCTCACAGGGACCCCACGCAAGCTCACAAGGACTGTCTGCAACCAGCCCGAAGCGACGATTTCAGTACGTTCCCATCCCTGTAAACGTTGCTCAAGCAGGGCCGCTTCTGCCAGGCGAGCAGGGCAGAGGAGCTGGCCAGACAGCGTCGCTGGCCTTGCTCTTCGTGGGAGCTCAGATGTGGAATAAACAACGCAGTGACCAACACAGCCACTCGCGAGAGGTTTATTGATGGTATCATGGGCAGGACAGAAACCCTTATGACTCAGAGGTAACTCTTCCAAAATGTAGAGCTCTTACAGCAAGCTACAGATTTTCTTACACTCCCAAAGCCGCCAACGCTACTGTTTCACAGAACCCCAGGATGGCTGAGGTTGGAAGGCACCTCTAGGGATCCCCCAGCCCAGCCCCTGCTCCAGCAGGGACACCCAGAGCACGGGGCACCCGCTCACATCCCGGCGCGTTGGCACAGCCCCAGAGCAGGAGCCTCCGCAGCCTCCCTGGGCAGCCTGGGCCAGGGCTCGGGCACCCTCCCACCAAACAGGTTCTTCCTCACGGACACATGGAGCTGCCTGCGCTGCAACTGGCACCCACTGCCCCTTGGCCTGCCACTGGCCACCACCGAGAAGAGCCTGGCCCCTTCCTCCCTCCATCCACCCTTCGGGTATTTATACATATTGATCAAATCCGCTCTCAACCTTCTCTTCGGTTTACAGCTTTGCATCTTACACGGTACAGGCATCATACTTGAACAGTGTGTTAAAAGGAAGGCTTTCAGCAGTGTGATAAAGCACTTTTTTCTCCTTGGACGCTGCTTGCAGTGCCCAGGATGGACTAGGTTGGGGTGGTGAAGGAGAAGAGGGAAGTGGGGAATACAAGACTTGTAGCAGATCTCGACTGGAAAGCAATGAAAAGGACAACACAGAAGTCACCTCTTCCACAGCCAATGGAGTGAGACTGGCATCTCAAGAGGAAGCCTTGTCCTTTGGTGTGCAGGATGTACAGCGACGCCAGGATCACTAGCAGACCACAAAAGACCAATTTAACCCAGCAGGAGATCCACCCCAGACAGCAACGTGATGGACCACAAGGAATGACCCACTAAACTGCATCTGAATTTTGATAACCAGAAGCTCAGGCGATGACTTCAGGACAAGACCTGAAGAAAGATGCACCGGCCACGCAGAAGGAGGTTCCCCTTTTTAATGGACCACAAATCAAAACAAAGCCGAGCAATTCCTGTTCCTCTGTTCTCACTTCGCACCAGCTCAGGCTTTAAAGGCTCTGCGTAAGCCTGCAGCAACAACCTCTGACACGCGCGGCGAGCAGAGCGCCCCTGCAGCCCTCAAGCGTCGTTCTGCCAAGGCGGTCACTCGAGCAGCTCGCAGGCTCTCTGCTGGGACCTCCCCACAGCAACCTTTACTGCCCCCTTTGCAGCCTCCCATCTCCACCCAGCAGATCTGAGAGTCCCACCACTCCCTCCACCACCGCCTCACACAACCTATCCAGCCCCATGAATAAGTGTCTGCTACAGGGACTATGGTCACTGCTGAGAGGCGACATGAAACCCACCGCAACCACAAAAGCCTCCTCCAGATCTTCCAGTGGAGGACCTCCAGGAGAAGCCCAGGACTTCCAGTGAGGGACAGCTTTCCTATCCCAGGAGGGCACAGGCCATTAAGAGAAGCTTGGGATTTGGCTTTGACCCACCCTGGGCTGCTGGTCACCCACACTTCAAGCACCTTCCTGAGGTTGGAGAGGTCACCGTCTTGGTGGACTCCCTTGGTAAGGCCACATCTGCTCAGAAGGGATCTTTCTAAAACTGCCCTGGGTAGCCAGCTGGCCCAGAAGGTTCAGCCAGGCCATGTTGTACAAGGAAAGGGGCTGTGACTCAGCCCGTCACACCCATGGGTGCTGATCCCCAGGCTGCCCGATAACGGTAATGCCTGCTGGCGACCAGCTGCAGGGGCGGGCAGGGCAGAGCTGTGGGGAGGAGGAGGAGGAGGGTGGCACCAAGGTTCCCCAGGCCACCGAGGGCGCCGCCACAGGGAGGACACTGCAATTCACTTACGCTGGCACTGCAACTTTGAGCCTCCTGCCGAGGCTGCCGCAGAGCTGCTGAGCATGCACGGGCAGGTGGAAACCGGGGAGGAAACACCCCAAGCTGAACATCTGCCAGACGTGGGCTCCAGCCCTGACCTCCCACAGGGGACCCCAAGGGCGAGGTGCAAGGAAGGACCAGCTGCAACAAAACAGCCCCTGTGCCTGACCCTGCGAGGGAACACCCCTCTTCACAGAACCACAGAATCACAGAACGTTCAAGGTTGGAAGGGCCCTCTAGAGATCATGTAGTCCAACCTTCCTGCTCCAGCAGGGACACCCAGGGCA
>VZSG01000816.1:158499-178024 GCA_013398315.1 Nothoprocta pentlandii
AAAATAAAATAAAATAAAATAAAATAAAATAGTAAAGGGAAAATACTACAAATTTCCTGACAGGGGGACATTAAGGAAGCGGCCTTTGTTTTTGTCTCATTTAAAGCCAGCAGGTCTTTTCCCTCCCTTCCTTGCGTGGCTTTCTGGGGAGGTGGACTGGTCCATCTCAGGGCTCGTCACAGCTCAACATCCCCTGGCTGAGCCAATAGCCATCCGCAAAGCTCCGTGGCACCTGCTCACCTTATGAATTGAATTTCTGGGCACTTGGCAAGCTCCTCTGCTAGCTTTGTGGCCCCACAGGCTCCAATCAGATTCTTCTCCAGACTGTTTTAAAAAACAGAAAGAGACAGAAAGTCCATCTTGGGGCCCAAAAACCCTAGGAACACTAGGAAAAGCTCCACATACACCATGTTTGTGCTTGTATCTGCAGAAACTCCACTGCATAGAGACAAATAAGAACCGATTTCTGATCCTCTGGATCAAAAACTAATGTTTTCCTTTAGTGAAGAACACATCTTGTATTTCAAAGGGCCAAAAGTAGGAAAGCTCCAGCTCCTCGGGCAGGAGATGACAGAGTCTCCCATGGGATAGGGCTGGGCTGTGATGCCACTGAGCCAGTGCACGACCTGGTGACATCAACCGCGGCTACTGGTTGCACTACAGCACAGGAGCGACCACCTGAGCTCCATGGCCCAGGCCCCACAGGCTGCTTGCTCCATTCTGGAGAGAGGAGTCACAAAAAGACAACTCTCTGAGCAAGCTACTCATCAAGACCGTCCTTGGCATCAGTGAGAAACGAGAGCTTGCAGGAAGCAGCTCACCCGAGCTGATTAGGTGATATGACTCATGCCCAAGAAGTACTACTTGAGTGCCTGTCTGCACTGAGTGTCGCACTAGGAGGGTGGCCGGCTGCTGTGTACACAGCAGATGAAGCAAGAACTCAGACCGCAGAAGCCTGTCCTGTTCTTGGCATTCATCCCCTTCCTGGAAGGGCAGTGATTGAAGGCTCAAAGACACAGAAAACCTGTCCCTGGGGTTGCTGTCCAGGTCATACTCACTCTAACATCTTCAGCTTTTCCATCCTTGGGAGGGCACTGGCCAACTCTTGGGCTCCTCTGTCACCAAGTGTGTTCCAAGACAATCTGAGATGGACAAGAAACCCCAATGAGTGAGTCCAGGACAAGCCCAACAGCAGGTGAGCAGGGTGAACGTCTGGGGAACAACAGCACTGCTGGGATACGAACAAGCACCAATTAGACCAGACTAAGAGCTCATTGCCTTCCCCTGCTTTACAGGCTTAACTGAGGAATTTCCCCAGTTTCACCACATCTTTGCATATAAGACGACACCAGGCTGTCTTGTCACACAACCCAGGGACCATGGTTATCTTGGGAGTCTTATAGACCCCAGGAATGAGATGCCAAAGGGGAAGATGAGAGCTGAGCACACAGGTTTATTGCAGGATGCTCATCTTTGGGCTGGTCGTGTTAGACTATTGTGGCAGATAAGGTGGTCCTCAGACCTGCTCTTAAAGCCTCCCTTGGTCTCTAAGCTCTTCAAAATGATAGATCACACGACACTTGAAAGGGTGGGGGTTTTGCTCTCCGGTGTGTTAGCCCGTGAGAACACATTGCAGATCCCTTCCTTGCCACGTGCTGCACAGCCTGGCCATTTTCTGCTCTGCAGGAAATCAAAACCCTAGTATGGCCCCAGCCACGCTTCACTACAGCGCTCGGTTAACTGGTCCTCGTGTCACACTGCAAGACGCAGCAATGTTCCTATGCACCGAACATGGCTTTACTCCTCCCCTTACTCCATTTCTGACTCCCCAGGAATGTTGCAAGACTGCTGTCCCCACCCGGATCATGTGGCATTAGCATCAGACCTCACCTCTGCTAGGACTGGCAATAAAATCCTGCTTTGACCTAACGCCCCAGGTCCTAAGATAGCTGTGATCACCACACAGATACCTTCAAAGGCGGGGAGAGGAAGATCTGGTGGGCTTATAACCCGAGTATCATTTGATTCACACCATTCTTGAGAACTTAGTAGAAGAAGAAATGGAGCCACATAAGAACTAGCTGCACCCATCTCAAAAAATGGAGCCAAAATTTGGACAAGAGAGAACACGGACGAGGAGTCTGACCCTCCTCCTGAAGGAGATGTTAAAACATGAAGGATAATGGACAGAGCCCAAAGATGAGTTTTTCCTCCATGTTCTGTTCAGCTCTGCAGACTCAGTGTCCAAGAAGCTCCTAGTTAGACCAGGAAGTATTTCCCAGTCAATCAGTAAATTACTCATAAATTTATCACTAAAACATATGTAGCAGGAAATATGACTAGATACTTAGCAGGGTCAAAAGCGTGACAGTACCAGCAGATATTAGGGTGTGTTGGGAGAAGTCCCCCTGCATGCCCACACTCACGTTATCTCCTCCATGGAAGGGCACTGTGTGAAGCCATGAGAAAGCGATTTAGAAGCAACCTCAGTGATGCCACAGAACTTCATGCTGAAACAAGGGGGAGATGATAATAATAACAATAACAATAAGAATGACATTTTTAGTAGCTTGGATTCCATATCAACAATTAGGGAGCAAGAGGAGTCCTGTTCTCACAGTGCTGCCAACGGGGCCAGCCACGCAGTGCCGCAGTAGCATCCAACGCCCCGGTACTTACTCAATCTTTCGGAGGTTTTTAAAGCATGGCAGACCCTTGGACAGGGCCTGGATACCTCCTTCCCCAAGGCAATTTTCTGATAAGCTGCAAGAATAACAGAAAAGCTTTCAGTGACCGCAGAAAGAGCAGCTACAGTCATAGAAAATCCACAGGCAAAACATAACTAGGTGAGTTAACCTGCCAGGAACTTGGACCCGGGCTAAGTGAGGACTCCTAGCGACAGCAGGGACAGGCCAGGTTAGGACACAGCAACTCAGGGTTAGTTTCCTGCTCAGTGACACGGGAACGACAGCCCTGCCCTAACTAGCAAGTGCAAGTTCTTGCAGCAGTGGAAAGGCCTGGAGATGCTGCCCCAGAGTTACGTCCATCTGCACCTGAGCTGGACCAGTCCACACCTCTCCTGCGCTGCATCTGAAACTGGGCACCAGAAGCTGTATCAGAGTGAATGACTGGTGTGACTGAAGAGGAATGGAAGTAAACTTGTCCAAAGGGACAGTGAGAGGAAGACAAGGCTCTCCAAGGCTCAGTGGACAGCAGTAACTGCCTTCCAGTCCTTACTATCAGGTGCTGCTCCGTTCTCAAACATGAGCCGTGGCATCTGTCTCAGCTACATTCCCACTTTAGCCTTACCTTATCTCTTCCAGCCGCTGACATCCCACCAGGGCTCTGGCCAGCTCTGTGCCTCCCCTAGGTCCAATGTTATTGCTCTGCAAGCTGACAAGAGAAACACAAGGATTCAAGGGTTATTTCAGGGAAAAAAAAAAAAAAAAGAAAAAAGAAAAGGCTGTAACAAAAGCTCATATTTAACTTGCTAAGAAGAAAACTGTCGCATCTCTTGAATCAGCACTTGGTGCTGGAAATAACCTGGGGTCTTTGTGGTTCACTCTAAATGAAAGGGCCTGGAAAAGACCGTGGGTGGCATGTTCCTCATGACAGTGGGGAACAGCCCAAGGAACCAAAGAGAGAAGAGCACCTCAATACAAGAACCAACCTGCAAGGACTGAAGTTTCCCAGCACCAGGATTACTTTTCTTAGCTATCTTTTGAAGATACTTTAGACCTAGCTTGGAAAACATCCTGCAGGCTACTTGGGCCAAGCTCTTTTAACTTGCAGATCTCTTGCTTTGCTACTGTGACACAGTATGAGACTATCCTAGGGGTTACAGCCTTGGAAAGACTCCCACACAAGGACAGTACTGCTGAGTTCAGGGGGGAATACAGCTCAGGCAACTGGCCAAGATAATAAGGAGCCACACAGATGCTCAGGATAAGAGAGGAAGAGGGTTTCTCAATCCTGAGCCACATAAAATAATCTCTGACCATGAACCACTTCAGTCTACAGCTGTTTCTTTTTTCAGCATTTTCTTTCAGCCATTCCAGAAATTCCCAGGATATCCTCCTTTCCTGGAGCAGAAGCTGACACTTACTGCAGGATCTTCAGGTCACTCATGTGGGGCAGACAGAGGGCAAGTTTCGCTGCTGTCCTGTCACCAAAACCATTCCTAGATAGCCTAGAAGGAGCAGAAAGGAAAGTGTGACTGGCAGCAAACTACGGGGCCTCCTTGCTCACCTGCATGTGGACAACACATATCTGAGACCCGTGTTGCTCACCCACATGTGCATGGGACTACTGCAGCAAGACAAAACGTCCTCAATCCCAAGGCAGCGATAACAAGGACGTTTTGTAATCCTGTATCAGAAGCTAAATAGTACAGTAAAATACGCTGTGCTTGTCCTGTGGCTTCTGATGCTCCTGGACATCACCGTGGTGATAGCAAGGACAGACAGAAAACCATATAACTGACTCCATTTATTTATTGTGAAAATGTGCTGCCTTCTGCAGTCAATCTGGCTCATTCCACAGACGAGCCAAGCTAGGACACCTTTGAGAGGAGAGACTGCTGCCCTGTGAAACACGAGAGGATTTAGTGCTGGGCAGCAGCGGGTGTCCTGTGTGTGGCAGCCAGCAGAGCAGGAGGTCTCCGCTTGGCAGCCACACGGGCACTGCACAGCCCTGGGGTTTCAGCTCCTCCCCGCCCACGGAGTCTGGACACTTTGGGGGAATCTCCAAGAAACTGCCAGGAACATATAACCCCCAACCTGGCAGATCGGCTTTACTGGGGCCAGATCAGGCTTGGTTTCTATGCCTTTATTTGCAGCCAGGTTCTTGAAGGGGCAGTGGGAATGAGGCACTTACAGCAGCTCCTCGATGCGCCTGCAACAAGCAAGAGCGTCCATGAGCTTCTCCCCTCCGACAGGACTAGGGCTGTTTCCAGAGAGGCTAAAAATAAGCAAGAAAGATGCAACTGAGCTAGGGGTGTCTTGGCTCACAAAGGCTGGCGAAAGCAGGCAAGTGCCCGCTGTTGCCTCCGGAGCAAGTGAGCATAACCTTCGCTCTTGGAAAGTTTGCTACACCAGCACAAAAAGTTGTTCTCGGGCCCAACTGTATCTGGGGTGGGAAAGACCTTCCATTTGCTTTGTAGTCTTTTTATGAGGACTTTGATGAGAATGGAAGTGCTGGAAGGAGTCGGAGCACTGAACAAATGAAGGCAACACAGAGCTTCCCACACAGGCTTTCCCACCAACTGGGGCTCTAACCACACTCAAGCCAAGCAAAACGAAGTGACTCACTTGATTCTTTTCAGGTTTGGCATTTCCAGCAGGACAGGAGCTATATTTGTCAGGCCTGGATCTCCAATCCTGTTGTGGCTTAAACTTTAAAGAAAGGGGGAAAAAAATTGAGAGCTGCATGGTGAAGGGAGATGCTAAGTGTGAGACAGAGCATGACATCTTATTAAACATCTCCCATGTGCTGCGTGACACAAAGTTCTCCTCTGTGCAGGATCAAAGAGCTGCTTCTCTTAATTGTCCCATGAAAACTAATAACTGTCAATGAAGCATTAAAAAAAATCAGAGATAGCCATCAAAATCATAGCAGGATCTTATGAAGTGATGGGAAATTCCTTCAGCCAGAATCCCAAGCCAGACGCAGCTGTTGTGCTCCATACCACCATGGCCCAGGGTGGAGAAGGGAAGGGATGTGGATAGAGAGAAAGGGAAAAAAAAGGGGAGGAAAAAAAAAAAAAAAAAAAAAGGCCACAGAGCTAGGCTAGGGTTGGTTCTAGATTCAGAGTTTTCCAGAACCGGGAAGTGCTGGATCCGAGGTCATCCCAGGAGAGAAGGGGGCCTCCTGCCTTGTTCTGGATCCAGCAGACTCCAGGGATCCTTTGGTGGTTGGGTTTGCACCAACTCGCCCCTTCTGAACACCACGCTCTGGCTTCCTCTAACCCAAGGTAGCTCGTAAAAGAGTTTTGCAGCCTCCCCGTTTTTGTAGTAATGCTGTTCATAGGCACATCTGGATCTCCCCAAACATCAGCACTTGTTCTCAACACTCTCCTGACAGGACTCCACACAAAACAAGGAACTTACTTTATTTCCTCCAAGCAGTGCATTTTCCTCAAGGCATCTGCGAGGCTGGAGCAGGCGGCGTCACCAATGCTGTTATGGTTCAAGCTAGAAGCGAGAGCCCCAGAAAAGAAGGGACATTAAGCTCGTGTTCCTCGGAATGCCCAGGCCCTGGGTGGCCTGCAGTCACATACTCACAGCAGCCTTTTCAGAGACGGCATTTCACCAAGGCCCAGCACCAGCTTAGCAATGGCAGCATCGCTGAGGCTCATGTGGCCTAGGCTAAAAGACAGAGAGACACAGGGAGAACTAACTATTCAAGGGTCAGACCAGGGTGCAAGAGTAGGTAAGTGCTGAGTGTGCAGGAAGGCTTGGAGCCACGGCCATCAGAGCACCCTCTGGCACTAAAATAAAAATCGCTGCCTCCCAGCTCAGACGGGATCCATACGAATGGCAGCTACCAAAGTGTTTGATTCCTCCACTGGACACTGACCATTGACCTCCATCTTTCCCACCCATCCCTCTTTGCCAATAAAAAGGCAGTGTCTTTTCTTCTGTATGTGAAGCCCTGCAGCCGTCAGGAGACACTTCCATCTGTCCATGCATCTAGAGATCCTTGGACAAGGCACTTACTTAAGCTCTTCCATAGCCTGGCAGCTCTGCAAGCCGGTGATCAAGTCATCAATTCCCGTTGGCATAATACTGCTATTGGTCAGTCTGCAAAACAGCAAGGATCAAACAGGGAGGTCCTCACAGATGGCCTCAGCACAAATCATAGGGCTCATGGCCACCTTTCAGACCAAGAGCTTTTCAGAAAGGATCAGGGCAAAGGATAGTGTTTAGCAAACTGTAAAGTACAGAGGGGAGACCATAGCTGTGCACATGCAGCAGCAGAAAACAAAATGACGCATGAGGACATACGCAAACTTCTTCAACTCTGGAAGAGGTAGCAGAACATTGACTAGCATCTCTGCCTCGTCACCCTGGAGCTTGACGTGAGACCATCTGTAAGAGCAGAACAACAGGTCTGAGCTCTACCCACTAATGACAAAACATCTGCACGCAGCCCACAGCCAAAGCACTGAGGTGCTGGAACACTTAGGAAAGGTCCCAGGACACCTGAGGTGTCCAATGGAAGCTCCCAGACATGGTAAGAGAGTCCCGGTTATCTGGGCAGAGAAGCAATTTAGACACATTCGCAGGATGACCCAGAGAGCCTCTGAGCGCACAGGCCACTTGGATTTTCCACCCAAACCCTCTAAGCAAAAGGAGAAGGGGAGTCCAGAGGGCAAGGGCTAGTCCTCTCCCCTGCCGCCCTGGACAAAAGAGGACAAGCTGCTCGCTTCTCCTCGCAAGAGCCCGTGCTGCCAGGCAGCTCACCTCAGTTCCTGCAGCTGGGCACATTTTTCACGAAGCCTTTGATAGAAACAAGCGCGCCCGACGTGCAGCTCGTGCAGATGGAGTCTGGGGGATGCAAACACACACAACCGTCCAGCGGCATCTGCAGCTGCCCCAGCCTTCCCGTACACACCTTTAGGAACAAGCATGTTGTTTCCCCCACAGCATGGACCTGGAAGAGAGCTTGGCCTGCAGGACCCATGCACAAGTAACATGAATAATCCCTCAGCTCGCGTGGTACAGAGGTGCTCTGGAAATGAACCCACGGAGCCCTGAGCTCCAGACCCTGCTAACGTTTTCTTCATCTCATGGTGAGTTGCAGAACAAGCAGCAAATTGTGAGGAATAGCGACTTCTCACCTGCTAACGACGGACTGCACCTTCTCCAGGCAGGGTGGGAAGCCCACACATAATTGGAAGAGGGTTTTATCTTTAGAAATCCTGGAAGGCAGGGAGAACATTGATAGTTTGTATATTCTGCATGGAGGAAGAAAATGCAATTTTCCAGAAGAATAACGAGGAGGACTGCATGGGACAGGACAATGTTGGTGCATGAATGCTAATCACCTCGGAAGAGGCTTGCAAGGTTTAACCCAAGTCAAAAACCTGCCTCTAACTTCATCTGAGCCAGCGCAGTGTCAGCCAGCCTCACAAAACCTGCACCATACAGCCTTGTGACTTGTTTTCTCTTGGTTAGTGTGGCACAAGCATGGTCAGAAGCTTGTCATTGCTCTCCTGTACAAATGCTCCATGACTAACACAGGCTCAACTGGGCACCTTTCTCCTGAGTGAGACCAGAAGCAGGGGCTCCCTCCCAATACGTGATGACAAACCTTCTCAGAAAGACTAAAGGGTCAAACGCAGCTCAGGTTGGCTGGTGGCTTGCAAATGTTTTGGAGAATGAGAAGAGAGAACAGTGGGAGCAAGTAAGAGCATCAGCTTCAATCTCGTTTCCTTAAAAAAGGCTAAAAAAATATGTCAGAACTTGAGGCAGTACTTACGTGATCTCGGTGATGTCCCCACGGGCCTGGATAGCCAGCTCTAGAAGACTCCTGACACTTTCTTCACTTACCCAGGGCTCTTCTATGCTGCAGAGAAGAATGCAGGCAGCTCTGCTTTAGTCTCAGGCTTCTTTATAAAGCAGGTAAAGCTCCAGCAAGACAGCGCAGACTAGAGCTGCAGCTTTCTGTGAAGCAGCAAAGTGCTCTGAGGTGCTGGGAACATGAGCTCAGTAATGAAGCAAGGAGATAAAGCCAAACACCAACAACCCATGGGAATTTCTCAGAGCAATGAGATTCCTTCCTCTATCTTGGAAAGAATCACAGCTCTCTGATGCTTTTGAAGAAAGGAGATTTTAAATGATCAAACCAGCCTCAGGTGGCTAGGTAGAACATCACAGTGACACTGTACCTGATTTTCAGAGGACCCAGAGTTTTCTTCAGGGAACGCAAAAGAGTCTCTGCAGTTTGGACTGTCACATTGTTCTTTGAGGATCTAGAAGGAAATGTCAAGGTAAAGAAGGGCTTGCGAACAGGCCACGCCAAAGGGGTCAAACGGGCTTTTAATCGGTCAATAACTCACGCGTATTCTGTCAGGCTGGAGCACTTTCCCAGGACTGAGCACAGCTTCTGCAAGTGTTCTGGCTGAAAGTTGCACTCTGTGAGCCTGAAAGGATGCAAAAGAGGATGGTCTGAGTTTTTGATGAACAGAGAAGCTATCTGACCCAGCAGTCACAGCCTTTCCTCATGGAAACAAAACAAAACACAAAGATGATGCCAAAACCTTAAACGCTTTGCAGGGCTTCCAGAGGAGATTCTGTGGATGTTTTAAAAGCATCTGCTGAGATGTTCTCATGCAGGCCTCCATAGTGGGTTTCCTATGGCAGTGCTACAGCTTTTCGTAGCACCTGTAAGTGACCCCACAGGGGCCATGGTGACACCAAGCAGGTACCCACCAGGATGCACTCAAAGGTCCTGGTCATCTGATCTTCCAGAGAAGGGGTCTGTCCAGAGCACCCCCAGGGCTTTTTTGGATGCAAACACTTTGTTTTCTTCCTTAAGGGAACTAAACCATGGAGTGAAGTTGGGCAAGGTATGGCAGGGTCTCATTCAGGAACATTCAGGTGTAACCAGTGCAGATATAACCAAGGTGACAGCACTTGAATAAGACTGATGAAGGCAGACAAGGCAGCGTGACATCTTCAGCACACTGCAGAGGTGAAGAACAGTCAGCATGGAAGCTGTGAGATAAGGGGATGTGGGATTTCTGGTGATGTGAAAAAGCTCTTCCCATAGGTGAATCAACAGAAATATACCATAAATTACTGCAAAACATCACTGCCAGGAGCTAGGAGGTGAAAAGAGGTTTTCTCTCCCTTCTCCCTAGGAAAATACCACCTTTGTCGAAGAAATCACACAATAAAAGTGTGTACTGTTACCTCAAAACTTTTCTTGGGTCATTTCCTCTTGTCAGCTTGACGATTAAAGTTGCTTTGGAGCACAAACTGCACAGGAGAGACATGTGAGTGTGAAAGCCACTATTTTCCCAGTGGTCAGAATTTTAGAATTACATCAAAAGGCACAAAGCAACACAACAGTGATCTAGCTACCCAACCCAGCTATATTTGGCCAGTAGAAATGGATATAAATCAAAATCTTGCCCACACAAACATACAAGAAGTTAGTTATAGTCCTTGTTGTTATTGCCTGAAGATCACAAACTATAGGATAACCAAAAGGAAAATACACAGAGAAGAAACAAGAATTAGTGGCAAGAAGCATGTACCTGACTAGAACTTCAGTAGTATTTCCAGATGTGGAAAAGGTATTTATGAGATCCAGAACTCCATCCTGAGAAATCCTGTTACAGCTGAGACTGCCAAGAAGAAAGCAGGAAAGCAGGATGTTAAGTGGATTATTTCCAAGTTCGTTAGCCACAGAAGCTAAATTCAAGTTGGCACCGAAGGCAAAGCAGCTTGTGGGTGCAGGTCCCCTCCTGTCAAAGCCAAACGTACCAAACCCCTCCAAGACATTTCCAGAAAACCTTGGGTGACAAAGCCAACTTCCAGCTCGCTTGGGTCGCACTGCAGAGGCAGCCTGCAGACACTCTGCCCATCAGAGAGGGGAAAAGTGAGGCCAGAGCAGGCACATCTGAGCTCACAAGGTCCCTGCACCCTGAGTTAATTAAAGGGGCAATGAACTGAGGCGATGAGCTCAGGCGAATGGATCAACTTCTGTCATGCTCCTCCACTAAGGAGCATGTTAGCATGGCCACTGGCTCCTTGGAGGATCTCTGCTAGGTATCTGCTGCTCCCTGCAAAGCATCCTGCTCTAAAAAAGGCTCAAGAAATTCCCCAAAAGCTCACGTTCACAGAGCACTTTCTTACTTGAGGGAACAGGTAATGGGTGCCTGATGCAAGTGGTCCAAGAGACACCTCAGGCCTTCATCTCCCAGCTGATTCCTGGAAAGACTGAAAGACAGAAGAATGAGTTGGAAAACAAACTCAGCCTTTTAAGCATTAATGCTCCTGTTAAAAGCTACTTCTGAGGAAAAAAGATAAATTTTTCTGGGCTTAAATTCCAGTTCTGTCTAATAGAAGCTGCTACCCTACCAACACCAGCTCCAGAGAGGCAACTCTCAGGTGAAGCCACAGCATGAATACATCAAAACCCAAGGGTCAACTACCACTGAATGAAAACCCAAGGATGATGTCCCATACAAGCCCAATTCCTCTCAAAGGACATATAGAGGAGCTGTGAGATTGCTGATTTTCTTCCATTTCCAGATATTTTGAGACAGCACACTGGCACACACCAATAGTCTGAGCAAGCCAGGGCAGTGGACTCAGCTCTCCCTCGGTGACTCCTGTTCAGGGGCACAGAAAAGCACTTACTCCACTTCTGCCAGCCATCCGTGCTGCTCCAGGACGCTGCAGAGCTCCTCAATCTGCTCTTGACCGATGGCACAGTCAATCAGTCTGTGTAAGAGACAACAAGAGTGTCCAAGTATGTCCAGCAGCCACGCTCAGCATGAACACAGACAGCAGATGTTTTTTTACACCAGTCTCTGCAACATTGGGGTTTTTAAAGCTTTTAAACGTTTTAAAGCTGAACGTGTGATCCCTCTGCCGAGTTGAATGTAGTTTTGCCAGTCTGTTATGTTTCCCACACCTTCTCCATGAAGCTAGCAGTGATCAGCCCTGTGGTACAGGTCTTTCAGTGCCTGGGCGTCTAACTGGGGACAAGTGACAGCCTTCTGTACAGGGAGAGTAAGCAACCACCACTCCTCTGGAGGTTGCAGATGTGTGACACGTATCCATCACACAGATGTTCACCTGAGGTTGGTCACCCAGAATTGGAGGAACGCGGAGAAAATGTGACAGAGAGCTCAATTCAGTTGCCTGTGAAGTGGAATCTGATGCCATTCGTGATGACCAGGCCCAAAGCCACTCAAGCCATGGCCCCGTGCTATCCCACAGCATCTTAAACAGTACTAAGATTTGCCCTGAGGCAGCTGAATTAAACCCCAGACCCTAAGTTACGAGCTCTTTTATTAGCAACTCACGTGTCTTCATCCAACCACAAGGTTGGTCCACTGGCACAAACCTAGGTAAAATAAATAAACTTGCACTTGTTGCATGCCAGTACCTGCAGGATGTCTTTTTGCTTTCCATGCTTGTTCCAAAATGCAAGAAGGCATTTTTACTTGCCCTGCAGCAAACACAAAGACAGTCCTTCAGCCACATTCTTCAAAGGAGACAAGCTTTATTTTCTCTTCAGAGCTGAGCTGTTGGGCTACAAACAGTCTGAATGTCTCACCTCACTTCTACCTTTCTGATCCGCTCACAGAGATTGATGGAGTTGGCCAGTAAGATGACACAATGCGGAGAAAAATTATTCTTCCTAATACTGGAAAGGAGTGGAAAGAAAAAATGAAATGAGCTCACAGAAAGAGTGGTTACTATACCTAGGGTCTAATTCTCCCATTGCTTTCTCTTGAGATGCAAAAGTCTGGATCCATCCCATTTAATTCCAAATCACTGAGTGAGGAGCTGAGGTTTGGAGCAGGATTCCTTCTGTATCAACAAAGACAACAAGACATCCCCAGGGAGTCTCAGAGCTCTGCTGAAGCTTTGGCTCAGCTGTTGATCATCCTCTGCAAGCACCTCTTCATCTCCCTGGACTAACAAGAGAGCCCAGGCCAAGGGCTTTCCCCGAACACCTCCTCTTGGGGTGGTAAAGGGCAGGCAATTGGCCGTGAGAGACATTGCACTGCAAAGAACCCTGCCAAGTAAGTGAATTCAGTCTCCCAAGATGGCAGCTCCTCCACACTCACCCCTTGCAGGAGACAGCTAAGCCCTTCTGTGTTCTTTTGCCCCGATGGTGGCAACCTAACTGCGCCTCTGGGGTGATGCCCAACTCCACACCTAAATAGCTGACGCACTATAGCACTTGACATTGAGCTGACAACGTTGCTGCCTCATGGCAGTGGCCAAAGAAGGGTTCCCAAACACTACCTCAGTAGCAGCAGACGATGGAGATGAGGCAGGAGGGTCAGTAACCTCTCAATGCACTGTTCATTCAAAGAATTTCCAGACAGACTGCAAAACATGGAGGAAAACAAGTTCCAAGAAATGCTTGGACAACCTCTAAGTATTTCTGTAATATCTCTATGGGCACGTGCACGGGTAAGTCACGGGCAAATGCTGAAATAAGGCCATGTCCAGGAGTGTGCTGAGAGTTGAGCCAGATCTAGTCTTTCTGACAAAAGAGACTAGTTCTTGTGTTTCTTTACAACCAATTAAAATTGCAGTGTTAAGATTTACTTTTGTGTTAGTGTAGGTTTATAAAATTATGTTACCACTGCATTTCCTCCTTGCAATACTGCTGTCCTGCTGCTTGTTGTTATTCAATTTTTATTTCAAGCAACATTCTTTTAATTTTCTTGGCACCAGGCTCTTGTTTGCAGGGTGACCAACTCTTCGGGAGTTGGTGGCTTACTGGGCAAGGTGCTCTCCCTGTGGCTATGCTCCAAGCCAGCTGGTGCTTCACCACGGGACTGAGGAAGACTAGGAGAAGATGTTTTCTGGGCTGTTTTTACACAGATATGATAGAAAAGGCCAAAAATCTGTCTGAAACAGCAAAGACAGTGCAAAGTGTGGATTTATCTAAACATCTAGGTGAAGTTTTAGGGCATTTCTTGGTCATGGTGGGTCAACTAGGAGGTCCCCTATACTGTGCAAAGCCTGCTCTGATTGCAGTCTCAGCAATCAGACTCTACTGGAGTCTGAGAAAGCAGCCCTCCTGGGAGAAGACATTTCCCTGCCTTGCTTGGACTCTCCCTGGGGAAAACAGAACCCGCATGCCCCGCATGCCCACTTTTTGCACAGCTACACACAGCCTGGCCTCCTCCTTGCACCTGCTCCTCAGCTCTAGGTGCAGGCCGCAGTGATGCTGATTCCTATCTCCTGCTGATCCGACTCCCCTCTCTGCATCCGTGGGCTGGGAGGGCGCAGACAGACAGACGTGGCTGCCGCATGCAGAGCACTTACTCAATTTCTGTCAGCTGGGTGCAGGCAGACAGGGTCTGGCAGAGCCTGGCCATGTCCTCGGGACCCATCGCGCAGTCCCTGAGCCTGGAGCACACAGAGCACGCAGGAGCTGAGTGCCTGCCCGTACCATGGTGTAGCAACACTCCCTCCCGCTCCAGAACACTGCCCTGCTTGGGTGCTGCCTCCCTGGAGCCACATCACCAGAACTTCAATCGCCTCTAGGCCCTGGAGAGCATCCTCCCCTGCTCATTACCCTCTAGCTTTCCTGGAGCAAGGCTGGGCATGCTGCCCCCTCTGCCCTTCTCCAAAAAGGAAACTGGGAAAAGCTCCCCGGGTGACAAAGCCTGGCAGGTCTCCAGGGGATGAGTCTCCAGCAGCCAGGCCTCTATCTCATTAGTTAGAGGTGGCACACTGTCCCCTCACCCCAGGAAAGCAGGACAATGTCTGAGAGCTTGGCCAAGCAGAAAGCGCACTTTTTATTTTAATATATACACTCATAGCAGTGGGTGTCCCAAGCCTATCCCGGGAGGGTTTTTCATTCACCCAGTGCTGTCTCTCCAGTGGCCACACAACAGGAATGGTTGGAATGGGAATGAGGGCAGCTGCCCTGGAAGGCTTTGCCAAATTACACCAGCCAAGAGCTTCTTGTAACCAACTGTTATTTTGGGAATTGGCCTCCCAGACCAGTTTTAGCAGGGAAGGGAATGGAAAAAGCATATATGCTAAAGATAGACCTTATCCATAGGTGTGGAATATGTGTCACCACCGCTCCCCATTTCTGTGTTTGCTCCATCAGTGACGATGGATTACGCACAGAGGAAAGGAATGTCTGCTTTCCAAGAGAGCTGAGCCTGCCTCTGAAGATACACAGAGCACAGAGCAGCTCTTGGAGGAGCCAGAGCTGGAGGGACATGTTGGGTCCCACGTGCTATGCTAAAGACACAGACCTCACAGCCCTCTCTCCTCCCACTCCTGAGTGACAAAGGGAACCGGGGTTGCCATACCAAAAGCACTGGCTGTTTGCTACAGGCTTGGGATGCAGCAGGAAATGTCTTCTGGATCTGCTGACAGTCCTGGCCCTGAGGAAAGAATGTTTTTCACCCCGTCAGCTGTGCTGCTCTTGCCCCCATGTAGCAGACTCTCTATCCTGCAGTTTGGCAAGGTCTTGCCTCTTGCTCCAGTCTGCCTCCCTTCTCCACCTGCCTGAATCTGGCTCCTGTTGTCCCCAGAACCAAAAGGGTCTTAGTGCCTCTCTCCCAGAGTCCAGAGAGCTCTGAATCCATGAGTACAGCACCAGTGAGCACCGGGACACTACAGTCTGCACCATGGCCTCAAACTGCTCTCAGTCACCCCAAAATGAACCATCCTGCATTCTCCACCCTGACTGGAGCTGACAGCCAAACAGCTGTTTGACTGGGACCTCTCAGGGACTCGCATATCACCACCTCCATAAGATCTGGCCATGAGGAGCTTGATAGGCTTACACAGCACAGTGAGTGTGATTTTACCTGATTCTTTCCCGAAAGGTTATGTGAACCTCCTGTGTGTGTCCTAAGCTGCAACAACCAGAGAATATGATTAGCACAGAGTTTTGAGACAAATATTCATGTATCATTCCCTGAAAACCAAGTCCTTTGGTCTTACAGAAACATTGAAAAAAAAAACTCCAGGCCATACCTGAGGTTCATAGTTTTAATCTGTTCCAGTGCAGACAAGGACTGAGCTAAGAAAAATACTGAGTTCAGGGAGATCTCATTGCCATCCAACCTAGAGAAAGGAGAGGTGAAATCAGCCACTGAAAGCAAAACTAGTAGCAATCTGCACAGTCACCAGACTAAAATAGAAATCCTCAGAGGCTGCTTCTCTGTCACCTTGCTATTCCTGTTTCCAACCACAGTTCTGCCCATGCAGCTCACTCCCATGTGTGCTAAACGCAGCCATCCCTTTGAGGGTTTCTCTTGCCTTACCCTGGTGCAAGGTAAGAACATGTCCTTGGCTGTCCAGGTGCTCATGGCAGCACAAAACCCATAGTAATAAGGATCAGTCTCAGGTCTATTAGGTCTGCCACAGTCTCTAGTGGGACAACTGGTGCTTTGCATGGTGGAACAGCAGCAGTGTGTTTCATGACACTGAAGTGAGAAGTATCTAGTTCCATAAAGATGCTACAACCCTGACCTAGCCTCTTGTACAGTGCATTTGTGATGGGACTGACAGACAAAATACTGCAAAATATAAGCCCTATCCAGGGCAGAATTCAGATGTCACTGCTGAAGCTGGAGCTCTCCAGCATTTATCTTCCAAAGATGTCCAATTTTGGGAGGTGAAGGTCTACTCCTTCAGGGAGGTAAGTGCACAGCACTGATCTCAGCAAAGTTTCAAGTGAAATCAGTCCGTCTTAGACCAGAGATTGGGTAAGACCAGATAGCACTACCCTCGACAAAACTCAGAATATAATGTGTGTATCAGGTGTTACACTTGATCCTGAACAGCCCTTTTCAAACCTCGATGGTGTTTCTACCACAAATACTCCTACAAAAACCTATCTCTAAGCAAAGAGTAACAGGAGCTACTTACCTGAAACAGGAGCTACTTACTTGAGTGAATGTAACATTTCCAGACTCGGGATGATCTGAAACAGCTGCCAGAGGCCCTTGTCTCCCAGAGCAGTGTTTGATAGGCTAGGATTTAAAGGAAGGCATTTAACTTTTATTTAAAAGCAAAGGAAAGGAGCTCAGGGCTCCTCCTTTCCTCGTGTAGCAATCCCTCTGGACTGAGAATGCTGCTTCAGGCAGTTACCAGCACCTAGCAGAACATGGCTGAAAACTAAATCAGCCTGGACAGGCCCCACAGAAAGGCCAGGCATTAGTCCTGGAGAAGGAAGGAATCAGTCAGACGGATGAAATTAGTGCCCAAGGACTCAAGTCATCTACGTGCCTACGTCAGCTCCAGACTGTGTGGCTGTACTGCTGCTTGTTCTGCCCTCCAGAGCTAGGTGATAGGTGTGCGTGTCACTAGTGTGATGGACATCTTTCCATCAGGGCAAGGTCTGTTGACCTCTAGGCAAACCAAATGATTCCTCCTAAGTGACCCAAGCAGAGGCAAACCCTTTGGTGCAGAAGATCCTGGCACATAGTGTGGGATCAAGAGCTGAGGAAAAATTACAGGCAAAATGGCATTTTCACAATATCCCAACAAGGTGCAGATGTAGACCATAAGAGTAACGAAGGACTCACTCCAGCTCCGAGATGCTGCTACATTCCTTTAGGACTGCACATAGCTTCTCCAGGTCACTGACTTGAAGACGACTGTCAGTCAGTCTAGGAGGAAAAGAAAAGTCAATGGTCCAGAAATGGAAGGTTGCAAAGACTGTAAACCTCACTCCTTCACAAGGACAGATAAGTCACTAGACAGTGTAAAAGTCATGGAATTAATAAATCCCTTGAAACACCTAGCTTTTCTTAACTTCAAATCTGCTAAGCTCTGCTTCAGGCTCTTGTCTGCAAGAGGAGAGCGCAGAGGTGCATTCATGGGTCCAGCTCAGCACACACTTCCAAAGAGGAGCAGCAAACACGCGCCACACCACGAGCTCTGGCTCCCCGCGCTGTGATGTGAGGACATGAGAACGGCTTCACTAGCCGCACGGTCACCATGCTGATTCTGTGAGCAAGAGACATAACCTGGACTCTTGTAGGAGACCACAGGCACTAACCACAGAGTTTACCGTGCCACAAGCGGGGACTGTGAACACTCATGATCGATGGGATCTTTACCAGCCCCATTGTGATGCACCATTCAACTTGGAATCACTTGGCTATGCTGGTTCTGTCAGCTGTAGAACATAGAGACTGGTAATATATGAAAAAAAAAAATCATACTACCTTATTTTTTTGGAAGCAGTAGGTGTCTGGTTTTCCTCTCCATCTTCTTGGTCACTGGTAGAGAACACTGGTTCTTCCCTAGTAAGGGGGCACAAAAGCAGAACAAATTATGGGTAAATTACTTAAACTTCAGCAATTTCAGAAATCCATGGGGTTCATATGGCTCTAACCCACATTCCTATCATGCCATTTGTTTCTTCCTAGGGATTAACCAAATACTTGAGAGTGCAAGCAACTGGGTGAGTAGGGAAAGACGGTCAGATTTCCCACCTGAGCTTCACTGTGATGGAGAATTTGGCTTTTCCCTAAATATGTTTTGTGAATAGTACCGTGTGTGTGGAGAAACTCAGGTTGCTTGTAAAGACATGCAGCACCCAAATCACCGAACAGCTGGGTTTGAAAGGCAGTCTCAGGTTGTGTGCCTCAACCTGTCCTTCTCCTCCAACCATGGGCACGGCAGCTGGGTTGCAGGCTGAGCTAGCCCTGCTGGTTTGGTCCGGGCACTCGGGGGTTGTTTTTCTTTATAATTCATGTTTATCAGACAGCACAGCTATCACCAAACAGGCTGCTTTGCTTAGGAGGGTACGGGTGAAACACACTCTAGAGTCAGATACTATAGAAGCTAGCCAAGAACTTCTAAAATGACCAAGAAAACAGGAAGAAAGCACTATATTTGGATTAAGTGGAGGACAAAAGGCAAGAATCACTTCGCATTATCCTTTGGCTCTCAAAATGAGAGATGAGATCCAAACAGGATGCTGAGGAAAGAATATCTGCCCAAACATACTGTACCTGGGATGAGGAGAAGGAGATTCTCTGCATCCTGTAAACCTCAAGATTGCAGTGTTATGCCACAGGCTGAGGGAGGAATAGAAGGAACAGCAGTTAATCAACATCGCATTTTGGTTATTTAGATGAATTCATGTTTTATGAGTGCTCGATTTTGCTGGAGATCTGTTCAAAACTCTGTGTTGCCATCAGTCACTTAAAATATTCCCTAAGCAAGCAAAAGATTGTGCCATTGGTTTTAAATCCTGAGTGGATCAATTTATTTAGTATTAGATGTCTCAATGCCTCAGAACTATTCAAAGAGACAGAACAGACAAAACTGTTGCTCCTGAGAACAATCCCAGTGTGTTTCCAATGGAAAGCTAGAGGAGGAGAACTTCCACTCCACGAGATATCATCACCAGTTCTAATGCTCTACAAAAAAACCTCTCTCCAAAACTTCTCAGGGCAGAGTAGGAAAGAGTCTAAAACTATCCCCATGCATGAAGCCACACAGTTCTCTTCTCTGAGCTTTCTTAAATTCTTCTGGTTGATGGCTCGCACAGTGTTAACTTACAGCAATGTAACATCAGCAGGTGCAAGAGCTACCAACTGCCTGAGTGCATGCTCTTGGCCAACCAGCTTCTTAGGTGGCTTGGCACGCATCTCAGAACCTAACTCTAAAGACTTGTGTATCAGGGCGAGCCTCAGAAATGATTAAGATTCATGTACCTGACTTCAACCTCCATTATCTTCTGACAGGTATTTACTGACTTCACCAAGCTGCAGATGCCATCAACGGAAAGGTGGTTTTGACTGAGACTAAGAAACAAAAAAAAAAAAAAAAAA
>VZSG01000816.1:199028-217730 GCA_013398315.1 Nothoprocta pentlandii
CCCAGATCTTAGGCCCCACTGGCTGGCAGGGAGGGAGCACAGAGAGGAAGTCACCCTCCTCCACATAGGGGAGGCTCTTTGAGGCCGCTCTTCAGTGCGACGTCCCCCCCCCCCCCGACGCGTCCTTCAGCTCCCATCACAGTGGGGATGGTGGCCAGGAGCACGGGGGGCAAGATAACATTGGGGGTGCCGGAGAGCAACACGAGCCTGCGCCCCTCCAAGCTGGGCAAACCCACCCCTTGGCCTCGAGGCCACCGCCACTCTGACCGTGACGTGGAGCAAGGAAGGGCTGGGGAGCCCCGTGGCCTCTGCTGCTAGAAGGTGCGAGAGGAGGAGGCAAGAGCAGCCCCGCTCCAGCCCTGCTACGAAACCCACGGGGAGATGGAGGAAGCAACTGAGGGAAACCAAGGGCTCCTAGTCCCACATGCCCTGGGAAGCCTCAGCTTCAACATGTGGCTTCCCAGTGGAGGACAGCATCGTTCTCTGCCCTTGTTGCACCATCATAAGGTTCTCAAGCACAGAAAAGTTGGGTTAGAGTTTTCTTTCCAAGGCAGAAGTTTAATTACAAAAAATATGGTGTGGGGAGAAGAGAGAGAACGAAACTCGGTACAGGAAAATAACTGCTCTGCTCCCAGTAGATTAATGCATGGGAGGAGGAAGGAACAAGAGCCTGCTGGCCGGGTAGATAGATGGAGTTTCTTCTGTAATCTCTTCCCTATCATTTTTATTGCTCATTTGCTGCCAGTGTCTCACCACCATGGATGCAAAACTGTGCCTAGATCTCTGTCCTGCAGTTCAGGCTCCATGAAGAAAGTACCACGGACATGAGAGCTCTTTGCTCTTAGACAGCACTGCTAACTTGGTTCTTGTTCACCTTCTTTGGCCATCCTTGGGTCATTGAGCCCACCTGCCAGGTGGGCTGCTGCACTGAGCCTGGTAACGTAACTCAAGTTGCTCAAGTCTGTCAAAATCAGAAGCCGCTTGCTCCGTCGCACTGTGTTTGCGAGGTGGAACAACAGAGACACCAGGCACTGGGCAAAGCCTATGAGTGCTGACCCAGAGCCACGTCCTCCAAGAACTCAACCCTGTCTCCCAAGCACATCCTGCACTGAGAGACCGTGGAGATACAGACCTTTGCAGAGGCTCAGCTGCACGGAAGATACAGTTGCACAGAAACCAGGGAATTTCTCAGGAAAAGGAAAGTAAAACCAGCATCACTTTTCATGACTGAACCGCTGGAAGCTGATCTAGATCAGCTTGGCTTTCAGTTTGGTGCACATTCCACCTTGCTGTTGGCACAGGAGTTATCACACTCCTTTAGGAAGAGACCAGCTCTACAATGTTTTCTCAAGAAAATCGAGAAGCAAATGATCCGGGAAGCTAAAGTCAAGTTGCACGATTAAGTATCCCTAAAAAGAGTGAGGCCAAAAAGGTGTATTAACTTATACTGCACTTCCAAGAAAGGCTTGGAAAGTCGTGTATAACTCCACTTACCTTTCTCGTGATGATCTCGGGACTTCTGATTTCAAACAGATGAAGCCCTTTGCTGTTCATCAGCGATATTAAAGTTGGTTCAATCCCTATGGAACCAGTATAACCATCCGGTGATGGGGATGGCCTAACTCGCTTGATATTCCCCATGCACTGTGACCCATCTACCCGCTGCCAAACGCTAATTGTATCCCAACGCCCCACAACCTTTGGCCTAGCAGGAAGCTCACTGCTTGTCCCAACCATTTCCAAAGACTTTTCTGTTTCCCGAGTGAATCCAGCAGAAATTCCCACCAGTGATGCAAGATTCCCTGTAGCTGCCAGGTGTTTGTTTGCAACCCTTAGTGTTAGGAGAACCCTTAGTGTTGGACATTGTTGAGCACCTTGACAAAGGGAAAACTCACTTGAAATGACTTCTTGGATCCCAGTGACCGAGATCATTTTCTGCAGGAAGTTTCTTATGGATTCGTCATTCTGCAAGCCAGAACACAGGTCATACAAAAAGGTCTTACAAGTGTACTTTAATAAGTGGCCTAAAGAATGCATGTTAAGGACTCACCCCACATGGATCGGCGGTGCAATTAAAGGCTTTAAACTCTATCCTGAAGTAAAGGAAAAAGCAGGGGAAAGCGGGTCACTAAGGGCTGCAGAAATCTTGTCCACGCTGCTCTCAGACATGTATTGCAGGGACAGTGACTCCCTCAGGGCCCCCGGTACCAACCTGGAGTCCAAGGGGTGCAAGTGCAGCCTTTTTTCTGCATACGCTGCTTGGATGGTGACCGTGATCTCCTGCACAGAGGTGAACAGCGTCATTCAGCTCACTTTGCCTTAGAACAGGGCATTGTGTTTGGAAATGCTGCTTTATCTACCATGACCACAGCTCAACATGGCTCTGCCTTCGCCCCTAGATATCACCAGGGAAGGACAGCTTTCTCCTTCGGGGTTTTCATGCAGTGAGTGCTCTCTGATGCCCACAGCCCCTGCCTGTCGGCCTCTAGACCACAGCTTCATCTGAGGAGCCCAGTATATATGTCTCCTTTCTGAAGATTCAATATTGAAAGAACATCCTTGTGCCACTTCAAAAAAACAGGAGTTTTGCCATTTTACCGAGTCCTGTGTAAGCAGCAGGAAGTGGTCACTTAGGGTGCTGCTATCTCACAAGGTCTGTCTCAAGCTGAAGGATCAGTAAATCCATTGGGGATTTTGCCCCCAGGTTACCAGCACCACCACAAGAGGTCTTGCCACTCTTTTTTATAGCCAAATTTAAAAGGAAGCCAATCTCTGAAGCCTGGCCGTTTGTGCTTATTTTCTAATTTTCACCTCTATACTAATGTTTCTCAAAAGGGAGCATTCTGATATCCAACCGCAGGTCGTCTCCAGAGACCTGGCAGGCCAGGAGCAGACCATATCCTGAGAACCACCGTTTTAGCCATCTCTAGTTAAAGATCTTCCACAGTGCTACCCAAAGCTGTCTCAACTTACCGCCTAGACACAAGAGGCAGATATGCCCATTCCCCCAAAGGACCTTCCCTCCTAACTCATCTCATTGTAATACCTGCAGAGAGCAGAAGGGAGTATTCTTGATGACAGATGTGCTATATCTTCATTTCCAAGACAACCACCCTCCAAGTAGAGGTCAAAGACAGAATTTGTGAACATGGATTTTCCAAAATCAATACATTCCTTTAATGTGACCTTATCTAGACTCAAGAGAGAGCCAGGAGAAGCGAGAACTGACCTTCTCCATATACAGAGCCGTCAGGGGCTCTTTTCCTGGGGGAAAGATGCTGACCTCTGCAGCTACCAAAGCCTTCACCACAGTCCCTTCTGGCTGGAGAGAGATCTGGGGCTGGGCAAGACTCCACACCTTGGCCACAGAATCATTGTGGGAGGTGCCTTGAAAAATCTAGGTCAAATAAAGAGCAACAGATGAGTTAGGCCTTTGCCATATCACATCTCAGTTTCATGCCAACTTGCCTTGCGTCTGCAGCCTCCTTCATAGCACCTAACACCTCCTCCAGTTCTCCCAGGCCCAACAGTCTCGCTGGGCTTCAGTGAAGCTCTGGCCACACTGAGGCTGGAGAAGTCCTCCCTCCAAAGCACAGTGGTTCCTCCACCAGCCCCTGGGCAGCTTTTACCACCCCAGACTTGTGAGACAGCGAGGGAAGGTCTTGAGAAGTTACAATGCAACAGAATCAACTCCAAAAGTTTCTTGTTTGACGGAGTTTTGAACAAGATCAGAAGTTACCATCTCCACAGCTCTCCGCTGAGCCTCTGTGTCTTCGATTTCAAACAGTGCCTTCAGAAACAAACCAGAAACAGATTTTAGAAAAACAATAAGAGGTGACCATGGTTAGTATGAAGCCAGGTTGGATGGACTAGAACATGGATGTGTGGCCTGCAGCCAGCTCAGAAGCACGGATAGATTCCTCCTGAGTTCACCTTCTTACCTCAGTAATCACAGCGGAAAACTGAGTTCCTTCCCAACACAACAGATAAGTTTTAAACAATCTGACATTGTCTCGCTAAGGAGAACCCATCAGCCACATTTTCTGGCATCTGTCCTGCGGGCTGGAGTGGATCCCCACGACCAACGCACCCCTGGGAGGAGATGCACAATGTGCTCTGAGGGCCACCTCGGACCAAGCCATCCAAAGTCCCGTTGCCAGGAAAGCTGCCAAGGCAGTCGTCAGTAACGCAGATAACTCCCCTTTGCTCTCCAAAGCAATTTGGGTCTCAGAGGAACAAATAGCCTGGCCCTATATTACTATCAAAAAATTTGACCAGAAATTACCTGGTTGTTTTCTAACCAAGCTCACACATAGTTTCTGACTTCAAATTTCTATCTTCTACAGAAAACTTGTCTCACAAAGAAATCACATTATTTAGAGATTTTTGTCCTCTCCACAAAATATGATTTAATGGGAAGGAACCGGTCCTCAGACAGTTACCTGCAACTTCTCCCCAGCAATGGTCAACATGAGGCGCTCGTCTAGGAAAGCCGCCGAAGCCAGAGAGTTGAGGATATGTTCGGACAGCCAGAAGTAGAGCATTCGGGATTCGGACAGCAGAGACGGGGAGAAGAGAGAGTCACTGAAGACATCCGAGTAGTTCTTGTACTGGACAAGGCCCTTTGAAGGAGAACAAGTGCATTGGCATCAATGAACATTAAAGAGATGGGACAAAATAGCCAGACTTGGACTTTTTGCTTATCACTTCAGGCAAAAGGGCTGGCTGGATTCAGAACAGAGAACAAGCTGCCCGACTGACCAAAAGCTGGAACCAGACACTTGGCCAGGCTTAGCTGCCCATGTTGCAGACTCACCGCTGGCTGGGTGCAGACACACCATGCAGCGTGGCAGGGAGACAGCCCTTCCCAATACACATCATGGGCAGAAAACCTCTAGTCTCCGAGCAGTCAGGATTTCTTTACCTTGTGATGAGATTCCAGGTAATTTTCTTTTATTAAAGGAACCGATGCAAGGGAGATATCAAGTCTGATATCCTCATCCTGGACAAAATTTGCTGCAGGAAGAAAACAACCCAAAAATAATCTCACTCCTGGCATATGCGTGGAAGGAAAAGCCTGCAAAATTCACTTTTAAGACTTGACACAGAGTACTATAACTACAGGACCCAGCAGTTACAAAGGGAGCAAGTGGAAACATGGGACTGGGAGAACCAGGAAACTTCAGAGCTAGTCTTGACCTCCCCAGCACTCAGCGTGACTCTCTCCTCACCGGGAAATAGGGGTACCTGCTCTCAGTTTTATGTTCCTCTCCTTTTCCCTAATATTTGGGACTGGGAACTGCAGGGAAAATATCTTTGGCGGCAGATAGAGACACTCCACTAGTCCAGCCCTAATACTTCACTGCACACTCCCATTCTGGCTAACCAACATCAGCCCTTCTGCAGCTCTGGTTGCTCAATAGCAAAGGAGAAACATCTTATGAACTGTCTTTCAGTGCGATCTCTCTTGAAAAGTCAGCCTGAAGCAGACGTTTCAAAGTGTAGAAATGTTAAGGTGTGTTTTGCTGCTGTCTCGGGACTTGGGATCCCAAACAGCTTTCAAAGAACTTCTTTGATGGATACTGCCCTGGCAGCATCTGGCAAAAGTGTTAAACTGCCCATAGGAAAGGAAAGCAGAACATCAAGAATACTTACCTGCTATGTCTTGTATAAAATTTGCCAGCACCTGGGCAAGAATATTGATTTCCTTGCAAACCTACAAGAGGAAAACAGAAAGGGTGCGTGACGGCTGCAGGAGGGTGATTTTGGGTTGTGTCATGCCAATATCTGGGCTCTGCTCAGCTTCATGAGCAACACTGGCAACACGTCACTGATGTCACTTAACACTCTGCTTCAGGAGAGCTTCAAGTCTTCTCCCTGATTGATCTGCTGTCAGGAGAGCCAGCTGCAGGTTGATCTCACCTCACTCTTGAGAACCAGCTTCAGCGTAAAGGCAATGAAATCCGTGAAGAGCTGCTTGAGCCAGCCCGGCCTGCGCAAGACGGGGAGGGAGCCCGGTCAGGGACCTCACACACTTGGGACCTCACAGCCCCATTCTGCAAACCAAGCTCTGAAGCGGTGAGGGGAACAAACTCACTCCTTTTCTCCCTGGAGGTGAAGTGACAGTTTGTGGAATGTCAGGTAACAGTCTGAGGCATCAGCAGCCACTTGGTCCTCCTGACACACTGCACAGGATGGGAAGAAGAGGCAAAATGCAAGCACTGATGGGCGGCTCACTGAGAGCTGGGGGAGGACGAAGCCTGGCAAGAAGCACGGATCTGGGGCAGGGCTTGCTGCGGAGGACCAGCCGGGGCTCCCCAGGAGCTTTCACCACAGAGCCGCACGCAGCACCGACGGCACCAAACACCCGCGCTCGGAGAGGAGCTCGTTTCTGCAGTGCCGCGCTCGGTCCTGAACCACAAGGCCCAGTGGAGGTCTCCAAAAGACTCCAGACAGCGGGAAGTCAGGGCGGGCAGGACTCCCCTACACTCGCACAGTCCCCACAGTCCCAGGCACGGCGCGTCCCGCTGCCTCGCACGCAGCCCACTCGAAGCTCGCGACGCCCAGCTCCTACTTACTCAGCTTTATGTTTAGCTGCAGATCGATTGAGGTCTCAATTTCAAAATCGACAGAATGGAAAAGCTGCAGGCTGCAAGAGAAGATGTCAAACGTTCAGCAACTGCACTCAGCCACGGCAGGAGCGCGTTCTGCCTCGGGGGACACCAGCATCGGGCTGGGTTTCACAGGCGGGAGCCTCCTGGGTACTTACAACCAGGCCCCGGCGTAGCCGTAGTTCAGGGTCCCTTTGAAGACGGCCATCACGTTTTTAATGGCGATGTCGATGGCATCGTTTTCCTTGAGCTCCACCTCGCTCTGCTCAATGGACAAGTTGTTGACCTGGATACTGGAAAGCACAAAGAGCTGGCCGAGTCTCAAGCTCCCGAGGCTCCCAGGCGCAGGAAGATGCCCTTGCTCCCGAGGGCGGCACTTCCAAAGCGACCTGAGCCTGCCCTGCAAAGCTCTCGGGAGCCTCTGCAAATCAAAGGGGCTGAGCGCAATGACAAGGCTGCCACCAGACGCTAGCAAGTGCAATCGCACTGTAAAGGATGCCTTTGGCAGCCCATCTCTACACTACATAAGCCATTGGCACCATCTGTTGGTCAATGGGACAGTGGGAAGGCTCAGAACACTCCTCACTGCTCCAGCACACGGAGCTCAACACCACATTTATCAGAGATCTCCCCATAGAAGAGGACAAGCTTCTAACAGGTACATGGCCTCAGTCTTAAATTGTAGATTATTTGACCAAAAGGGTGAGTAGAAAAAACACACACACAACTTTGAGCAGAACACACACACAATTTGTAAATTTGCGTCTTTACAAAGGAGGAAATTGCTCCTTTTTGGACATTCAGTTCTCAACAACGAGATTTTCCACACAAGGGGAAGACTATCTTGCAATGCAAGCATGGGGCAAGGGTGAGGTAGGGCAAGGAAACTCACCCCACGCAGGCCAACAGACCGTGCCCTTTGCTTTCTGCAGGGATTAGGGCACAGAGGTTCCTCCCCGGTGAGCTCCTGACCCCCTTCATCAGCCATGGCCTGCAAGCGCGTGCCGTGGTACTCACTTGGTCAGCCCATAGGCCACCTTGCCGAGGAAGCGCACAGCCCTTTCTCCAGTGATGTTGGGGAATCTGGCGTTTCTGAAGGCCACCTGAATGACCTGCGCCGTTTCCTGGTTCACTGCATGCAAGAGAAAAGAGGGAACATCACAAACTGCTGTCTTCGCTAGTTATAAAGTGGGGGGCACCCGCTGTCTTAGAGCTATGGAGAGGTTTTATTGAAGGCGAGTGGCTCAGCAGTCACAAGCAAGCTGTTCCCAGGGACTGAGCTCAGCTTTTCCTTACCTGATCTGCACTTCAGAAGCAGATTTGGGCAAGGTGCAGGCTGCACGTGCCTTTACACTGCCCAAGGCATTGCCTTCACCTCAGGGCTTTTCTAGAGCAGACTCCCAACCAGCTGAGCCACGATGACTCCAAGGAGGACTTGGACTCAGCAGATCAGATGGTGCCTGACAGCACCAGGCAAAAGTATCTGCTCCTTCTCTGGAAAGGGCCAGGGAAAAGGGAGACACCTGAAAAACACCCACCCTGCCCTCAACTCTGGAGAAAAACCTCAAACTGAGCTTTCCATGCGCATTGCATTGAAGTTATCCTGCCTCTTCCAACCTCAGCTTTGGGCGCCTCTCAGGCAGAGGACAGACTTTGTACAGGGAAGTTTCTCTCCAGGTGCCCCCACACTCTGCTGGCCCCAGTGTCCTTATCTGCCAGTCCCTATGCGTGTGAGCACCTCCCGCCGGGGAGCGGGCGGCCGGCGCGGCGCAGCGCGGCGGGGACTTACTGAGCAGCGCCGCAGGCTTCGTCATGCGGCAGGCGATGCCCGTGGCGCGGTACGGCAGCGGCCCGAACTCACATGCCGCTAGCGCGCGGAGCAGTGCCGCCAAGATCCCGAGGGCGCCAAGCCTCGCGGCGCCGGCGCCGAGCATCCTCGGCCGGAGCAGAGCGCGGATGAGAGCGACTGCTCCTCGGCCCTCGTGCGGGTGGCTTTCATACCTCCAAGCGGCGCGTGCTCGAGGCAGGACGTGACCTGTTTCCTCCGATTATCAAGACTCCTCACACGTTTCCTAATCGTCCTAGAGGTCCCTTAGTTCCCTGGGAGTCGCGCGCCGCCTTCCTGCAGCTCAGGCGCGCTCTGGGCGCAGGGCTCCTGCCAAGGCCAGCAGCGCTGCCTCTCCTGCCGCCGGCCCAAGCTGCCCTTCCCGCGCCCCCACCCTGCCCATTCCCATTGTTTCCCTGCGAGGTGAGAAAGTGAACGGCCTCGCGTGCCCCAGGAGCCACTCACGGTCACTGACCCACCAAGGGAAAGCGAGCGGACGGATCTCGGCTGGGGGAACGGGCAGGGGTCCGGGACGGCCTGAACCGATCACAACATGTTGGGTGCCGAAAGCAGCGCCCGACAGGCACCCACGGCGTCCGTGCATCTGTCCCTCCTGCAAAGGGCACTCGGAGTTGTCACTGCAGCCCCTGTGGTGGCCCTAGCAAGGAGCCACTAGCGGCTAGAGAAGGGAAACATCTTGCCAGGAGGCCGTGTGGGCACCAGCGCAGGGCTGCAAAGGGAGTTGAGCCTGCAGCTCCTCCTCAGCCCCTTCGTGCATTGGCAGCACCCTGCAGGGCTCCACGCAGGGCTCCCGTGCTCCTTCCCCGCGTCAGCTGCTTCCTCCAGCACCGCGCGGCCGCTGGAAGAGCCAAGGAGGAGAGGGCACTGGCGGGCATTGACCCCCAACAGGAACGGGAAAGCTGGCTGGGATTTTCCGACGAGAGGAGCCAAAGCGCAGGGCGGCGTGGGGACATCCCTGCCCTGGAGTGACCGGCCCGGGGCGGGGGACACGGCCGCCAGCCCACAGCACGCCGCAGGAGGCTCACGTACCACCCTGGCCTCCCGGCCTCCTCCTGCTTGAGAAATGAACCTTGCAAGAGGCTTCTCTGCTGCACTCAACGAGGCAGGGGGCAGGGAGACCCACGAGAGGGTGGCACAGGGACACCCGGGGAGGAAATAACGTTATTCTACCATTTCATAAAGAAATGCAGGTTAACCGCAGGCAGTGGCGCAGTGCCGTGCGAGGGGACAGTGGAAGCGGTCGCGATGGGTACTTGCCGCGCAAGGCTTTGCCCCAGGGCCACGTACGCGCGTGCCGCTCACCCCCTTGCCGGGCTCGGGGAGCGGCAGGGGTGCCGGGGCTCGTTTCCCCCCAGGGTGCAGAGCAGAGGTTCTCAGCGGCACCGCTGATCCCTGACCCAAGCATTGGGTGTCAGGGCTGCAGCTGCTTCCAGAGAGCCACTCGCTCCGCAACATGGCCTCTGGCTCCCGCCGCCTCCCCACACCGGTGGGGAGAGGAGAGGAGAGCAGCCCACGCCCGACCGGCAGCACCAAGAGGGGCTGCAGAAACCCCTGCGAATAGAAACAGGGGCGCTAAAGTGAACACCCCATCTCAGTGTTGGGGTGCCTCAGTGGACGGGGCTGCCCCGCTCGGGCAGGCAGAGGGGACAACAGGAGCTGTGTGGGAGGACAGGGAAGCAGCACCTGCCCTCGGCCTCCTGGCTGACCCAGCTGGTCACCCTGCCCACCCCGCACAGCCAAATGACCCTCTCTGGCATCTCCACCCTGGCAGAGCCCAAGCTGATGCAGGAACCACTAGGTGACATCCAGCTTTGTCCCTCTGAGGCTGCAGTCACATCTCACGCGGCCACGCGGCTGGAGTCCTTTAAGGCTCCAGCAGCTAGATGTTTGGGAGACTGAGAAACTGTCGCCTTTGAAAAGAAGTTATTTCTTACTGCTCCAGCCCACGGCCACAATGAGATTTTTGTAGCAGGCAGCAAATAAATTCACAAGCTCTTATTTATAGCCACAAGGTTTTAAAATTCAGCACTCCACAAAACCCGGACGTGTAGAAGCGCTGAGTGCGAGTGTGACTCTGCAGCCGCCCCGCGCCTGCAGCAGCAGCACAGGCAGCAGGGGACAGCGGCTGCAGCCCCGCGCGGCGGAGGGGACCAGCGCCCGGGCGCCAGCGCGCGGCGGAGGGGACCAGGGGCCCTCCAGAGCACACGCAGAGCGGCCAGCTCTGCCTCGTCTTACCTGGGTTCCTGGAGAGCTGAGGGCAGAAGAAATCCAGGCTAACCAGACCTCAACAGCTCTCCAGATAAGCCATGTTTAGTGAGATCTGCAAGCAAGAGGAGCCTGAAACGCACAGACTGGACACATCTCCCCTGCCTTGCTGGAAAGGGAAGACATGGCTGCGTTCGCACCCAGGGGAAGGGGCCAGAGGATTCCCAAGTGCCGGGGAGAGGCAGGGTTTGTTCCAGCTCTCGCTCTGCCACCGCACGGCCCGTGCCCAGCTGGGCGGCCAGGCTGCTTGGGGGGTCCCCAGCAAGCAGAGCTGCAGCAGCACTGTGCACCATCGGCAGCACCACGCAGCTCAGCTGAGCCCCGTCCTGCCCCGCCGCCCCCTCGGGCTTCCAAAGCCCCCGGCCCCAGAGCGGAGCACACGCAGGGGCACCCAGGCAGGAAGGAACAGAGGATGTGGCCTCAGAGCAGCCCAAAGGCTTCCTCCCTCCATGTAGTTCCTGCATCAGTAACAAAATCAAGATAAGAGATAACCTCTGAAACTCCTTTATTGAAAGACTATTGCTAAGTTTCACCGTCTTGCCTGCCTTCCCTCCCATGCCCTCCTTTCCCTCTTCCCCCAAAATTACTTCCAGCACACTGCAAACACAGTGAAAAAGTACTTCTCAACAAGAGCTGCTGATTTTAACAATGATTTATCAATTAAAAAGAAGAAACTTGGTGCAGCAACTACCACTGACCAGCTCACTTTAATGCCAGGCTCCTTTGAAAGGGCAAGAGCAGGCGTTACAGCTCAAAGGGGTTGCACGGGTTGTGCCCACACGCACAGGCCAGCATTTCTACATTTCTACCCTAGCAGCTTCACTAGAGGAACAAGCAGGGCAGAGGGAAAGCTGGGCAAGCAGCAGGACTCCTGGCCCTGGACACAGCCTGTATCAAGATAAACAGGATCCCTGAGCCCTCCCAGAGCTCATGGAAGTCACTGGGCCAGAGGGATCACACTGCAGCCTCCCCAGCAAGGTTCCCTGCTTCAGGAATCTCCCTGACCTTTGTGCCAACACATGTTGTTTGCTCAAGGAAAGCCACCCAAGGCACTTAGAGGTTGCAGGATGTATTTATGCAAGGGGCAAGGTTTGAACATCTGCAAGTATCCTTTTCACCTCATGATACCCCACATTTAAAAAAAAAAAAGGATAAAGAAAAAGGCAGTCAAGAGCAGAGCCTGCCCTTTTACATGGGGGACCTCCAGATTAAGTGCATACAAGGATAGATATAAATGCCTGTAAGATTTATTGAAGGCCTTAGTTGCATTAAAAATGAAAACACAATGAAGAAACTCCTCTAAAGTGCTCTGGAGTGGAAGTGTCTAAAGTAAATACACAACTTGATTGTTTCGAGTTTACAGCAAAAGCGAGAAAGAAAGGTCATGTTAAATAAATTCTTGGTATCTAGAATTAAATGCACTTTTCTCCCACAATTCGGGAGTAGGAAAGCAAAGGCCTTGGTTTAGAGTCATCTGAATTTGACAACCTGAAATTTAACCTGCAACTCAGCTGATCCAAAGATAACTGCTTATCAAGAGGTCAGAGTTTTCATTTCCCTCCTTTGTCCCACAAGGAAATTGCACTCTGTCTTTCACAGGAAGATATTCACACAGAAAACAAGTTAAGATTGAGCACTGTTACTGAAGCAATCCAACAAGTCTTTCCTAAAAACCCTGCTAACACATATCTAGCAATTTATTGTCTGGAGATACTACACTCAGTGTAATTTAAATAGCATTTGAAACATTCCAACAGGAATCACATTGCATGGGAAGAAGCAACGTGCTTCTTATGTTTCTGAACACACCTGCCATGAGCCCGCACAGGGCTCCAAGGCCAAGCTCCTACCTAGGGACCTAACCCACTACAGATCAAGTTCTTTGGAATGAAGACGAGCCCAGCACGTGTTAAATCTGAATGCCACAATCACTTAAGGCTTCTTGCAGCTTTGCCAGCGTGAGCCAGAGGCAACACTGACCGTTTCTGCTCGTGTTTTGGAGCTGGGATTTTGATTTCACGGGGTAGATTTAAAACTTGCTGATGCTTCAGGCAAGTGGCCAGGGTCAGTCAGTTGCGGACCGCGTGAGGCCCTTCCGGAAGGAGGGACGCAAAGAAGGTCTTGAAGAAAAGCCACGCCGTGCTCATCAGCGAGGGGCTGGCCTGCTGGTACTCAAGGAACACCAGTCCTTCCTCGGGAGGTGCCTCCGATTCATTGACTTGGCCGGCATTTTCTTGCTGCTGAAATAAAGTAGCATTTTAGAAACATGCTGTGTGACACCACTGATCACATTTCCACTGCCCTTTCAACATGAGGCACTTCTACACAAAAACATCATCCCTGGAAGAGCAAACCGCACCCTCTTGTTGCTCGTTTACCCAGCAAAACATCTCCAGGAACACCGCGGTGAGAACAAACACCTCCAGCAAGAAAGTTGTGACAAGACCAGCACAGGGGAACTGTTTACACACACAGCCATCTTCAAGTCACATTCACTGATATGAACCAGAAAAGTCAACCTGAAGTGAAGCACTTTGGTGGCTTAAGCATCCAAGTAAATCCTGTCACTAGACTAGGCTAAACAGTCTTCAGCTGCAGTCTGTCCAGCTTGCAGCACAGCTACTGTTCCTGCAGCAAGAATGAACCTACCTACTGCAAATTCAGGCACCTGGGGAAAGCAGGTATCTGAGCCTGTGAGTTCCACTAAAGGTACCTTCTCCTAGCCAAGAGCTTCATGGCATAGCGTAGAACAGCCAGCATTTATGAGGAATTATCAGGATTACAGTCTAAGCAGATAATTCTCTTCCATAAAAACATCACTGAGGACGTACTAGTGGACATAAACTGCAGAATACCATGCAGACTAAAATACACTGTAGAAGAATTGGCCATCCCAAAGAAGAAGGAAGGCTGGTTATTGCTCCACCATGGACAGCAGTTTCTGACAAGAAAGTGAAGCTTCACAGGATTTCATGTTCACGGTTTGAAGACATACCTGTAAGTTATTGTTCTGATCCTGGTTTGCAGCAGCCTGAGCCAGAACATTGTTTGGGAAAGGCTGAACTGGTCTTCGCCTAAACGGAAGCCACCCGACATGATGCCTGGGAAAGGCAGGAGATGTTATTAATGCTGGTGGAAACTCTTGCTTGCAGCATCCACACAGCTCGAGCAACCTCTGCTCCAAGCTCTACAAACTGCACGCTCAGCATACGGAGCTCTAGGCTGCCCCAGCCTAGCCAGATGCTGCAGGAAGCACTTCCATAACCTTCTTTCAACAGAGAAGGTATGAAGGAGAAGATTCAAGAGCTGGCAGTGCTGCTTAATCAGGAGCCTGAGCCTGCTGGGGCAGGCCAGTTTCATGAAGAGAACTTGAAACTTGCCTTTTTAGGTCAACTGTGCCAGAATAAGCTTTAGCATAAGATTTTATGTGTATCATCCACTATCACTCACTCTTCACTCAACCTAGCAGCAGGCTATAGTTACAATTTTGATGCTAAGCCCTAAATTATAAGCAAGATTAAGAAAGTGCTTCAACTTCTCTTCATGGAAGAGTCATATGAAACTAAAAGAACAAAGTTCACAGCAGAGCTAAATATTTCAATTAAATGCTTTCAAATATAGTATTACCTATTAAAATCATACACTTACAGATACATCAAGAGTGTGCCACCCATGACCAGGAGAAATCTGCTGACACTGGAGTAGAAATAGATGATGTTGACAAAGACATAGAACAGTGTTGCTGAGTAGAGCCAGTCCAACCAGTCTCGATTGCCACCCTCCTCCTCTTCCTCCATCAGTGGGCCCCCTTGGGCATTCATTCCTAGGTTTTGGTTGGCTGCTGGGTTCACCTGCGGAGCAACATCCTGGTTTCCAGGCTGATTCTGTGCAGGAAACGGGTCAGGGAGAGGAGCTGGGGATGTCACTGGAGCCACTGGTAACTCCTGAGCACATTGGGTACGGGATGCGTCAGCAGATGCAGCAGTAGAAGCCAAGCTGAAAACCAAAGGGAAGGACAGAACGAAGCTTGGTCAAAGGCTTTTGCATTTCATGTTGGTTTTTAAAACTGCTCAATCTATTAAAAAAGTAGAGTCACATTATACATGAAAGTGGAAGTCAAAGTCTAGGCACTACAGTAGTACTAGATGCAAGTTTAAGTACTTCTCAGCTAACTGATGAATGTTGACTTGAGCAAGACAGCTCACACCAATTTTGTCTTCAGTTTTAAGAAAAAAACCAAGTATTTTCCACACACTTTCCAAATAACTTTAAACTGATCAGAAAGGTAAAGCCAAGAATTCTGTGGTTTTTTTTTTTTATAAATCACACACTATGACAAGAATTTACAGGTAATGGCCTATAACCTACTAAGAACAGCCAGAAAAAAATAGATAGCTCATGAGTAGGGTTAGTTTATCGTGCAGATACCTGCCCTCCCACGGGGAAAAGGTTCAGCAAGCTCCAACATCACAGCCTAGAGAGCAAGACAAACACCAAGTGCCAGTTCAAGGCACGGGCCATGGGCATTTCAACATCATAAAACGTATGGTACAAAAAGAAAAGTATCCCAACAGAGCTGCATCAGAAGAGCTGCCCCAAGCCCTCGATTTCTTTATATTATAGTTTCTACTTTCTACTGGTAACTTTAGAAAAAAACTTACTATTGCATGTAATATTGTCTTGCATAGATCTGCTGAAACCAGGACATCTGGAGCATGCTGTAGGTTGTGTAAGCAGAGAACCCAGGAGCCACGCTTTGGAAGGGATGCTGAGCTGTTTCAAGCCTTGTTGGAAATGCAAACATAACAGTTAATAAATACAGGACAAACTGGGGCTCGCACTCTAAAGTCTGCCAGATTGACAGTATTAAAAACCTGACTGATGTCTACAAGAAGCCGCTTTACCTGGTAGCGGTTTCTGCTGAAGCCTGGTTGTCAGAAGAGCATCTGTGTCTTTCACCACCTGAGGACAATGCAGAGGCTTCGTGACCAGCTTCCGGTGATAGTTTTGTCTGACCAGTTTTAACCTGGGGGAAACAAGGCGGTTAGCGAGGATTTGTCCAGAACACTGGAAAGTCTCGTGCAAAAGAAATGTCACACCACACTGCACCATCACACAGTTCACACACTTTGCACTGCTACACCTCTCCTCTAGGTGCTGTCACAGTACTAGCCCTGCTCTTAATCACCATTTTAAAGCCCCTTAAAATTTACCTGAATTTAGTCTTTCCATTTTTGTATTTTAGAATTGTCACACAGTCAGGTCCAGCATGGTTACAAAAACACATTTGGAAAAAATACAGACAGCTACACACAAAAGTTTTTATTTGGAAGCTTTAAGCTATATGTATACATATACACACACACACGTACGTAAACTGCTGCATAGAGCTGCTAAGTCAGAAGCTGCTCTGTGCTAATGTAGCTGTGTGATACCCAGGCAAGAGCTGGCTCATATCTGGCAAACTCCAAGGTAAGTAGGCTAAACCCAACTTGTCTATAATTGACAATGAAGTAAAACACTCATGGAGAAAAGTACATTTTTGGCCACCTAGTAGCTACTGCACTTAACACCAGCAAGTCCTCATCTCAGTCCTAGTGCTGATCTTGATTTCTGCATGCCGTCTTCCCACGTCTTTAACGAGAGCAGTTAAAATAGTCTTCTGAAGGGGACAGGTTCCAGGCTATTTAACATAACCGAATACACCAGATACCGACTTAGCCTGGTAGAGCCGTGCTGCATTCTACAAGTGGGCTGTAGTTTGATATTTCTCAACAAATGCCAAAAGAATCTCCCTTTATGAAAGATCAATTTGCATCGAACTTAGTCAAAATAGTTTTCATATCTCTAGGCATTAAAGCTACCCCAGCAGCAATACCGTGATTACACCTGCAAGAAAAACCTACAGCATCAGTGAGATGCAAAATAGCCATTACTTTCCGCTCTTCAGATAGTCATAAAAATCAAGATTCAGCAGTACATAAGTCAACAAACCAACCTTTGTGCTGATTTCTTGGGCAGTCATAGACGTCTTGACATTGTACACCAGATGAAGGGCATGCAATTCCTCATGCTAAAATAAAACATAACCAAGGGCACATTAAAAAGCAGTTGTTCCACCCTGCTCAATATACCAGCACAGCATAAAAGAATTTTTTTTTTTTATACCTTTGGCAGCAACTCTCTCAGACAATGATGATCAAGCAGCAGCTTCCCAGAGTAAATCAATCTCTGGTCATCTTCAGGCTTTGGAGAAAGAGAAAATATGGTGGTTACTTCCTCTGGCAAGAGCACACAAACATCAGACATTCACATTGTGCATAAAATTAATATAATTGGTGGTCAAATGGATAGAGGTAGCAATTTGAACTGCCTTGCACATTAAGTTGTACAGGGAACTGTGCACATGCAAAAAATGGGTAAATCATCCAAACAGCTGATTACTATAGGGCACCAATATCCAAATCAACAAGAGGATGGATAAGCAGCAGGACTTGCTACGTGCCAACCCTGCCAAAAGCCTCCGTGCTGCTTAGAAAGGGAAGTGTGCAGTATTCAAAGTGCAATCAGATAAATCTGTTGTACCCCTGAGACATCTGAGCAGCTGTTCACAGAGAATCCCCCTACTGCAGGAAGGCAAGGAGAACACATCAGTGCTGCTCCTGAGCAATCACCTTCCCCAGAGGGAAGGCGAGTCCTCACGTGACTCGTTACAGCTCTCAGACACGCCAGTAAGTCACATCTCAAGAGGCCACGAAGAAGCTCCCCGACATGACGCAACGTGGCTGGGAGCCCGAGGGGCCTCCAGAAGCCGAACAGGGCAGCTCCCTTGCACGGGGCTTCGTCACCGAGAGGCAGGAGCGCGGGTCCTGCAGCGAGGGGGGACCGAGGGAGCGCATGCCCTCGTGCCAAAGGCCCAGCAGGTGGGACACAGAACAGCAGCAGACACTGCCCTGGGGCGCCGCGGCAGCCACCTCAGCACACCAAGGCTTTGGGCAGCTCAGAGCTCTGTCTGCCGGCGTGGGGAGCGCTGCAGAGTGGGCTCCAGGGCCAGGAGCACTGAGCCGCTGCCCCAAGGCGTCCTGGTTTACAGCACAAGGACCAGCTGTTCCTGTTAAGGTACATCCCAACCCACCACGCACACCCAAGATATGCTATGAGATTTCACAGATGGCATTGAACAGGAAACCTCATAGATACACAAAGCTCTCACACGAGTATTTACTGACCTTGCCTGCAGCCCAAACTCCCAGCAAGAGCAGGGACCTTTCCAGCCAGCTCTGGTAAACACCCCTCAGGCACACACTGTTCCTGTCACACCCAGTTAATACTTAACTGTGGTTAAACAAGAAGCCGAGTCCCGGGGCACCTTCCCCGCACGGCCTGGGCGAGTTTCACCTCTATATTTATCAGCAAACAGGGGCAGCTGATGCAACCTCGTCCCTCCCCCCGTTCCCCGCTTCAGCTGCGGAAACAGCTGCCAGAATCGGCCCCCTCTCCCACCCAATATATTTGCTTATTTATTTTTGCTCCTTTTTTTCGCAACCCCGCTCAGGACTTGCGTCACTCGGCCGGAGCGGCGGCCCCGCCGAGCCCCTTCCCGCGGGGCGACCGTTGGGGGCGAGGCGGGAGCCGTTGAAACCGTTAGGGGAGGAGGGCACGCGAACTCACGGGCGCGTCGGGGACGAGGCGGCGCAGCTCGGCCTTGAGGCGGCGCACGGTCCAGGCGGGCGGCGCGCGGAGGCGCAGGTCGCGGTGCCGCTGCGTGGGGCTCCTCACGAGCAGCGACAGCGGCTCCTCCATCACGGACACGGACGCGCTCCCGCCCCGCCGCCGCCATCTTATAGCGCCCCGGCGCGCGCTCCGCCTCCCGCCTCCGCGCCGCCGCGCTGGCCGCGGCTGATTGGCTGCGGCGGGAGAGCGAGGCCGCCACGTGGGCCAATGGGGAGGAGAGGTGGGGCAGAGGGCGGGGAGGGACGC
>VZSG01000816.1:222027-233791 GCA_013398315.1 Nothoprocta pentlandii
CGCTGGCGCGGCGGCTCCTCAAGCAGGGCCGGGGCCGGAGCACGGGGCAGGAGCAGCTCCCCAGGGCGGCCCCGCAGCAGCGCCCGTTTCTCCATCCCGCCCGCTGGCCCTCATCCGCGCAGGCGCAGGCCTGGCCCCGCGCGCTCCCCCGGCCCCGGCTCTCGCCCGCGGCCCAGCGCTGCCCCCTCACACCCTGCAGCCAGGCCCAACACGGGCACTGAGGCACCTGCGCCTCGGGCCAGCGCCGCCCTCGCCTGCCGCGGCCCCTGCCCTGGATGGCAGCAGGACAGTGACCCGCCACCTTTGCGGGCAGAGCAGCCCCAGGCGCAGGGGAGGCCCTGCCTGCCTGGGGCAGCCCTGCTACCCGCTGCCCCTGCCCAGGCCGCTGCAGGGACAGGGGCAGCAACGGGACCAGGTGCCGCCCCCATCACCCACCACCAGGAAGCCAACTGTCCCGCTGCGCGTGCCCAGGCTGTGAGGACCGAGCATCCCAGCAGGACGGTGCGCGCTGGGCTGTGCCCAGAGGCGCTGCGGGCAGGCGGGGCAGCCCGGGTGCTCCAGCAACACGTCCCCTTCCGATGCACTGGATCCCGCTGCCCTCGCCAGCCACGGCGGCAGCGCCACCCAGCCCTGCCTCTGGGGTCTCCTGGCAGCTGCCAAGGGCACGTGCCGGGATTCAGAGACCTGCAGCCCTCAGGGCCTCAAGGGACAGTGCTGCGTCGCACCTTGCACCACACGGCTGCAGAGCAGCCCAGGCCCTGGGCTCCAGGTCCCACCTGGAGCACGAGGATGCTGGAAGAGCAGCGTGGCCTGAAGCTCAGAGCGGCCCCAGGCCGTGCGCGGGGCAGCCGAGGGCTCCTGAGCGCTTACAGGGGCTGCTCAGCACACACGGAGCCAGGCCCCGCAGCCGAGAGAGCAGCCAGGCGGCCGAGCTGGCTGAGCCAGATCCGGCTAGGGCAGGGAGGGCCAGGGGAGCTGCTGTGCGTGGCCCTCGGCTGCCCAGCCATGGCTGGTGCCGCTCTACCCGCAGCTCCAAGCCGGCACGGTGCCGCCCGGGCAGCCCCCGGTGCGCGGCCGCTTCGGTTTGGGCAAAGCTGCGCAGTTGCCCGCACGCACCAGCGGGCACAGCGAGCTGCTCCGTCGCAGCCCGTCCCGCCCACCACAGCGAAGGCCTCTCCGGCCACCCTGCCGCCGTACGTGGGTACTGCCACGTGTCCCAGCCCTGGCCCGGGCAGGCCACAGCGCCGCCCCTCGAGCTGTGCCCAGGCGAGGGACCAGGTCCAGCAGGCCCTGGAGCGGCGGCGCCAGCCACGTGCCCACCCCTGGTCAGCGCTGAGGGCACACGTGGCAAACGCAGCGCAGGGGGTTGTGGCTGCCTCTCGGAGCAGCACAGGCGCCAGGAATGAGCCGTGCCCACCGCTCGAACTCGCCAAGGGGAAAACGGGCTCCAAAGCATGAGGCCAGAGGCAGCAGCAGGGGAAAGCTCCTCTCAGTTTTCAGAAGCAGGTGATGAGAAACAGAAATGAGCCCAGCCCGTGCATCACAAGCACGGAGAGCAGACCCCTGCAAGAAGTCACGCAGTACAGAAACAACCGTTCTCCACCCTGCGCGGAGGCAGTAACTTCACTCATCTCCCTCCCCACCCCTGGACGAGGCACAAGCTCGGAGGTGAGCAAGAGGCAGACTGCGCATTAGACCACGTACCAGCACCTGCACGAGCCCGGGGTGCTGGACCTGCCTTCCTCCCTCTCAAACCAACTACCAGCCGCTCTCCAGCGATGGAGGAGCTTCACGCACCCAGGCCCCAGCGGCTCAGGAGTCCAGTTTGATGAAGACCTTGGGCCTGGTGAAAATTTTGAGGGCCTCCTCTATCTGGGAGAGCTTTCTTTCCAGCTCCATGCGCCTCTTCTGAATGCTGAGGGTGTCTGTGCGCACAGGCAGCATCACCAGATCCTTCACCAGCTGCTCTTGGCCTGCAAAGAAGATAAAAAAAAAAAAAAAAAAAAAAAAAAAAAAAAAAAAAAAAAAAAAAAAAAAAAAAAAAAAAAAAAAAAAAAAAAAACAAAAAAAAAAAAAAAAAAAAAAAAAAGGAAAGCTGATAAGTGGAAGAGCAAATAGCAATTTGTCCTAAATCTATGATCTTAAGAGTAACGGAAATCTAACATCATAGGCCCAGTCCACTCCAGACAGTCACAGAATCCATAACGGTTGAGGTTGGAAGGGACCTCTTGAGGTCATTGAGTCTCACCCCCTGCTCCAGCAGGGGCACCCTGAGCACGGGGCACCCGGTCGCATCCAGGTGGGTTTTAAGGTCTCCAGAGAAGGAGACTCCATAACCTGCAGAGCACTCCTACAACACACAAGTCCTACCAAGCTGCAGGGACCATTCTTTCTGCACACACAAAACACACAGATCAAACGTATTCAGTCAGCAACATCTCAACTACATGTCTCATTTCGAATAAATCCTCCAGGGAGAGAGGGAGGGAGGAAACCTCTGCCCCAGAACTTTGCTCTCCCTGATCCTGGCAAGGATCTCTCATTTTCCTGAGCTGCAACTCCCGCTTCTTTTCCTCTTACTCTGCTTCAGGTTGCCGAGGGTCTCCAGGCGCTGCTGCTCGGGCATGAGGGTATGCCCGGGCGGCGTGTCGGGGTCGGGCAGGTTCCGCTGCCGCTCCTCCAGCTGCCGGCGCCACAGCTCCTTCCTCTGCAGGAGGCTGCCAAGGCACAAGCAGGGCTCGCGCTGGCACAGGCGGGAGGAAGGGATGCCCGCGCAGGACGGCGAGGGCGAACGGGTAGAGGTGCCGAGTGGCCCCTCCAAAGCCTCCCAGCCCCTGGCTGCTGCCTGAGCTCTCCAAGGGCAAGGCAGGACCAAGGCCTGCAAGGCCGAGCGAATTCCAGGCCTCTGCCAAAGCAGAGCTGTCAGTCCTGCAGCGTTTACCGCTGGCAGGGGCACATCTCCCACACGGCCCAGAGCATCCACGGGCTGCTGTCCCCACACAGCAGCACGCTAGGGAGGAGCAGACCAAATTCTTTCCGAGCCCAGTCACGCTGCCCATGGGATGCTCGTGGTAAGTCAGGAAACCAGCAGGGACTGTACATTTCCCCAGGCTATGGCAAACTGCACTGCCCACACAGAGCAGGAGACACTCCTACACTCGCTCTCGTTTCTATCTAGGCAAAACGGGGGATAAAGGGAAGAGAGAGGCTTGTCACCGGGCGTCTCGTGGACCGCCCTTGGCTGTACGTACTACTGGGGTACGTGGCCCTTCTGCTTGGCGTTGTATTCTTCCTGCTCCCGGTGCTTCTGCTCCAGCAGCTCGGCCAGGCTTTGCAGGGACTGGGAGCGCCGCAGCGGGGCCCGCTTGGCGTTGAGGGCGTTGTGCTTGATGAAGTCAACACTCCTGCCCTCCATCTGAAAGGAGAGCGGGCGCGAGGCAGCGGGGCTGGCTGCACAGGCACGCTCGTGCCCCGCAAGGGACGAACGGGGACGTCACGGGACACCCAACGGCAGCTGATGTGCGACGGCAGGAGGGACGCGGCCGGCGCCAGACCCTCCACAGCGCCGCGCACCCGGGAGCTCGCGGCCGCGCGCGACTCACCCTGGCTTCGGCATCTCCTCCCTCGGGAGCCCCTGCTCCCATCCTGGCAGGGCTCGGGGACAGCGGCCTGCACGGCTTGACACCAGGGCCACACCGGGAATACGCCCGCAGGAATTTCAAGGCCTCTGGAATTGGAGGTGGGGAGCCCTCCTGAAAAAGGCAAGAAAAGACCCACTGCTGCAGGGATGCTGGAGTACAGAGAAACCCATTCAGCAACATTCAGGTGGTCAGCCACAAGCTCAGCCAAGGTTTCCAGCCGACGGCTGACAGCATCTCCTCTCTGCCACTGTTGGGCAGAGGTTCTCGGGGGCAGGCAGTCCATGCCCAACACACGTGGGTGCTGCCAGACTCCAGCAACAGCATCAATCTGGACCTGTCCAGTGAGTTTCAGGAAGAAGCAATAAAAATAAATAGAGGCAGAAACCAGCTTGCAGATCATGTGTCTCTCCAGAAAGTCCCCTTCTACTGACTCATCTTTTAGATATGGAAAGACAGTACCACAGGATGATCCAAGAGACTCACCCACCAGTGCTAGGGACACCCCAAACCACAGGGCATGCTGCAGAGTCCTGCTAGAGCAAACCTCAAGGGTGGACTTGTACTCGGAGGCATCTCCAACAGCAATGCTTGGCATTGGCAGAAGGCACCACTGGTTGAGGTCTCAGCCAGTCTCGTTGCTGCACAGACAGCCCCCAACAAACCCTGAAAATTGGAGTTGTGGCAAAAGGTGACCTTATGATAAACACCACTAGGACACTGCTCTTCTGGGAGCTACAGCGCTCAATGGGGACCCTCCAGATCTTTAGAGACACCCAACGTCTCAACTGCTCTGCCACCGAAGAACTGCAGTCCACTGATGACAGATTCTTTGTCTGGTTACTTGGTGGTCCTGAAGACTGAGCAGTAACATCAGCAACGCTGGAGTCAGCAGGAGCAGCTGCCAATGTAAGTGATGCCTCAGCACTGCCCAGCCTCATCATATTCCACAATCTTTTTTTTCCAGGAGAAGCCAAGAGACGTAGGTCTCACTGACAGGATAATGAGAAGTTCCTCTAACTAGCACAGAGAGTTAGAATTACAAATTAGTGATCTTAAAATTACAAACAAAATAGCAAGCTTATGCAGGAGTGTCCTAGCAGAGCACGCTGTGCCCCAGCTCCCTTCGTGGGAGCACCAAGACACTGTCAAAGCCCTTTCTGAAGAAACTGCTACCATTAATAAATGCAGGTAGAGCTGAAAGAAAAGAAATCCCACATAAGACATCAAGACCTAGGAGAATCAACTTAAATCGCTCAGCAGAAGCTCCACAGAAAACGGAGATCCTGGTGAACACACGAGCTCCAGGAGGATGGAAGTCACAGCTAAGGGACAGGCATCAGCACCAGGGCTGAAGTTTGTGTCAAACGTTGGTCCTGTGCTACATAGTGGAGATGAGGAGGGACTTGGTGCAGCTTTCGAATCACTGAGGAGCAAGGTAGGGTTAGTGCACGTGCAGATCACCCGGGTTGAGCCGACCCACCGTGTGCACGAGCGGCAGCCCGTGGGGCGGCTCCTGTGCACGCAGCATGGCCGGCGCCAAAAGCAGCACAGCAGGAGACCACGGAGGAGCATGGGGACCTGCAGAGGAACAGAGCCCTTTCCTAGCAGCTGTCAAACCTGCAGCAAACGTGAATACAGGATCCAACGGCGAGAGGTCACCCCTGAGAGCCAGCTGCTCCACAGCTGAAGTGGAAGTCCTGCAGCTCCTCTTCCTCCGAGAAGAAGGCATCTCTCACGTGCGACTGAAGCTGGGAGACCCCAAGAACCTCCTGAAGGTCTCTAGGTGGCCACAGCACCCGACCCTAGCCACGCACCAGAGGACTGACCTGCCATAACACCAGGAGCCACAACAGCCACTACTTTTGGCTGAGGGTAGAAGATGACTGAAGGCAAAGGTCATCTGAATGACAGAGGCCTCCCACATCCTCCCAGATAATCCATCCCAGATGGATGTTCCCAAAGGCCGTGATGGACCTTTCTTACCTCTCCCAGTGGGCCTTAACTTTACAGTCCTTACAAAGAGGTTCCCTCCTACCCAAGACAGCTCCATTTCGTACATTTTGCAAGCCCCCTTGACAACCTGAACACTGTTAGCCTCAGGGGAGCCACCGACCACTCAGAGAAACAAGAAAGAAAAGAAAACCTTCCCCAAACCAGACACACGTGCAGAACACGAGCCATAAATGGTTCAGCACAGAAAGGTCGGGAAAGACAGAGAACACAAGGCATGACCCACAGCCCATCTCCCACCAGCACAGGTACAAGGGATGAGAAGGACAAGATGTGCAAGAAGTTCTGAAGGATCTTAAGGAAAAATTTCTTGTCAGTGAGGGTGCCCGAGCCCTGGCACAGGCTGCCTAGGGAGGCTGTGGAGTCTCCCTCCCTGGAGATCTCCCAGACCCACCTGGACGCAGCCTGTGCCACGTGCTCTACGTGACCTGTGTGTGCAGGGGGGTTGGACTAGGTCCCTTCCAGGGACTAGGGTGTGAGGTCCCTTCCAGCCTTAAGCATTCTGTGATTCTACACAAGCTACAGGCTGAGCTAGAGCTATGAGGCCTCCACCTTGATTGCCTGGGCAGATGTTTGCAGGCACCCACTGCACAGTGAATGTTCACCAGGACAACTGTGTGAGGAAGAGGCTGGAGATCCAAGTGACCCTATGTAGGTCATACATAGGGGTCTATATGAGGGTCTATATGCTCCTAGCAGTTGGACCAATGTGCAGTGGCCAGCAGCCTGCAGGGCTCTCTCCTTCTCTGGCCCAATTCCACACCAAAGCGGTGAGCATCATGATCTGTGGGGCAAAATAGCACAGCTTTTACTGTGGTAAAACACAGTAAAGTTGAAAGGCTGCCTGGATCCCCCCAGGGCATTGCACAGCCTGCAATGCCCTGCACCACACTGCCTGCACCACATTGCCGCAGGAGCCACCCTTAGATCCCTGCAAGAGAACGGCCAAGCAGGACCCTATCTCCAGGCCTACAGTGTCCCGTGGCCTCTCCTGCATGCCCCGGCCTCAAGCGTGAAGAGCTCATGGGAACTGACCTGAAGTTTGGCCTTCACCTTCGACTCCACATTGTCGTATTTCTGGGATTTCCACAGAGCCTTCACAGGCTTGGGCTGGCTGTGCTCACGGGCTCGCTCCTTCTCCTTGCATTTCTTCTGAATCTCCTTTATTCGCCGCACGTTTTCCTTCTCGTGGTCCTTGGACTCTTTCCCTGCGCAGCAAGCGGAGAGGGAGCCTGCAGCCCTGGGGCAAGGCCAAGAGCCGCAGGCGCCAGGAGCAGCGGCACCAGGGCTGACAGCTCCATCACCGCAGTGAGCCCCAATTGCCCACCGAAACTGCAAGTTCTGCCCCCTCCTGCAGACTAGACAATCTGCTGCGTGTTTCCCTCCCTTGCCACATGCACATTCCGGGAATAACTCCACTCTGCCATGGATCGAGACCCCGAGCGCCTGGCCGAGGGTCAGCACAGGTCTCTCTGCATTCCTGGTGTGCACAGACTCCCTCTTTCTTAAGGGACGTGGCCCCCTTGCCCACTCTGGACTTTGCCAGAGCAGCCCTAGGTGGGCGTTCTCTCGGGAGCTGCATCCAGCTGCATCCTCCTCCAGGCTCCTCCTGCGTTGGCCCAGCAGCCGTGGCAGCCACCAGCAGACGGTCACCACGCCGGTGACGGGGAGGGCCGGGATCAGCACCACAATATGAGGCAATTTAAGTGACAGCCACTACTCGGCCTCCTCTCTTCTGTTTTGGACTCCCTACTTACTCCGTGCCCCTTCCCTAGGGAGGGGAGTATCTTTGCTCTTTGTACTTCCCTCTACTGTTGCCACTATCCACATATTTAGACCCTTTTCCAGAATTCTGGCCTCAGCAGCAATCAACTGTCCGGGATAAACATGTTCTATAAAGATGGATCAAGTGAAATCCCAATGTAAGCTTGACTAAAACGCTACTGGCTGCCTTCAGAGGCAGTGAATTAGAGGGGCTTCACTTATTTCGGGCACCAAACAGTGCCTAACCTGTGCCCAGGCCGCAGCCACACAGAGTGCCCTTTTCCACAGCCCCGCTGCAGAGCTCGGCCAGGCTGTGGTCAGGGAGGCCACGGCAGCCTCCGCTGCGGAACGGGCTGCGGGCAGCAGGCCGGGCCCTCCCTGCCACAACAAACACAGGGGACTCAGGACACTCACGTGTGCCGCGTGTGGGGAGCAGAGCAGAGCAGAGCAGGGCAGGGCAGAACCGAGCCAAGCGAGGCAGCCCCGCGAGCTCCCGGTGCCTCGGCTGTACTCACCCTTCACCGGCAGCTCCCTGCCCAGGGAGATCCCTTCGAGCTGCAGTAAGAGACCGACCGTTCCCTTTTGCCCCTTCTCCAGGATGTCCCTTCCAGTTGGACGGATGCGAGGGGCCGCCTGGGCCTGGCGGGCACTGCCCAAAGCGGGATATGGGTCCAGGGGGCCGGAGGTAAAGTCCAGCTGCTGCGCATTCCCCTCGAGCCTCCCTCGAGCTTAAAAAGAGAGAGAGGCAGATCCTGAGGGAAAGGCTTCGCTTCGTGCTCGCGGGAGCAGAGCATCTCGCAAGAGGAAAGGCTGCGAGAGCTGGGATCCTTCGGATGGGGGAGGAGGCTGAGGGCGGGGGACAGATCCTATCAATACCTTGAAATACCAGACAGGAGAAGTACAAACAGCACGAGGCCAGAATATTTTCAGTCACACCAAGTACAAGAAAGGCAAAGGGCACAAACCAAGGCACGGGAAACTGTCTGAACATGGAGAAAAACTTCTTCCCTGAGCCCTGGAGCAGGTTGCCCACAGAGGTTGTGCAGTCTCTTCCCTGACGGACACAAAAGCCACCTGCACAGTGCCGAGGCACCCTAGGCCATTGGCTCCTCCCCAGAGCTCCCTTCCCACCACAATCATTCCGTCACCCCGTGAAAACGGGAACGCTGTCTCTCACGTGAGCGTCCAAGAAACGCAGTCCCGTCACAAGGACTCACCTGAGAAGGGCCGTTTGTAGTAGCTAGGGAAGAGCGTAGGGTCTGGAGGAATGGGCCCGGAGAGCTTGGACGGCCCTTCGCACATTCTGCCGCCACTTGGATCTGCAGCCGACACCAAACAGCAGGGAGAGCAGCAACGGGGAGGCGCCGAGAGCAGCACCTAACACACGCCTGGACTCCTGGCTCCCCCTGGAAAGAGCACGTGCGCAGCTACAGCAACACCCCGCGGGCAAGCAGCACCCCGGAGCGCGGGCAGCGCGAGGGCCCTCGGCAGCAGCAGCCTCCCCACACCTGAGCCCCCAGCGCCCGCGGCGGCTCCAGCGCCTGCAGCTCCGGCACAGACACGGCCCTCCTGGCTTTGCTCTCCCGCACGGAAACATTTCACACTGGGACGTGAGCAGGAGCTGCTTTAGCTGCCCCCAGGGCTTCCAGGCGGTGAAGCCGCCGTTGGGCAGCGCTGAACCCCAAAAGCACCCAAGGGAAAACACCTTCCCCAAGGCAGCGCAGGGGCGAGGCTTCATCCCTAGAGAAGAGCCCTGGGACAGAAGGAGCCCCCGAGATCTCAGGGAGAAGGGATGTGCTTTTATAAAAGCACGTTTTCTGTTTCTTATTCAAAGCAGAGCAATGGAGACCAGCACAGAGCGACAGATCCCCATCCTGGCTGCTTCCTGGCACAGCCCGTTACTGCCTGGTCCAGCCCCAAGGGCTCCTGCCGCCTCCCTCCCGTCCCTGACTCTGCCCCCAGCACACGAGCAGCCGGCCCCCGTGTCCTTGGGATGCTCACCGGCATCTTCAGGACGGGAACCCTGGCAGAAACGAGGATTCGAACCCTCTGATTCTGCACCAGCAGGCACGGACTGCAGCTAAACCTCTGCCAGATGCTGCGAGAGGTTCATCTTCATCCCCGTTTAGATCATGCCATAAATCCGACAGGAGCCAGGGCAGCTTGGCCAGACTCACTAGTGCTCTGTTAATGAGCTGGGGCTGGAACCGACTGGCTCCCGAGTCAGCAATTCCAAGATTTTGGAGGCACCTTGATGGGAAGAAGCCCTTGCAGGATCCCGCAGCATCCTCGCACTGAAGGGACGCAGCCTCTTCATGGCACTTCTGAGCCGATACACGCTCAGGACAGGGATGAGCAAGCCTGTGTCATGGCAACTAATGCACCGCCGGTTCCCTGCTAAATCACCCTGGTTGATGCGAGACGCATTAGCGCAACGCGGCGGCGCATCTGCCCCAGCGGCTGCAGAGCGAGGCGGGCGGCGGGGCTGCGGCCCCGCGGAGGCTCCTGCCAAGCTCTGCAACACACTCGCAGCCTGAGGCGAGAAGACGCCGTTTTGGTACCACGTCCTCTCCTTTCTCAGCGGTGCAACCAAGAACCAAGCTAGAGTAAGTTCTCTCTGGCTCTGGAAATGTATTTAACTGTAGAAGAGCTCCCGCCCTCAAAATTCACCCCTGCTCTCGCTCTGAACTCCTCTTCAGGCCCCACAGGGCACACGCTGAGTGAGGGCCCTGCAAGCCAGGCCCGCAGCGGGGCAGGCAGCTCCGGTGGGAGGCGGTGTGTCGAGCGCCTGCCCCGGGCACAGCCGCCCACCTGCGACCCGCTCGCCCATCCGCGGCTCTCGGCACCCCTCTGTTTGGATCGTGCCAGACCACGGGGCCTCGTTACCAACCAGCGCTCTGCTCTCCCGGGAGCCACGGAGAGCTCCTCCTCGCGGGCATCGGCACCGACTGCCCGCGCCGCCGCTCTGCTCCGCAATCGTGGCCACGCCAACCAAGGGGGACGCAGATGACGCCAGACAGAGAACCCAGTTTTGGTCCACAGCTGCCAAGAGGGGACATGGTGACAACGTCCACGCTCTCCCACTGTCACGTCCATCCTTCTGCTTCGTTTCTTGGAAGAGCTCTGCGGCTCCGACAAGCCTGCATGGAACCGATTCAGCTCGGTGTGCCCACAGAAAACAACTCGCTCCTCTTGGTGGGTTCATAGGCTGCCTCTTTGAGCTTCTGCCTGAAGACAACCTGGCTGCTACGTTCACAGGGCATCCAATAGCTCTGGAACAAGCACGGGACAAAGGCAGGCGCATTTGCCTGTGAATACAGGCGAGGAAGGAAAAGAGACTGGGGGAGCCCTTTCCAGCAGTGACCTGGTAACCGGCTCAGCTGCCCCGGCTCAACTGCACCCAGCAAAGCACCTTCTTTACCCTGTGTGTTAAAAACACAGGTCAAAACCACAAATACCTGATCGCCTTCCAGACGCCGTGAGAAAAACACTATGTAGGGCAGGCTGTGGTGTCTCAGAGACACAGGCTGCGTGCAGGCTCAGTCCTGTTCCACTCGGGCAAGCAGCCCCCCCGTGGGCTCCTGCTCTGCCCTCTCGCTGCCGCCCAAGGGGCTGGAGGTGGCGACGCTGCTCCTAGGCGCGACGCTGCTCCTGCGGGGCCAGGGCACCGCGCGCTGCCCTGCAACGACCGCCCCAGGAGCGGCCGCCCCGCGGCTGCCCGAGCACCCCGCGGCCCCGGGACTCCCTGGCGGGCTGGGCTGGCTCCAGCTGCTGCTTTTCGCTGCCTTTCCCGCCGGCACCACAGCCCAATCCTGGCCCGGCAGCCAAGGAACAGGGCTGCAGCCCTTCCTTTCCCAGAGCAGCCCTAGAAGGTCAGGGACCCTCAGCTCAACTTTCTGTGCTCCCTCCCAGACTATCAAGTGGTAAAAACGCTACTTATTCCCCAATCAGTAAAGCAGGCTGAGACCTTTCAGAGCTGTGACTTCATTTGGTGGCCTGTTTTTGTCCTTGTAGTTAAGGCAAGTGCAAAAGGCACAACTGGACGCTGCTTTTCAGGTGTTCTTCTCCACCCGGTCAAAAACCTGAGCTGCATCTGACTTTGGAGCACGTCCTTTCCTTCACCGATCACACTTCTGCCGGGCCTGGGGCCCTGCCGCGTGCAGGGCTGAAGCCAAACTGCCCTCCTGCCTTCATGATCCGCGCTCCGATCACGCGTGTGTTCAACAGGGAAGGGGGACGGCAGCGGGACAGCGCGGCCCGGGCTCCTGACGCCAAAGCGGCGCTCAGGCTGTCGCTTGCTGTACCGCGGGGCTGCGCGGAGCCCCTGGTCCTCCCTGCCCCGCTGTGCG
>VZSG01000816.1:234541-245385 GCA_013398315.1 Nothoprocta pentlandii
CTGTGGAAACGCATCTCAAACTGTGGAAACGCATCTCAGACCGTGGAAACGCATCTCAAACTGTGGAAACGCATCTCAGACCGTGGAAACACATCTCAGACTGTGGAAACGCATCTCAGACTGTGGAAACGCATCTCAGACTGTGGAAACCCATCTCAGACTGTGGAAACGCATCTCAGGCTGTGGAAACACATCTCAGGCTGTGGAAACACATCTCAGACTGGAAACCCATCTCAGACTGTGGAAACGCATCTCAGACTGTGGAAACCCATCTCAAACTGTGGAAACGCATCTCAGGCTGTGGAAACACGTCTGAGACTGTGGAAACCCATCTGAGACTGTGGAAACCCATCTGAGACTGTGGAAACGCATCTCAGACTGTGGAAACCCACCTCAGACTGTGGAAACCCATCTCAAACTGTGGAAACGCATCTCAGGCTGTGGAAACGCATCTGAGACTGTGGAAACCCATCTCAGACTGTGGAAACCCATCTCAGGCTGTGGAAACGCATCTCAGGCTGTGGAAACCCATCTCAAACTGTGGAAACGCATCTCAGACTGTGGAAACGCATCTCAGACTGTGGAAACCCATCTCAGACTGTGGAAACCCATCTCAGACTGTGGAAACGCATCTCAAACGCTGAGGAAGCTCACCTCCAATGTTAAGGAAATCCTTCTCAAACACCAGAGACGCCCATCTCAAACACCATGGAAACCCATCTCAAACACGAAGGAAACCTATCTCAAACGTTAAGGAAAGGCTTTTATTGAAGGGACAAAAGAGGGATCAGCATTAGATAAGCAGGGAACTAACTGATCCTTAAACTGTACCAAAAGCAGCGGGTTAATTTTCCCCTAGAAGGTGCCCTGTAGGCCAGCTGGTTGGCTTTCCACTCTCACGTCCACTGATTACCGTAATAAATCATCCCAAGCAGGGAAACACCCTGCCAAAAACTCTGCGTCAAAGTCCCTGCTGCACTTTCTTCACTGACCTTCAACGTGCCCCTTAAGATGTGAGCTTAAAAGCAGGAGCTCACTGGCTTTCAGTGGGGCTGAAACACCTCCTGGTCTCCTAGCACATCCTCCCATGCTTTCCAGCACCCAAAAAGCAAACAAAATTTTGCTGGCAAAAAGAATGAACACCCATGTGGGTAGGAACGGTCAGAGGGCTACCACGGGGGCTGGTGCTGCCTCCTCGCGGCTAGAAAACTGCTCGCCTTGGTCTGCAGTGCCCTGCGCGGGTGCCTTACACTGGCTTGTGGCATTTGTGTCCTGCCCATGTGTCCCGGTGAGCCTCACACACCAAGACCCCCGCGTGGAGGGGCCCCACTCAGCCCTCCAGCCCGCGACGGGAGGGCACTGCCGCACCTTGCGCTGCTCGGCATCACCCAGAGAAGTCGGGCTCCGTCCTCCTCGAACCTTCCCTGCGTGACGAGGCTGGGGCCTCGCCTGGTCACTGCTGCAGGCCCCAGCTCCAGCGCTTACTCCCTTGGACGTGTCCTCCAGCACTGGTCATCTGGGAGCATCTCCAGTTTCTCCATGCCCCTTTTTGGGCAGGGCACCCAACCCAGGCGCGGCATCGTTGATGGGTCCCCATGGCACCATGCCAGGAGTGCCAACCGCCCTCAGGGTGTTCTGGAATTTCCCTTTGCAACTGGAGCCGTTTGAACGCAGCACCCCAGGACACGAGGCAGGAGCAGAAGGGAGCCGCGGGGAGCACGGGGTGCAGGGACCCGGTGGTTGTCACTGCAGCGTGAGCCCTGGCACCGGCTCTTGCAGCTCTGCACCTCTCGGCCTCAGCCTGTGCCAAATCCACACGTGCTGGCTGCCTTCCAGGTGGGCATCTGTTCGTAAGGGGATTTAGTAGCTGGAAAGGGAAACTGGTCCGTGCAGGGACCAGCACTAAGATGCTCTTTTCACTGGCGAGAGTAATTAGTGCCTGAAGCCGCTCGGGGTTGGAGTCGAACAATGAAAATGCTTAAATCGGGTGGGTGTCTCTAGGAAAGACAGGAATGAATTCTCCCAAACGAAAGAGGCTGGATGAGACAGCTATTGTGAATGTCCCATATATTAAATCCGTAGGAAACAAGGTCCTGAGCTGCTTTGCTGGATCTCATCCCTGCACAGGGGTCTGTGCAGGCCCCATCCTCAGAGCCCCCCGAATAGCTGGACTAGAGGTGTCCCCTCCTCGCTTCACAGCCCCTGCTCACCACTCTCCGAGCTGCCCCCGTTGCTTTTCCCTCTCCAGGGTTATGTCGAGGGTCACTTGCCTCTGGCACATCTGTCTTGTTTTGTCCTTCTTTCCCAATAAACAGCAGGGCAGAGACAGAGCTACTTAAATTCACCTGTCATAGGCTAAGCGAGCTGCTGTGTCCCTGCGATGTGCCAGTTGTCCTCCCTTTTTTCCCTATGGAACGGGAGGCAATGCCAAGGCTTAAGTAAAACCCTGGAAGCTGATGGTTGACCTGAAAGAGGTACAGGAAAGAGGAACGAGGTGTGTTGAAGGAGACTGGGATCTTCTGGCAGCTCAGGGGGGAGCGGGGAGGGATGGAGATACGGATCTGCTGTGGGAAGGCAGGTCCGTTCTGGACTGAATGAACCAATGGCATGAAGGAGGAGGGGTAATGGCTGAGCACAAGCCGTGGCTCCAGCACCATCCTGGCAGCTCTGCAGAGAGAAACAGCCGGTGCTGAGGATCCCGCGTCCACGCGGAGGGGCTTGGCCTGGCTCCAACCCGGCTGGGCAACAGATCACGCTTTGCGATGAAGCCAAATGCTCATGTAGGTGTTGGTCTGTGGCCCAGCGTGCCTGCCACGTGGCTGGCTCTGCTGAACTCCTGCCATGGAGAGGAGCCCCAGGAAGAAGCAGCCCGCGGGGAAGGCCCTATCCAGGCACATCCTCTCCCAGCTGTCAGCAGCCCTGGAAAACCCGGACATCAAAGCTTTGGAGGTGAGGTGAGATTTCGTGTTTGACATGGGTGTGATGATGAACCCAAAGGGGAGTTTTCTTGCCAAAAATCAGAGCGATTGCCCCAGCGTGAACCTTGCAAGAAAACGAGGGGAACCCTGATGTGCCCCAGAATGTGAGGAAGAGAAAATCACAGAGAAAGTGCCTTTCTGCAAAGGATGAACATCCCTGGGGATACACAAAGTAGCACGTTACTGTTGAGTCTTTCTCAAGCTAAGAAGAGCTGATCCCAAGCATTTATCTGTGATTTTCCAGTTATGCTTACGAAAGGTCAGCCGAATAATTTCCAGCCAGCACTTTGTCCAGGTTGGTCACGCTTTCCTGCCGTGGTAGCCCCCCAGCCACTGGACGAGGCCGCGCAGTGGCACTGCAGGCAATGCCTCCTGCTGCTGCTGGAGGGGCAGGGTTGCCGCCGACAGTCTGAGCAAGTCCTCTGTCTGAGGACAGTCTGAGACTGCCTCCTCAGAGACAGTCTGAGGAATGAGTCTGTCCTCATTCCCCCATGGAAATACGGAGGCTGTGCTGGCTGCATGGACACTGCCTTTCTCCCTCACCACAGAAAAGCACCGCAGGAAAGCGGGCTTGCTCCCATCCGTGGTCTAGCTGCGATCATCTCCAAGACCTCGTGGCCACAACAGGTGTAAGCCCCTAAATCCAGCTGGTTATTAACCACTGACAGAGGCTCCAAGCCACAGTGACGGGGCTGCAAAGACCATGGGGGCCTGGGAGGGCGCTGGGCCGGGCACAACCGGAGCGTTGCCAGCGATGTCCTCCTGCCGCAGTGGGCCGAGGACGGGCGAGGCATCGTTGTCCACACCGAGCGGTACGAGGAGGAGCTGCAGAACAACAAGGAGCTCTTCCCCGAGCTGAAGGATCTCACACCTGCCTCAGCGCTGCAGGTCTGGCTGCTGGCCTCTGGCTTCCAACTCAGGGAAGCCAAGTAAGTGGCCACGACGCCTTTGCGAGCCAAGCTTTCCTTGCAATGAAGCCTGGACCGGCTGCGCTGGGAACAGCGCCGGGCAGGGCCCTCGTGTGCCCCGGGTGCGTCTGGAATGCGTGAGGCTGAACCGAGGCAGGGGGAAGGCAGCGGATGAGCTCCAGATATTCGCAGCAAGGATTTGCAGCTTAGCGCCATTTTGCGGCTTTGGTTTTATTTTGTGCTGCTGGAGATTTAGGGAACTCGGTTTGCAGCGATTTTAAGAGTCGCTTAGAGTTCGAAAGAGCAGATCAACTGGAGATAAGCGCGTAAAGGGAGACGCCCAAGGGGATGTGGGGTCAATAGTAAAGAGGGAAGCAGGGTCTAGCCGACCAAGCCCGAGGGCAAGCCCCGAGCAGATGCAGCAGGGCACGGGGAGGAGCGGGAAGAGCCCAGGCATGAAGGGACTTAATCTGGACTTAAATGCAGCCTCAAGCCCCACTGGGGTGCCTCGCTCCTTAGCTTTTTCCCCGCAGCCTGATGCCAGGGTGCAGCCGCCCTTGAGCTCAGGCAGCTTCTTTCGGTCCTGCAGGGTCGATTCGCAGGTGCTCGTCTTCCAGCACACTGATTTCCAGAAGCTGCATCCCAAAGCCCAAGAGACAGAAGCCCTCGGAGGCAATTCCAGCCTCTCTGCCGCGCCTCAGAAGAAGAGGAAGAGAAGGAGAACGAGGAGCAGCCGGTGCTGCGGTGCAGGCAGCTCCGGGGGGGCTGCCCTGGACGCGCTGGGTGAGCACAGGGGGTGCAGGGCTCGTCCTGCTCACTGCCGGGGCTGGCAGCTGTTTTCATCACTCCAAGTGAGTCATGTCGGGAATGATGCCAGGGATACGGGCAGGGCGGGGGTGCGAGGCTTGCCCCTTCCGTCCCTGTGGCAGGCCGCCTGCAGCGCCTGCGCCCCTTGTACCAGTACATCAACCTGGAGAGCCCGGAGCTGAGCGGCCCGGACGACGAGGAGGAGGAGGGGGAAGTGGCGAGGCAGGCCCAGGCGGAGCGGGGCACCGGAGCCCCACCAAGGGAGCCCCACCCAGAGCTCCAGGGAGGTACAGCAGACACGTTGGGGGGTTTGGAGCCCCTCTTGGTAACCCACCTTCGTCCTCCTCCCCATCAATACAGGAAAAACGCAGTCACAATTAAAGCAAGCAAAGGTCGCTCTAAAAATGAAAAAGATGGATATTTCTAAGCTTTCAGCTACAAGTCCTGAAATCTCAAGGTCTGAGGGAAAATAGAGCAGAGTTCTGGTTTAACCCTAGCTCCCAGGCACCTTCTTGTGTCTGTCTGAGCTCCTATCTGCCATTCCCAAGGCAGATCCTGATTATTCGTGATTTGCACCTCACAGCCATTTTCCATCTTTGAAATGTTACTCTAAATTCTTGGCCGGGGCAGGCAAAGAGAGACTTTTTAATAAAAAAGTCTTTCCTTTGGTCTTCTGCTGTTGCTCCGCAGCAGCACAGCCAAAGAGATGGGGACCCCTCCCACCCACACGGCAGCCTTTGCTTGACTCCACAGTGCCCAGGGGCACTCGTTTCCAGCACCACAGCGAGGCAAAGCCACGACCTAACGGCGGGGACGGTGGCGAGAGGCTGGGCTGGCCATGCGGAGCTCCCGCTGCTGCCGCCGCATCCCGCCCTGGCCCCGCAGTTGTTCCGCAGTTGTGGAGGGCGGCACCTGAGGCGCTGCTTTCCCTGCAGGCGCCGGGGAAGCCGCGGGGCCCGAGGACAGGGCGGCCCAGGTGGACGTGGAGAAGATGCTCAGCGTGTGCGCCGCCCACCTCGTGCCTCCCCTCTCACCTCAGCACAAGTAGCCCCGCGGCTGCGCCCGGCCTCCAGCGCCCGCAGGGCGGCCGTCACAGCGTCCCTCGTGCAGACACAGTCCTGCCGGCTTCCTTTTTCCATAAACAAAGAGAATGATTTCCCTGAACAGAGCCTTTTTTTCTTTCTGAGATGCGCTAGACCAACAGGGGCTCCCTGGGGCATCTTTACCGCGGGAGGAGGATTCACCTGCGTGTTCCCTGGCTACCATCCAAGGCTGCACAGCTGGGTAGGGCAGAGACCCCTTCTCCTGCCCTGCCCAAGACAGCCCAAGGCTCATGGGCTCCGGCTGAGGGTAGCGACTGCTCCAGGCCGGCCCGGGAGATGCCACCTTGCCCGCGCTACCCGCGGAGTGCACAGACACGAGGCAGGGCAGGCGCTCAGAGCCACCGCACCAAGGTCCCCCCGCAGCAGAGAGGCACTCGCAGAGACGCGGCTCCTCCGCCACGGAGTAACGGGCCCATTGTAGCACTCTGCAAAGATGAGCGGCCCCAGCGCTGCCCTCTGGAGCGGCCTGGCAGGAGAGCTGCTGCTCACAGAGCGGAAAGCAGAGAGGTGCCTCAGACCAGCCCCACGGGCCAGCAGGGCTTGCTGCGTGGGTTGCTCCTTCCAGGAATTTTTGTGTAGAGGTAGACAGAAAATAGAGACCATTAATCCCAAGCGCTCACAGGAAGGAAACAACGAAGATGTGGGAAACACACGTCACTTGGCATCCTTTCCATTGGCCACACGTGGACGCCCAGTGCCTTTTCTTGGGCACTACAAAAGCATGTCCGTGTTTTTCACAGGGCATGGAAAGGAGGAAGGACTGAGCAGGCAGTTATCCCAAACACACACAGCTGCAATGAACAGAGACAGAGCAAGAGCAGAATCTTCTTGGCTGCCATAAAACACCAGCTACAGGAGCGCCACGCCAGCCCCTTGCAGGGGTGACCTTCTGCCCGTGCTCCTGAGGGTGCTTTCAGCTGCTCCAAATCAAACACACAAGAAAGAGCTGCCTAAATAATGCCCTCAACAAACACAACTTTTTATTTCTGTAGAAAACAAGTCAGATGCTCTTCAGGAAGGACCAGCTCATGAAAAAGCTGCTTGCATGTCACAACGTACATAAATACACAGGGTTACAAGTTAGTGGGAAAGCACATTTTAAAAACTTTCAAGTACACAAAATAAATGTAGTAAAACTGGATTCTCCTTTCCAAGCAACTGCCTAAGAGAGAAACGTGTCCCAAAGGGAACGAGCTTCCCCTCATGCTGGGCCAGAAAGCTCCTCTGGACGATGGCGTGAGGTGGCCAGGGCCAGGAGATAAAGATCCAGTGCTTGAGATCAGGAACAAGCTTCCCGGGACGGGGACAGTCCCCGCTCCTTAGCTACGGGACTGTGTGTAGTGTGACCATTCCCCAGCCAGCCCTGGGGGCTGAGAGAGGTAGGAAATCCCCCCGCTCCCACCTTAGAGTTCCAGACAATTAATGGTTTCACAGCTTCACTAATGACAGCAGGGCGCAGCTCTTGCGCCCCACGGGCGGCCCCCGCGGCCAGCATTACCAGTCACAGACATGAGAACTGGAGTGCCCGGGGCTTGGCCCGCGGCCTGCCCGGCCGTGAACACAACCGTGGGGCGCGGGACTCACGGAGGGGGAGGAAAGGCCGACGGAACCGGCCGCGGCGCCAGGAGCGAGCGCGAAGCAGCGCCGCCTTCCGCAGCCGCGGGGACGCTCCGCTCCAGCAGCCCTTACGCAAAAGGGCAGGCTGCCACATGGGAAAGACTCCTGCTGCCTACGAGGACTGCCCCTCATTCCGCAAGCTCGAGCCCGGTCCTTCCGTTCTTCGCACTACGGGAGCTGAGAGATCGGTTCTGTCATCGCACCATTTTTGCCTTTAGAAAATTAGCTTTGCCCCTCAGTTTGTAAAGGAAAGTCAATCCCCAGGAGCGAAGGCAAAGGCAGCCCAGCAGTCGATGCTCCCCGAAACTGCTCTACTTGCTTTTATGCTAAAACTGTTAAAATAAGCACCGGTTCTCCTGGGATCGCGTCCCATCCCCAAGCCATGCAAGGGCAGAGATCCCGCGCTTCCCTTCAGCTGCTGCAAGTGCAAAGGGCAATTCAAGTTTTCTTTACAGTCTGTCTCCAAGACAGAGAAAAAAAAAAAAACAAAAAACACTTGGAAAACCAGAAATATTCAAAAACTCTTCATAGACTTTCCAATCAGAACAGTTTCTATCAGCAAGTGACATATTTTACACACATAAAAAATAAAACTTCAAGAGACTCAGCATATTAAATAAGAATCGACATATCTTAAAACCAGAGATTTTATGGTTGCAGCCAGAAACGTTAATGGTCCCAGCAGGCCAGACGGGCCGCTCACAAGTTATTTCTCTGCAGTGCCTCGCAAAGGTTTTGATTGGCGTCCGGCTCCTCAGTCATCACCTCCACGGCCTCCCACTCCCCCGAGCGGCTGGACTTCTTGATGGCCTCGACCACGCTCTGCATGTAGAGGCCATCTTCAAAGGAGGCCGCCATAGAAACAGGTTTATGATCCCACGTCCGCCGGTCCTCCTGGTCTTGGAAGGACTGTCGCAAGGCTTGCACCATGTACACCATTCCTTTCAGGTAGAGCAGCGGGATGTCTTTAAAGCCCTTTTCCAAAAGGCCCTTGTTGACAGTCAGAGGATCTGTAAACAGCAGCTCTTCCTGCAGCGCCGTGTTCTTCTGCCCATACAGGTCCGTGCCACGGGCCACAAGGCGCCCGGCGGAGCCGACCACCATGACCTCATGGGTGAAGGACCCGGGCATGTTGAAGTTGAGAGTCACAGTGCAACAGACGCCCTCGCTCATGAGCATCTGGAAGAAGCAGAAGTCATCGCTGGTGACGTGGCGGATGCCGCTTATAGCCGTGTTCTGCTTCACAAAAGTCTTGAGCAAGCCGTGGACTTTGTGGGCCCTGCGGCTGGTGAGGTGAGTGAGGAGGTCGATGATGTAGGTGCCCATGGTGTGCAGGCCGCCTCCGCCCATGAGCTCGTCACAGATCCAGTTGTACTTGTGGCTGAGCAGGCTCCCGCCGTACACGCGCACGTCGCAGATCATCACGTTGCCCACGTAGCGCTCTTCTATCAGCTGCTTCATCTTCACAAAGGCGGGCAGGAAGCGGAGAACGTTGCCGACGAGGCTCATCAGCTTGGGGTAATACCTGGCGGCCGTGACCATCCGGAAGGCGTCCACAGAGGTAGCGGCTTTCTCGCAGATCACGTTCTTTCCTATTCCTGCAGCGCAAAACAGAGAATCGTCACTGCACGCGTGCAAACCAAGCACGCTCACGTGCTCCCGAGGCAACCGTCACGCGACGGTTCCCAAGAGCCCGGCTCCCTGTGCAATTCCAAAGGCTTAGGAAATGAAGTAGCAACAAGGAGCGAGCAGCGAGACTCCAAGCTGCTTCCAAGCCGTTCCAGTTGCAGAGCCACCACACTCCAACAGGGAAAGGCTCCAAAGAAAGAGAGTTTTTAAGACTGTGACAGGATGCGACAGTGTTGGCCCTGTGGTGGGACAGCTCAGCCGATCCGCTTTAATTCTGTTCTTTCCCATTAAGGGTAGCAGCCAGAGGGTATTTTGTTCAGAAGGATGATTCAAAATGAAACAGTCCTGATAAAATAAACCCAGCCTACCCTGGGCTTCCCAAATCCTTAAGACTGAGCAACTGCTTTAAGCTCTTCTCAGGGGAACCCACCGCCACCACCTTCTGCTTTCTCTGCTTCCCCCCAGTAGGGAGCTCCTCCACATCTTGCCAGCTGCCAAGTTTCTTTGCAAGGAATGCCTCATTTTTCAGGAAATCTCCCTCTTGCCGTACGAGTTGGGTGAAATGAGGTAAAAAGCATCAAAATAAGACTAAGAGCCAGAGCAGGAAGATCATCGCGGCAATCAGTGCTCCGCAGAGAAAAGGCGACTGAAGGGGAGATTTGATTACAACTTCTTACTTTGCACTCCTTACAAATGTCTTATTAAAATAAACTCAAAGAAATGGGAGATAAGATATTTAGAGGCCTGCGTAGAGGAGTCAAGAATTAGAAATAATGGTTTTGTAAGTGGATTGCTTCAAGAGCACAGCTAATCAAAGAGCAAGACACTTTGGTCTGCAGCTCTAGGACAGCTGCAGCAGTGGGGAGCACTTCCGCGTGTAGAGTTAAACAGAAAGGCACCTGTGGGAGTTGGGTAGGGGGAACTGCATTTACAGGCTGACCCACCTGCGGGCTCATTGCGGGCAGGGAGCCCACCTGCCTCCCGGCATGAGTCAGTATCAATGGCCAATAAATTCCTGCTTTTTCTAAGCAGAGACCAAGTGACACAAGAGAGCACCTCAGGGCAAGCTCCAGCCTCAATCCCCCGTCCACACTCTGCTGGGATTCCTTCTCCCTTCCCCATCCTCACCTTTTCCTTGCTTCTTTATGGCACAGCTGTATCCCACAGGGCTGCAGTTCCTGCATCCAACACTCGCCCTCCTGGCTGCACCAGGGAAGCGGTTCCTGGAGCCCCTGGAAGGGTCCAGGGGCTGGTGAGCAGGATGAAGCTGGGAATAAAACGGAGCTCTCGACCCAGCCAGGGAACACGTGGAGCTAAAGCCACCCCTAGGCACGAGTTTCTAATGGACAAAATGAAAAGCCAGTCAGCAGAAGGACAGGGCTCCACCGCCGTCATCGCTAGCAACGCTTTGAGTACGAACAGCTCTTACTCAAAGAGCACCAGAACATCCATCCAAAGGAGTTTTGGTGACCAGGTCACACTCCCTGGAGTCCCCAGGAGTTTGGCTGTGCTCCCTGCTCTCTTGCTGCCTGCCAGGTACTGCTGGTTACCCCCCGGCCCCCTTTCAGGGACCTTTTCTGACCCTCCTGCGCCCAGTTCCTGCTGCCAAGATGGGCAAAACCCAGCAGCGAGCAAGTCAGAGGGGGAGCAAGGGAAAAGCCCTCACCAAGATCTTCTTGTGACGATGCTTTTGGCCTGGATGCCACCCTGCGCCACGTGCTGTAGGTGTCCCTGCTCGAGCAGGAAGGTTAGACTAGATGATCTCTAGAGGTCCCTTCCAACCTCAACCATTCTGTGATTCT
>VZSG01000816.1:282998-295841 GCA_013398315.1 Nothoprocta pentlandii
CGCTGCCCCGCGCCTCACGCTCCCCGTCTCTCTGTCAGGGTGGCCAACTCCATCCGGAGGGTGTTCATCGCCGAGGTGCCCATCATAGGTATGGGCCTTGCCGCGTGATCCGCCCGCCTGTGGCCCTTGCGCGGCCGCTCCGGCCACCGCCTCCCCGTTCCCGTCTCCTTCCCCCGCCTCCATCCTGTTGCCCTGCTCAGAGGGGCCCTGGTGTTCAGTCCTTGCGGATGTAACCCGTGGAGCGAGAGCTCCTTCCGCCTGCCCGTTTCGGTGTCGTGTTTTCTGCTCCCCACGCGTGTCCGCGTTGGCTCCCCGCTCCCGTGTATTCCTGCCCCCGCGCGCCTTCCTGAGCCCGTCCCCTCTCCCCGCGCAGCCATCGACTGGGTGCAGATAGACGCCAACTCCTCCGTGCTGCACGACGAGTTCATCGCGCACAGGCTGGGTGAGTCCCGGGCAAGCGGCAGGAGGGGCCCGGGCACACGGACCCGCCGTGCCGTGCCGTGCGGAACGGGACGCGGCAGGAGCCGCCCGCCCCCCGGGGTCCCTGCGCCCGCAGCCTCGCTTAGCTGTGTCCCGAACTGCCTTCTTTCCCCAGGCCTCATCCCACTCACCAGCGATGACATTGTGGATAAGATGCAGTATTCCAGGGTGAGTAGAGTGAAACATCTTGGATTTTTTTCTTTTTTTTTTTTTTTTTGGTAGGAGTGAGGGTGTCAAAAGGAGAGCTTTGACATCAAGGTTTTTACCTGTGTGTGTCCTAGGACTGCACGTGTGATGAGTTTTGTCCGGAGTGTTCTGTGGAGTTTACACTGGATGTCCGGTGCAATGAAGACCAGACTCGTCACGTCACATCGCGCGATCTCATCTCCAACAACCCCCGCGTCATACCGGTCAGTCTGATGTTCCTCCTGCCCTCTCTTCGTCCCTATGGGAGCTACGGTGCGCAGTATACGGACTAAGTGATGCCTTTTGAGAAGACCTCATGCGGCCTAAAATGGCAGTGGGAATGTAGTGGAAGTGCAAAGCAGGAGTATCTGAGAGGGGAAAAGCAGTGTCTGCCCATGCCGTCCGCTGCACTGCCCTGTTCTCCTGCCTTGGCTCTCTGGGGGCCTCTCCTCTGCAGGCACTGTGGTCTTTTTAAGACCTCATCCTACGTCTTAAATGCATGGGAGGCTTTAATGTAGCCCCAGTAGTGTCCGTCTCACCTTAGACACTCAGATCTGGTGCACCGGTGTCCTGCTGTATCAGGATGGCATCTCCTGGCATCTGCCAGGCCTTTGAAAGCCAGGCTGCCCCTGCACTTGGGAGAAAGGGGCATTTCTCTGTTAATGCTTCTGCTGCTGCTTTTCTTGTGCAGGTGACGTCTCGGAGCAGAGACAACGACCCCAATGACTACGTGGAGCAGGATGGTGAGTGAAGCTGCACTGGGCATACGGGCTGCAGTCTCTGGTCACTCATAATTACTGCCTTTGCCCTCGTGGGATCCTGCACGTTCACGTGTCCCCCGTGACCTTCTCGAGCTCCTTTGTGCCCGTCCTCAGACATCCTCATTGTGAAGCTGCGGAAGGGGCAGGAGCTGCGGCTGCGAGCGTACGCCAAGAAGGGCTTTGGCAAGGAGCATGCCAAGTGGAACCCCACGGCCGGCGTGGCCTTCGAGTACGACCCGGACAACGCGCTGAGGCACACGGTGTACCCCAAGCCCGAGGAGTGGTAGGTGCTCACTGTCCTGTGGGGCCAGGCTGACAGAGGTGGTCCTAAGGTGAAACCCAGGGTGTTAGTAAAATAACAGCTGTAATAATGGTTCAGAGCTTGAACCTGGTGTTTAAGGGTCTTTAAACTTAAGCATTCACATTTCTGCAGTGTCTGTGTTATTCTTTTTTTCATCACTGTTTGCCCTCAGTGTCAAATGTGGATCAGCCTGGAGGGGTTAGGAGATTTCCAAAAAGGCACTTACACTTGAGCTCCAGGGGTAATTTTGGCAAGCAACTGACCACAGCATCCCCTTGCACCGACTGTTCTCTGCTGCGTGCAAAGCAGCCTGCCCCGTGGGTGCCCTTTGCCTCTTCTCGTGCAGTGTCCTTGAAACAGTTCCCGCTGTTTTGTGTCACTCCCCTTCACATTCTTCCCTGCCACTCCTGCATAATTCTTCTTCCCTGGGAAAGTTGTGTGCAGTAAAGCTTGAGTGAATAGAACCGCTCTGGGCAGAGGAGGATACTGTGGGAGCACAGAGAGGAAGATTAAGTTGCAAGGTTTTCTTTTGAAGACCTGGTTGAGGAAGGCCCAGTGGGTGTCCCCCACAGGTTTCCTTGCTCCTCCTGGAGCTCCTGGATGTTCCTCTTGGGCCTTGTCCTCTGCCCAGGCCCTGGCAGAGCCCTGTATTGCTCTGTTCCAGTCGTGGGCTGTGTCTCCACCTCAGCAGCGTGGTTTTGCTTTTGGGAAGCTGCTGCTCTGCTGTTCCTGGGCTGAGGACCTCAGCCAGCAGGACTTTTCCACCAGTAGATTCCTGATACACATCTAGTCACCCTCCTGTCACGGACTGTGCCGGAGGCAGCACAGGGAGAGAAAGCTGTGAGCAGAGGGGCTCAGCAGCCGCTGCTCCCCCGGCCGCGTGTCGCTGTCGGGCCCACGTTGCCAAGCTGCTCTGCAAGCAGTGGCCCGGGCTATGGTCCTTCCCCCGTCTGTCCTGAGGCCGGCTGCTTGGCCGCGTTGCAGAGCCTGCTGCTATGCTGCTCCTTGCTTAATTCAGCTCTCACTAAATGAGTTTCCTAGAGGGAGAGTCGGCCCTGGTTTCACACCTCGAGCAGGGCTTTTTGCTGCCTCGGAGACTCTGCGCCAGGTTTGCGCTCTGGAGATGTGAGGAGCCTTTGCTGTGGAGGGTGGAGTTGCAGGGGAAGCTGTAATGTGCATAAAATGGGCAGAGAGCTGCCTGCAGCAGTCTCACTCCTGGTTTATGGATGGAGGGAGAAACCCCCGCTCGGCTTTGATGGGTTCCGCAGGGCACGTTCCTGAGTCCGGTTCAGTGAGTCTGGGTGAGGACAGGAGATTCGGGCGTTGGTTCCCTGGGCCGTTCGTCAGGGTGATGCCCCAGGAACCACAGCAGTAACCGGGCCAGCTGGTCATGCGAGGAATCTGGAAATGGGGATGCTTTTCCCTTAGCCTTAGTGATCTTCCCATGAAACTGGACTTTGGGCAGGGGTGGTGTGAGGGGGTGGTGGTGGGAAGGCGGCGCGGAGCGGGAGGAGGCTGCTGCACAGCAGGTCTTCAGTCAGGAGCCCAGCACAAGACCTGATGTGCAGGAATTCAGGACTCTCCATCACCAGGAGCTCAGGGAGTGGAGCTTGGGAGTTTCCGGGCAGCCAAGTGATCTGTGGCAGGCATGGGGTGTCGAAGACTGGCTGCTTGTCTTGGGCCACAGATCGGATGCTGGAGAAGCAAGAAAATCTCCTTGATCTGGAGATTCCATTCCAATTTGAGATGTGAAATGATTTTAAGTTTTGTTATGGGGCCATTTATTTTAAGTTTTGTTAAGTAGGTCTCTGCTTTGGTTGTGATGCTAGATACTCATTCTGTGGCATTGCTGAAGGTAGATTTTGGAGTTTTTCTCGGAGTCAAGTAGGTCTCTGCTTTGGTTGTGATGCTAGATACTCATTCTGTGGCATTGCTGAAGGTAGATTTTGGAGTTTTTCTCGGAGTCACATGGACACATGTGTGCAGCTTGAGGTTGCAGGTTTACTTTCTCCTGGACACAGGCTGTCCCAGTGTGAGCTTAGGAGAGCTTGGGCTTTTGGAGACCTCAGGGAGGGGTCAGCAGTGAGGAGTTTGCTGCTCTGCCTGCCCCAAGACACTTGCTAATGTAGACTGTTTTGTTTGATGGCAGACAAGGCTGCATCCTCACAAACCTAATGCTTTATACAATAAGCTGGGGATCTGGAAACAATTTTGGAGAACTCCTTTGTGAAATGCAGGTAAAAGCTGGGAAACCCCCGAGAAATGTTGATTGCCATGGGAGCTGTCTGTTCCTTGCTAATATGTCTTTCTGTCCAAATCCATCTTAACCTCTCTGGAGACAATAAAGAGATAAATGCCTGTTATCCAAAGAGATAAATATATATCCAAAGAGATAAATATATAGATGTCTGTTTATCTCCTGGTGCTTTCTGAGGTGTCTGAGCATTGCAGACAGAGCCAGGAGTGCCGAGCGGCACAGGCTGCCGGCCCTGAGGTGCCGGGAGAGGGGCCTGGGCTGGTGCTGCTGCCCGCAGGCCCGTCGGGCCTCCCCATGGGCGCTGGGCTGCAGGCCCCAGGTGCTGGAGCGTTCCTGTGGCTTTTCGGCCCGGGAACCAGTAGCAAGGAAACAGCGCAGGCTCCGTTGCTCCGTGAACAGGGAGGGCCAGCGTCACAAACACGGTGTGTGCCGGCGGCGGCGATGGCCCTTCCCTGCGAGCAGCCTGTCCCTGCGCTAAGCAGGCCGGTGATGGGACTTTGTGCTGACTCTCCTTGCTCTCTGATTCCAGGCCCAAGAGTGAGTACTCCGAGATCGATGAGGAAGATGCTCAGGCTCCCTATGATCCTAATGGGAAGCCAGAAAGGTAGGAACCTGAACGTGATCCCACTGCTGGGAATCAGGGCGATGCTGCAGGGCCCGTCTCTCTCGCTTCTGCTGATACGTGTCACATACTCTGCTTGCCAGCCAGGGAGCTGGTGTTCCCTGAAAAGCAGAGCAGGAGTTGGAGTTAACCGATAAAATGCCCCAGACTGGCAGGTTTTCCCCTCTGGGGAATACTGGGCTATTCTGAGTTCATGTTAATAAGCAAAGCAGTGGGTGGAATGCCAGGCTTGGGCAGGAGGTGGCCTGGGATGCCCGCCCGTGAGGACGCTGGTGTCGTTGGCCCGTGCGGTGTTGGTGCCGCACGGTTCCGTGCGGGGCTCCGGCTGCCCCGCGGTGCCTGGGCTGGGAGGGCCTCAGCGGTGCCCTGACCTCCGCGTGGGTCCTGCCCACTCGGGATGGGAGCGACTGTGAGCAGCTGCCAGGGGCTCCCCCTGGGTCGGGACGGGCTGGCACGGCGCTGCGGGTGCCCTCTGCTCTCTGCACTTCCTCGCAGAGCAGGTGCTAACTTGCCCACCCTCCTCAGGTTTTACTACAACGTGGAGTCCTGCGGTTCTCTCCGCCCGGAGACCATTGTCCTGTCTGCGCTCTCCGGCCTCAAGAAGAAGCTGAGCGACCTGCAGACCCAGCTGAGCCACGAGATTCAGAGCGACGTCCTCACTATAAATTGAGGTGCCCCCTTGGCAGGAGACTGCCCAGGCACGAGCTCTGCGGAAGGTTCCTGCCTCTGCCTGGCAGGGCCTGGGCAAAGCTGCACCTGCCTGGCCAGAGGCTTTGGCCTCCCTGCCTCCCTCTGCCCTCCCTGCCCTGCCCTTCCTGACCCTTCCAGCCCCTGCTGCTCAGCAACACCTCTTCCCTTACACTCCCTCTCAAATAAGGGAGATAAATAAACAGTAAACAGGACATTGAGACCGGTATGGTTAAAGAATTTCTGGATGTTGTGTCTTTGCTGGGCTGGAATTTCCCCCTGTGTGATCCTGGTGTTTCAGTCCAGTCCTGGTCTTTCAGACCTGGTGTTTCAGTTTTGGACTCTGGTCATGTGGCTTTCGGAAGTGGGAAGCACATCCCTTGGTTACACAACCTGTCTTATTTGCATGTCCCTTCCTTACTGTGCCGAATAAAGCCTTACCTCCTATGTTCAGTCATCCCTGAAAACTCGTCCGGGACTGCAGGAAGAGATGTCACATCATTTACTTCTCTCCAGTAGACATTAACTTAATGAGATGTGCTTTGGAGGGGGCATTGCTCTCCGCCGCTGATTGCTGCTCTTGACGCTGTGTTCTGAGGAGAGCGAAACCCCCTCCAGGCGGTAGCCCTGGCGTTTTGGAGCTGGGGCTGTCCTTGAAGCCGGGGCTTGAAGCTGGGCTGGGCCGCGGGGCCCCGGTGCGCCAGGGCGCTGAGCTGTGCTTAAAGACTCCTCTGGATCGGGCTCTCTCCGTATAATGTTTATGTTAGGAAGCGGGACAGCAGGACTCGGGTGTTACTGACCCCCCCACAGCAGCCTGAAGGTTGGGGGTGGTTTGTTTGCTGGGCTGGAACGTGAGGCAAGTTCCAAACCGTTGTCACCCTGGCAGCATCCGGGTGCTTCAGGTCACCCCTGCTCTTCCTCCCCTTCATCAGCACCCAGCAGCACTTAGGCTCAGTTCCCCAATGACACTTTCCCTCTTAGCCGTGGCCAGAGAGAACGCGATCTACATGGAAGGGAAGGCCGCGGGTGCCAGCAGGGCCTGGCAGGGAGGTGACACGGGGCCGTGCCCCACGTAGGGCTGAAAGGGCCGAGGAGCCTGCGTGGGGCCGAGGCAACGCTGCCCTTTCCCCAGGGAAGAGCTGCCCAAGCAGGGCCTGATCCTGCTGAGCGTCCCGCCCCTGCAGCTGCCTTGTCCCTTGTCCCCACAGGAGGCTGGAGGCCGCACCAAACCTTCACCCAGTGCGAGGCCTCGCGCCTCTGCGCATGCCGCTCAAGGCAAACCGGGAAGGGTGCATCACGGTTGTTTATTGATGGAGCAATTCCTTAAAAAAAAAAACAAACTTTTTTTGGTAATAAACACTAAATCCCATCTTCTCCAGAGGAGGGGGTAGCCGGGCCTTACCGGCACGTTCCTCTGCTACGCCCTCCCAGGCAGCGTCAGGGTGCCGCGAACCCACCTGCACCCGTCCGAGGGGGCGGCAGGAGCAGCCCTTCCCTGTCCCCAAACTGCTCCAGCAGATCCCCAGTGTCACCCACAAACTACACAGACCCAAGACACGCTGTATTTACAGAGCACAGGTTCCCACAGCACAATGCTCCTCGGCCTAAGAGGAAGGACCCAGAGCCTGAAGGAAAAGAAACCAACCCACTGAGCAACCAACCCGGCCCCTAGACCGGAAAGAAAACGCGAAGGAAACACCTCAGTTTGTACTGCGATAAAAAGATAGCCCTTCTAAAGGAGTTCAATAAATAGGAGACCTAGAAAACGGATTGCTTGAGTTCAAGCTAGTGAAGCGAGCCCCGCGGGCAGCGTTTGGAGCCGCTGTCTCCGCGAGCAGTGTGGTGGTGGGAGCGCGAGCGAGGGGACCGGGGGCTGCGGCGAGGGCGGCTTGCCCTGCTCCTGCGCGGCGCCCCGGGGAAGGCGGCGCTCGCCGCAAAGCTGCCCCTGCGTGCGGGGCCGCAGCTGCCGGCCAGGAACGGCGCCCGGCGGCTCCCGGGCCAGCGGGACGTGGTGCCCGGGGCACAGGGGCGCTGAGGGAGCAGAAGGCGCCGGGCGGCCCCAGTGGGGCCCTCGCCGCGCGCACGAGACCTCCGCTGGCAGCGGGAAGGGCAGTTTCTCCTGAGACATCTTGATGAGACGGCGTGGGGTTCAGTACCTCAGAGAAGGGCAAAAGGAGCTTGACGGCGCCTCAGGGAGCCCCGTTCTTCACACGGGGTGAGGGCGTGGGACGCTCGGCCGGCCCCCGTGGGTCCTCCAGCCACGTCTCCTTCCATGGTCGCCCCAGGAGGGTCCCGGCTGCAGGACATTCAGTGCGGTGGACGCCAGGGACACTCCCTGTCGTGGCAGAACGGCCGCGGCCACTGTTCCTCTTCCATGGTGCAAGTCCCTGCTCTTTTCCGCCTCCCAGCTGTGTCCTCAGGCCTTAAAAAGCGCCAAGTGTCTCCTCTTCCAAGGTCTCTTCGGTGGCTATGACGTTTGCATTTGCGGGAGAAGGAAGAAGTCTCGTCCTATAGCATAGGTATGTGCAATATATATTCAAAATCCTTTAACACAGAGCTAGTTATCATCATCTTCCATAAGGGCAGGCCAGGGTGAGAGCCCCTGCTGCCAGCACCTGGGCCTCAAAGGTCTTGGAGTGGAGGTTGCCTCGGCCTGCCTCCCCCTCCAGCTCCTGCGGCAAGGGGCTCTTGGCCTCTCCAAGGGGAGCGGAGGGGCCCCAGGTCCTTGTCAAGGCCACAGAAAAAGAAAAAAAGGGGGGGGTGGCACCCAAAAGGAGCCCATCCAAAGCTCCGTGTGCTCCTCGGCTCCAGGGCAGCAGGCCCGGGGGGTTCCCGCCGCGCTGCGGCTCACGGGGACGGCTCGGGCTCCCCGCTTTCGCCCTTGGCGCTCAGCGAGGGCTTTGGCTTCAGGAGGATGAACCTGTTGAGGAGGTCGGTGTCCGAGCGGGCCTGGGCACCCGCGTACGCCTCGCCTGCGAATGAAGCACAGTTGGTGCCGCGCCGGGGACGGCGCCGGGGCGCGCGGGGAGCGCGGCCGCACTCACCGGCGTAGCTGGAGGACTCGGCCATGTTCTGCGAGCCCGTGATGTGGTGCCAGTAGGCGCTGCGGGGCAGCATGGTGGTGGGTGTGCAGGGGTAGGAGAAGTGCTCGGTGCCCTTGTTCAGCAGCTGGAGCAGAGGGACAGGGGCCTGAGGGGGCGCCGGCAGCCACAGTGACACCCCAAAACACCCCCCTGTTTGTCAGGGGCCCCCCGTGCTGTCCCCTCTTTCAGGTCACCCTGAGTGCCCTGTGGCCCATCTCACCCTGACGTTCTTCTCCATCTCCAGGAGGACCCTCTTGTGCTGTTCGGCGATGGCCAACGTGGCGCTGTGCACGCGCTGGTAGATCTGCTCGCCTTCCTGGGTCTGGAAGGTGTAGAGGCCTTCGCCGGCGTCGCACATCCTGCGGGGCCGGAGCGCGGGCGTCACATGCAGACCCTCCTCGCTCGCGCCCGCCCCAGCCGCGCTCACGCCGGGCAGCGGAGCCCGAGCCTGGCGCGGACACGGGGAGCCGCCTGAGGCGCTGCACCGGAGCTGAATAAGCGACGCCCCTCGCCCAGGCACCAGCCCCGGCGCCCCAAGGGGGGAAATGGCGGGGGGAGACGGAGCTGGGGGCACCAGCACCTCCTGCCCCTCCGCTCCAGGAAGGAGCCTGAAGTGCTGAATCAGCGGAAGGTGAGGGCCGGGATGAAAGGGAAGCTCATGTTTCCTCCCCTCGGTAGCTGCTAATTAGCAGGAAAAGCCCCTAACGCAGTCAGGCCCCACGGAACTGAACGGCATCAGCCCCCCGAATGCCCCCAATGGCTGCGACCACACGCCCAGCGCCGGGGCTGCCCCGCGCCACAGGCCCCGTCTCACCGGCCGGCCTCGAAGGTGAAGCGCGTGGCGTCGCGCCCGTAGCGCCGCAGGGAGCACAGGGGCCAGGAGAGCAGCTTGAGGCGGGGGTTGTGCACGTCCCAGAGGTAGATGTTCTCGTGGGTGATCTGCAGCTTGCACTCGCCGTACACATCCAGGTTGGGGCATGGGAGGAGGAACACGTTGAACCGGTCTGGAGCACGCGGTGAGGGGGGAAAGCCGAAACAAAAGCAGAAAATGAGGGGGGCCGAGGCAGGGGTCGCGCGGTGCCACCGGCGCTCACCCACCCGTCTGCTCGCACTGCACGCCGGGCGCCAGCAGGTCGGGCTCCCCCAGGCTGATGTCATTGAGGCGGGCGCCCAGGCACTCCACGGACAGCGTCTTGTACCACTCCTCAGCCTCCAGCTCTGCAAGGCAGCGAGCGCGGCCGTCACGTGCAGGGCAGGTGGGCGGTCGGGCCGCCCCGCACCCCGCAGCACCCCCGCACTCACCCGAGTCGCAGGTGAACGTGCGGGCCGAGTCGTCGGGGAAGATGATGGCCACCGCCTGCCTCTTGGTCTCCTTGGGCAGCCGTGTGATGCACTTGACGTTGCTGATCTCCGTCACCTGGGGGGTGGCAAGGGCAGGGTGCCACCGGGGCGCCACGGCGGGGGTTGCCTGCAGGCAGGGCAGCAGCGCGGGGCGAGGGCCTCACCTTGGGGCAGCCGCGCAGGCACACGGACTTCTCATCCGGGTACTTCTCCAGGCGCTGGGGCCCCTTGCTGGAGGATTTCCTGAAGACCAGCCAGCAGCGCCGGTAGATCTGCGAGACATGGAGCCTGCCGCGGCTGCGGGAGGCCGCCAGCGTGCCGGCCTCCCTTCACGCCCAGCCTCCCCGCACACCTGGACTCCACACACGCATCAGCCTCCCAGCACACACCGGCCTCCCAGCACGCCCAGCCTCCCTGCATGCACTGGCCTCCTCGCACACACTGGCCTCCTCGCACACACCGGCCTCTCCACACGCCCAGCCTCCCTGCACGCCCGGCCTCCCTGCCTCAGTTCCGCCAGCACCGAAGCGAGGCGCCCAGCACAGGATCCGTCTCTGCTCAGTGCCTCCGAGAGCAACACGTGGAGCAGCCTGCAGGGCCGCTGCACACCCCTCGGTTCCAGGGCTGCCACACGGGGGGACGTGGCGGCAAGGAGGACCTCAGCCCCTGCCCTAGTGTGGCCCTTGAACGCGGCTTCTTTTCCCCAAATGCTGCTTTTTGGCCCCAAATGCCAGCGCCCCCAGGCCTGCAATGCCAGTTCCCTCCGTGACGGATGCTCCGAGCTGGCAGGCGGCACCGGCGCAGGGAAGATGCTGCTGGAAGAAGCAGCCTCTGCGGGGAGGCGCCGCGGCACAAAGCTGCAGGAGGCGGGGAGCCCGGCCCGGCTGCACGAAACCCGCAGCGACCCGCGGAGCCGGCGCCGCCCGCACCCGCCCGGCCCCGCCGCTTACCCCCAGCTTCCTGCTCTTCATTTTCACGTAGCCCTGCTTGACGATGTCGGTGACATTCGTAGCCATGGCGGAGCCCAGCTCCCCTCGCCGCCAGCACCCTCGCCCCTCGCCTTCGCGCCCCACTCCTCCTCTTCCTCCAGGCACCTGCGCCGGGCTGCTCCCGCCGCCTCAGCGCTGAGCGCGCCCCGGCTTTGTCCTAGCACCGGCAGCCCTCATGGTGCCCCCGGCGCTGGCTCCCGCCCCGGCACCGGCTGCGAAACAGAAATGACAGATAGATTAGAGATAGTGACATCTTTCTCTGCCGCTCTCTGGCGCGCGCCCCCTCCTCCTTTCTCTCCTCCTCCCTGCTCTGGCTGAACCATCGCGGAGCGGCAAGGTGGCTCGCGGCGGCGCAGTGGAACAGTCCGACGTTAACCCCTGCCCACGCCGCGCTGCCGAGCGCCCTGCACGTCACCTATGGCAGGAAGGCAAAGCGAGGGGCTGCGCGCCCAGGTCCCCCTGGTGCTGCGTGATGCCAGACCTCACCCACGGGTCTCCACCACCTCTCAGACTCCCCCAGCTCCGTCACAGGCTTCCCGCTTGGGCACTCAAGTGGCCGTAGCCAAAGATGGGGGCATCAGTAGGGTTCAGGGTTAACAATGTCTTGCTCCCAGCATTGAAGAGCTGCAATAGCGGGGCTTGCACCCCTTCCACTGCCTCTGGCTTGGGTGATGCTCTGGCAAGCACTGTGCCGCAGATCCCAAAGACAAGTAGAGCCAGTGGGCGCCCGTGTGCCTGGCACCCACATCCTGGCCAGGAGCTGGGGCTCCCTTGCTCGCCGGCGTCGCATCTGCTCCCTCTTGGCATTTCCCTCCTGTTCGGAAAGGGGCACGGGGCCAAAGCCGCGTCACTCATCTCCTCGGCTGCATGAGGAGATGCCATTCCTGAGCCCAGGCCGCCCCCGGCATGCTCCGCTTGTCCCTCCTGTGCCGGCAGCCCCGGGTGCCGCAAGGGCCTGGCCCGGCCGCACGAGGATCCCGTGGCCGCCCCGGCCATGCCAAGAGCCGCCTGCCACCCGTGGGCACGAGCAGCCGGTGCCGACAGGCAGCACGGCGCCATGCAGCCCTGCTCCGGCCCGCATGGATCCTCCCTAGGGATGGGATGAGCTCGGCTGTAGCCTCCTTCCTTCCCCACGTGGGGAGGAGCGGGAGGCGAGCCCGGAGCAGATCCGGGCTGCCAGGAAAAGCCTTTGGAAGCGCCTTCGCCTTGACATGGATGAAATCACAGCCTGGATTTCCTGTGCACGCCAGCCCGGCGAGCGCGGGCCCGTGGGGCGCCGGAGTGGCCGGAAGCGCTACAGGATTTGCTCCGAGTGAGCCCGGCGCAAGCCGGGGAAGGAGGCGAGCGCGGGGCAGCTGGGGTTTCGGGGGGACCGTGGGTGGCCCTCAGGGGAAGCAGCCGGCCCCAGGGGCAAGAGCCCCTGGTCATTCCCGCTGCTGCCTCTGAACTTGGAGCCGTGCCTTTCCTCCATGGAAAAATCCCCTCGGAAGGCAGTAACCAAGGAGACAGCCTGCGGCAGCGGGACGGCAGCTCCTCCCCGGGGAGGGTTGGGACGCCGTGCGGCTCGGCCGCTGCCGGAGCACCCGCGATTATCCGGGACAATCCTGCAGGCCTGTCCCACAGCCGCGCATGGCATTGCGGCCCCCTTCGGGATCGGGAGTAGCTTCAGGGAGCCACCGTGACCCCTGGCCTGGCCCCTTGGGAGCTGCCCGGGGACGTGTGTGCCCCGGGTTGCGTCCCTCGCGCGCAGTGGCACCGGGGAAGCCGAGGACGCAGCCGGGCATCTCCTGCCCCTCCGCACCTGGGTCGTGCCAGGACCGCGTCACTGCACAGACCTTGGTCACCTGGACCGGGCACCCCCGACCTGTGTCCCCCTCGGACCTGGGTTGCCCCAGGCTTGTGCCACCCCCCACGCTGCGGCCACCTGGACCCCGGCCACCTCCCTGACCTCCCATGCGGCGCCACTCCCAGACCCTCAGCCACCCCAAAGCTGGGGCAGCCCCCCGACCTCAGCCACACCAAGGACCTCGGCCACCGGGGACAGTGTCGCCCACACAACTTGCTCACCCGGGTCTCGGCCGCCCCTCAACCCGTGTCACCCCCCACCCCTCCCTCGCCGCAGCGCCCTTACCCTGC
>VZSG01000816.1:312084-344729 GCA_013398315.1 Nothoprocta pentlandii
GTGCGCGGCCGTGCGGGAGCCGCGCGGGCCCGGGCGCGGCCGCCGGGAGTCTCCTCCCTCCCTGCCCTTCCTCCTCCTCCTCCTCCTCCTCCCCCGGCCGGCGGCAGGGGCGGGCCGGGGGCGCCTGCAGCGCGGCAGCCGGAGCGGGGGGGTGATCTTCGACGTGGGCCTCTCTGCACCCCGGGGTGCTGCACCCACGGGCTTGCACCCGGGGCTGCTCGCACAGGGATGCCCGCAGCGGAGGGTGCTGACAGGCACAAGAGGCAATTTCGGCTTCAACCCTATATTAGACATCAGAGAATCGTTCCCCCCACCCCACCGGGGGGCAGGGATTCCTTCTCTGAGGATGCCCTTGCCTGCGGAGTTTTCCCGTCTCTTGGACACGAGACCAGCCCAAAGCACTTGTGTCCCTGTGGGAGCATCCAACCCCAACGAGCCCCAGCCCTGGGTTTTTCCATTGGAAGAACAGTTGGGGAGGGAGGGAAGAGAAAACGGATCATTCTCCCACATTTGTAGTTTCTGCGGTTAGCCTTCAAAATAGAAATTTCCCCCTGTCCTGACATGGCGGCGGGCCCTGCAGCCCACGCACAGGAGAGGCGGCCAAACCAGGTCCTGAAACTCAGTGCCTTTTAGTTCCTACCCAGCGTAAAGGAGCGGGAGAAGCGGCGCCAGGTGGAAGGCAGCTCACGCTGCCATCCCACAAAAGCTTCCCCATTGCAAATGGGAGGGGAGGTGGAAGGCGTTTATTTAAAGGAAGGCTAAACAACACTTTATGGCAAAAGTTGTTTTAGATGCAGAAATCCGAGGTGTTTGTTTAGGCAAAGAACCTCATGCTTTGGTGCCAGCTGTTGGGTGTCCTCCTGCGCTTGAGTTGCAAAGCAGGAGCGTGGAGCAGGTTCACCCTGGGGTAAAACCTTGTGCACTGCAGCTCCTGGCCCGTTCTAGCTCCATCTGTAAGCCATGGAGCAGGGAAATAAAGGGAAAAGCCCAGAGTTTGTGCCCAGACGCCTAGGACTGGCATTTCAAGCCACCAGACCCTGCGCAACCAGACCTCGATCCAGCGGGTGGAAAGGGGCCATTTTGGCAAATCGCTGCCACACACAACTGTCCCCAAATCGCCGCCACACGCAACTGTCCCACCAGCTCCGCTTGCACTAGCTCTCCTGGTGCGGCCCACGGTCCCCAGCGAGCTCTGAGCGGTGGCTGTAACCCCCTATAGGTGCCCTACAGGTTCCTCACGTTGCTCCAAGCTGCTCCGCAGGTCATAGGGGAGTTTCTGAAAAAAAAAAAAAAAAAAAAAAAAAAAAAAAAAAGACTGAGCAAAAGGGAACGTAAAAGACCTGTAGATTTAATCAGCTCGTCTGCATACGAACACTTCCTTTTCTGCTGCCAGAGCACAGAGCCCTGCCGCGCTGCCCGGCGCTCCGCGGGTACCGGGAGCCGGGACGCAGCCGCCCGCGGCCCTGCTGAGTGGGCAAGGGCCTCCTCGGTGCTGCTGGCATCTTAACGGCTGGAGGGAGTGGAGGGAGACCCTGCGTAGCCTGGTGAGATAAGAAAATGTGCAAGGGGGGAGCTAAGGGGGGTTAATTCGTTGTGCTCCCTTGGGGAAGCGGGAGAAGAGGAAGGCGAGCGAGTGCGGGAAAGCCCATGTTGCTGCCCGCCGCAGGGCCCTGAGGCTTTCCTCACCATCTGGTTCCTGCCCTGAACTTCTCTGCTGTCTTCCCACCCGGCACGGGCGAAGGGCTGGGCTGAGCATCCAGGCTGAGTGAGCGTCTGAGCGGCACGGGTACCCACCTGGTTCAAAAGGACGCCCAGGTGAGTCAGCAGAGCACGCAGCACCGAGCAGATGAGCAGGAGATAGACAGGGCGTTCTGGGGGACCGGGCACTCCAGGGCACCCAGCGCTCCCAGCTGTGGAGTCACCGGAGGGCTCTGAGCCCTGTGATCCAGCCCATCATTATCATCACTGCAGAAGGAGGCTGGAAAGTGATCAATTCTTGCTGGAAGAGGAAGGATCCTACTCCTCTTGAAGCCTTGCAGTGGAGGAGTAGGTGAGGGAAGACTTAGCCACACGTTGGGCTGTTACCCGGCTGCTCCTCCGCACGGGTACTAATAAAACTAAGGGCAATCTGAAGCACTCAGCAGGATTTGCTGAGCTCTGGGGTTAAAGCCAAACGTTTGGAAGCCCAGGTTGCTTTCTCCTTATCTCCAGCGAGTGCATGCACCAAGAGAAAGGCATACTGGATAGAAGTATGGAGGATCCTCTTGCACCCTGCTGGAGAACCTTGCATTCGCGCTGACCTCCCTGCAATGCCTGCACACCCGATGCATGCAGTGTGGGCAATAAACAGGAAGAGTTAGAGGTCTGTGTGCGGTCGCAGGGCCTTGATCTCGCTGCAGTTAGAGAGATGTGGTGGGATAGGTTGTGTGACTGCAGCGATGTCATGGAAGGCTCCGTGCTTCATAGGAGAGAGAGAAGAGCAGCGGAGCTGGTGGAGTCGGTCTTCACGTGGGAGAGCAGTTGGACTGCACTGAGCTCTGCCTGGGGTGCACGAAGAGCCAGTCGGGAGCTTGCAGGTAAGGTTTAAGGGGCAGCTAACATGGGAGACACTGCGGAGGGCGTTTACTGCAGACCATCTCAGCAGGAAGAGGAAGGCAATGAGGCCTTCTGCAGAAAGCTGGAAATAGCCTCATGATCACGTGCCCTCCTTCTTCTGGGGGACATCAAGCTCTCTGGTATCGGCTGCAAGGCATCCCAGCTAGGCACAAACAGCCCTGGTAACTTCTTGACACAGGTGGTGGAGGAGGCAATGAGGAGAGGGGCTGAACCTGGTGCTAATTAATAAAGAGGGACTGTTTGGAGGTGTGAATGTTGGGAGGATGTTTTTGGCTACAGAGAGCATGAGATGATGAAGTTTGGGATTGTGCAAGGAGGAAGCTGGGCAGTAAGTGGGATCACAATTCTGGAATAAGGTGGGTAACACTGGCCTCCTCTGGGACCTGCTTGGAGGAATCCCATGGACTAGGGCCCTAGAAGGAGGGAGGGTCCAAGAGAGCTGGTTAACATTCAAGGATTTCTTCTTTCAAGCTTGAGATTGGTGCCTCCCTATGAGTAACAAGTCAGGCAGAGGGGCAGGAGGCCTGTGTGGGTGGGCAAGTTGCTCCTGGCAAAGCTCAGGCAGAAGAAGGAAGTGTCTGGAAACGGGAAAAGGGGACAGGCCACCTGGGAGGAACATAGGGATGTCCCTTTCAACCTCAGCCATTCAAGGATGTTGCAATGCAACAGCAGAAGTTGGTTGCCCTTTGCTGTCGCCAGCGTCCGCAGTGTGAAGGAGCCTCCCTGCAGCCCCCGTCAGCAGTAACGTGTTCCGGTACCTCCGCGAGCAGCGGGAGCCTCCCGAGGCGCCCTGTTCCCACCCGCGCCGCGGTGCCGGGGCTGCGGTGGCTCCCGCGGCGCCGTGAGCCCCGTTGCAAGGGCGGCAGCGTCGCTCGTGGCCCGGCCTGCGGGCGCTCCAGGAAGTTGGGGCTGCTGCGAGCGCCGGCACCCGCGAGCGCCTCGCAGCCGCCACGGCTCTGCGCCCGCGCCCTGCATTTGCATCGCGGCCTCGTGGGTGGCTGCGGCGCCGGCGCCTCGCCCGCTGGCTCGCCACGGTGCCCGGGGCGGGTGGGGGCCGCCTTGGATGGATCCAAAGGGCATTGTCAGAACCATCGGGATTGAGCCCTGCAAGCGGGCGCGTGCCCAAGGTGTGGGACCCATCCCACGGCTCCTAACCCAGTTGTGCATGGCTGAACGCACCGGGCAGGCACGGCCTTGGCATCTCCCGGCTTCCCTCACTCGGCGCGGCCACCCCGCGCAAGCGGAGCCCCCACAGGTGCCTGGGTGTCTTTCGCAGAGCACCCCGGACATGGAGGCCCTGCTGCTCGCTGCCTTCGTCCTGGCGCGCGCCACGGCTGCCCTGCAGTTGTACGGTAGGGACTGAACCTGCTTCCTGCTTCTGGCATCCCTGGATTTGGGCATGGGCAGCACCGCGGCGGCCGCCCACTTGCAAGGGGATCTTACAGGAGGATCCCTGGGGTGTTGGCCGCCGTGCCAGGCGGTTTTCCCTCCTGCCTGGCGCTCAGCCTGCTCGCTGGGCCAAATCCAGTGCGGCGCCTTTGGGCAGAGAAGTTGGGGCCAAAGGCAAAGCTCACGGCACCCCCACAAGGTGCTGGCAAAGCTGCTCTTATCTCGCCCATGCAGACACGGGGATGGTGGAGAATGACGTGGCCACGCTGGATTCCAGCCTGCGGGCAAACTGCAGCAGCCCCGTTGGCAGCATGGCGAAGTGCGTGGGCGCTGTGTCCCTGTCCCCAGCGTGCCCCGAGCCGGGACCTGCTCATCCCGCGCACCCCGACCCGCCGTTTCGCCCCGCAGGTTGAACTGGCTGCAGCGACGGCTGGTCAAGGCCAGCTTCAACCAGAGCCGGCTCACCGTGAGCTCCAGCATTGTGCACGTCCATGTGTTCAAGTTCAGCGCCCGGGGCTTCACTGGGATCAATGTCACCAATGAGAGGGTCAGAACCTGCAGGCTCCTCTCCTAGCCCCCAAACCCTGCTGTGCTCCCTGGGAATGCATCTGGGGAGGAAAGGTTTCCGTGCAAAGTCGTGGAGCTGGCAGCCAGTTGACCCTCGTGGTGGTTTCGAGGGGTGAGCACTGTGGCTACAGCTGTTGGCAGATGCTTTATGTGATGGAGTCACCTCAAGATGCTGCTGCCGTGGGGCTCCCTGGGTGGGGGGAGACCGGGTGGGACTGGAGAAATATTACTGGAGAAATGTCGTGGTGTGAGAGTCCAAATGCATCCGTGGCACCTTGGCAGTGAGTTGAGGATGCGTGCTGGGCCGTAAGCTGTCACCAGGCTGGGGGACGTGGTGGTGGCCCACGCTGATAACCGTGGGGACACAGTATGGAGGGGTTCGGTCACCCTGCGTGCCTTGGTCCAGGGGGCCCCCCGCAGGCTCCACCACTGCCTTGGCACCACCGCCTCTGCAAGCCAGCGCAGCACCCCAGGGTGACATCAGGGCCAGGCGTCCCAGGGACAGCACAGGTCTTTGCCCTCCTCTAGTGGCTGGTTGGGAGCAGAGCTTGGAAACAGCCCAATGCATCTCAGCCACAAGGTCCTCCAGTCACTGCGCTGACCCAGCCCAGCAAAGCCTCCTCCTCCTCCTCCTCCTCTTCCTCCTCTTCCTCCGCAGGCGCAGGGCAAGCAGCAGGGAAGGCGCCCATCGCACGCCATGCGCTTCCCCGCAGAGCTGATGAAGGGCATCCAGGCCAAAGAGAGGGAGCAGAAACTCATCTGCATTTACATCCACAGCCCTTGCATCTTCCAGGTGAGCTGTGGTGGAGGAAGAGCGAGGGCAGCCCACGGGGATGTCCTTTGGGGCTCCTCTCCGGTGACCTGAAAGCAGCTGCATCTCTCGACCCACCCCAAAGCTCAGCTTCCCTCTGGGAACCTTTGCAGGATGAGCAAAACAGCTCTGTGCTCAATGACCACATCTTGGGAGCCTTCCTCCCAAACATCAGCATCATGAACCTCAGACAGCCTGTGGAGATCCAGTTCTGGCACGACAAAGTGCTGGTGAGTGTGGGAGCCCGGGTGCCATCAATGCGGGGGCTGCTCCAGAAAAGACCAGAGCTGGAAGGAAGTGGGCTGATAAGTGTGCGGGTTGTGGGAGTGACCCCAAGCACCAGGAATTTCCTTTGAGTTCAGGCAAAATGAGATATTCCCCACTTTGCGCTAGGAGCAAGATGGTGGTTTGCTACCTGGAGGGGATTCCTTGGGGAGCACAGAGTCTTGCCCCATCTCTAACCTCCTCCTTCACTGATGTTTAACCTCCCATCACTGATGTCCCCCTTGCCCTTCCCACCAGGACACCTCCAACGCAACCTGTGTCTTCTGGCGGGACAGAGTCGGTGAGTGCATCGGTGGCTGGGGCAGCAGAGTGTGGCCACTTCGGTGCCACTGTCCCTGGTGGCACTGCCCAACCACCCTGGGGCAGCTCAGTGAGAGGACCAAGATGGAGCAGGACGCTCATCTGATCGCCCACCCCTTCACCTGTCAGCTCCGTGAGGTGTCCTCGGGCCCTCGATGCTGCCTCCCCAACGGCATTTCTCTCCCCAGCAGGCAGCAGGAGCTTGGGAAGCTGGAGCTCAGAGGGCTGCGAGACCCGGCACAGCCAGGGCACCGTGCTGTGCCGGTGCAGCCACCTCACCTACTTTGCTGTGCTGCTGGTAGGATGGATGCCCGTGACCTGTCCGGAAGAGTGTCTTGTTGGGAGAGTGATTGCTACAGGGTTGGCATGTCCATGCTGCTGGCGCCCCGCACTGCCAGATCCTGAGCCCAACCTTGTCTCTCCTCCTTGGACAGATTGCACCGAGCAACATCAGCCAGGCCGAGCTGGTGTCTCTCACCTACATCAGCATCGTGGGCTGCTCCATCTCGGCCACTGCCTCACTTTTTGCCATCCTCCTCTACTGCATCTTCAGGTAACAGTGGCTGCTTTGGTCCCAGACGCTGCGACGTCCAGAATGAGCCAGGTGGAGACTTCTCAGTGCTCCAGCATCACCCCTCTTCTTGTGTCTATCTTTTAGGAGGAAGAAGAGTGATGATACAACCAAAATCCACATGAACCTCCTGGGCGCGCTCTTCCTCCTGAACAGCGGGTTCCTGCTCAGCGAGCCGCTGGCCTTGGCCACCGTGGGGCTGTGCCAAGCCGCGGCCGCCTTCCTGCACGCGAGCCTGCTCTGCACTTTGGCCTGGATGGCTGCTGAGGCCTTCCACCTCTATCTCCTCCTCATAAAGGTCTATAACACCTATGTCCAGCGCTACCTCCTCAAGCTGTGCCTCTTTGGCTGGGGTGAGTGTGGCCTCTGTGGTCACTGCAGCTGCCACAACATCCCCCTTTGGACAGATGGGTGAAGGGGAGCAACTGGTGCTGGTGGTGGGTCTGCCAGGAGGGAGGTCAGAGGAGGAGATGAGCACAGCTGGAGGTACCAGCCGTGGTGCTCGCAGTGTCTGTATGCTGGGACCCCTGCGTCATACTGCAACGATCGCTGTCTGCAGGCGCTCTGGGCTCCTCTGCTTCTCTCCCATGAGCGCTGCCGGGATTTCTTGCCTTGTCTTCTCCCCTGACCAGATTCTGTCTCCTGCCCCAAAGGTCTGCCAGCTCTGGCAGTTACTAGCATTTTGCTCTTCAAGAAAGACACCTATGGATACCTGGACATCAAAACTGCTGATGGCTACAAGAATGCTACAATGTGAGTGCTGGGGGTGCACGGTGTCCTGGGATGCCACCGCAGTGCTGCTGATACGGGGACGAGGCCCAGCAGAAGTGGGAGGACCCTCCCTATCCTCCCTGCAAGACCACCATTTCTCTGAGCTCCATCCCTCCCATGCTCTTCTGCTGAGCCGTGACTGCATGGCACTGTCCTCCCTGCCAATGTAGGGCTGTACCATTCCACATATGGAGCTTTTATGGAAACCCTGCCCCCTCCAATGCCCTTCTCAGGGGAGAAAAGCCCTTCTCCTCAAGCAAATTTCCCTCCTGGCTCCTCTGGCCTGGATCTGCTGCGCCTGGGTGCTCCTCAGCTCTCAGCTGGGCTCCCTTGCGCAGGTGCTGGCTCACCAACCGGGCAGCTCACTACAGCACCCTGTGCTTCGCTGGCCTCGTCCTGCTCTTCAACACCGTGGTGCTGCTTGCCGTCGTGAGGATGCTGAGGAACAGCCGGCAACAGAAGGGGATGGCGAGGAAGGATTGGGCGACAGTGCTGGGGCTCACGTGCCTGCTGGGCACTACCTGGCTCCTGGCTTTCTTCAACTTCGGCATGTTCTTTGTGGCCCAGCTCTACCTCTTCACCATCCTCAACTCCTTGCAGGGTCAGTGGGAGCAGTGGGCCTGGGAAGGGTTTTTTGAGGGGGAAAATCCCACATGTTGGGAGCAGCAGGGTGCTCGTTGGGCTGCACTCTCCCCACCATGGGAGGGACAAGTGATGAGCAGAGACCTCAGTGCCCCACAGGAGCCTGGGGGACTTTTGGGGCCAGTGGAGATGCTGCATGTTGGTCATCCCAATGGCGACTCTTGTCTTGCCTTTCTGCCCGCAGGTCTCTTCATCTGCCTGTGGTACCACACTGTGCTCCGGCGGACGGACCGCAGCTCCGCCAGCACCTCCTCCAACACCTCCAAGTGAGCCAAGGGCTACGCGGGGATGCCGCGCTGGAGCCCCCCGTGCTGTGAATCCTGCAGGGGTCCCATGGAGCTCTGTGCTCCCTACCGCCTTTTGGGACCTTTCTTGCTGGAGTTGCAGACAGGGCAGGTTTCCTTAACAGCTGGCAAAACGCTTGGCCCCGGGGCAGCGATCTGGATTGCGCTGTCATTAATGAAGGTCCCGCTAGGTGGCAGGAGGATGTCAAAGAATTTCCCGGCTCTGATGCCCGAGCGCCTCTGCACCATCCCGGGGACCAGAATGGCCATAATGGGAGCCTCGCAGCAGCACCCAAGCACAAACCCAGCCCAGCCTGCATGGAGGCAGAGCCGGGAGTGCGCGGCAGGCGGGAGTCTCCTGGAGCTGCAAAACCCTTTTGCTCTGCACACCCTTCCTGGGTCCACTGAGCTGCTGGTGGGCTTTTCTCAGCACTTCCATTCTCCAGAAACACCAGTTCGCTTTCCTCTCTCCCCAAGGGAATGCAGGAATTCCTGGAAAGGAAAAGATGTGAGAGGAGGGGAAGCTCCCCTTATTCCTGGATGTGCAGCCAGAGTCATATCCGGCAGGATTTTCCGTGCTGGGAACATTAAGTCCAGGCATTTCCTTAACCTTAGCCATTCTGTGACTCTGTGATCTCCATCCCGGAGCTGGGCAGCTCAGGGCGGTGGGAGGCACCGCCAGCTCGGAAGGCGCCGCCATGCCCCTTGCCTTTCTTTTAGCCTTAGCAGACAAGTGCTTGCTGTGTTGGCCTCGCTCGCGGCCCGCACGGAGCCGGCTTTGCAGGGCAGGAGGCGCACCGGGATCCCGCGGAGGGGCTGCTGCACTCGGGGAGGGCTGGCTGGTCGTGCTGCAGTCAGAGCCCTGCTCCAAGGTTTCTGCGCATTCTTCGCTGCTGGCACGAAGCGGAACATCCGGCCGCTGGCCAAGGCAGCGCTCCGGGGGAGTTAGGCTTTTTCTTAGGGCAAAAAATGCTGTTTGCAGCAACATGTTGCACTTGGTGGTTATCAGCCCTGGAAATACAATCCTTGAAGTTTTGAGAGGTTTTTTTTGGACCACCGTCAGTCCCGTCCCTGTTAGCACCATCCCTGCAGGGCACAATGTGGCTGCAGCCTAAAGCCACCTGTCTTTGCCCTACTGCTTTGGAGCAGCGCTCATGCCCAGGTTGTTAAATACAATCCCTTTTTCTATATGTTATCTAAGTTTCCGGCTTCCACTGTGGGATGGGCTCGTCTAGACAGGAGAGAAAACGGGACTGCCGCTTTAGGAGCGTGCCGAGGCAGGAGGTGATTTTATCGCCTGGGGTTATAAAGCTGAGCCTAGCAGGCCAACCAGTGTGGGAGGCGCTGCTGTGGGCACCCTGCTGTGCTGAGCCTGATGTTCCCAAGCAAACCAGCTCCTGCAGAGGGACCATGCATGCACGTGGCTATGGGCAAAGGCTGGAAGACGTGGGGTTTCAGCCCTGCGTGTGCCAGCTCTTCATCCCTGTGGTGGCTACAGGCCAGGGGCTCACTGACAAACAGAATGACTGCCAGGATCCTGTTTGCCATGGCCACCAAGCCACCAGCAGAATATCTGGAGAACATTGACCAGGAGACCAAAATCAAGATTAGGTCCATGCAGCTTCTGCCAGGGTGGGATTTTGGACCCAGCTGCTCAGAACATGGGCTTCTTGAGCTCTTCTGAGCACAACCTCATCCCTCCAAGGCTCCTTCTGCCCATTTTTGTGGTCTATCCCAAAGGGCGCCTGCATTTGGCTCTGGGGAGCTTGGCTCAGGCAGAGGTCTCCAGAGCCAGGCAGGATGTTTGGTCTCGTGCCCAGTGGCAGGTTTGGGCACAAAGGTGGGCAGCTCTGAGCAACCAAGGCAAAGACTGGAGACAGGCGGGAGCGACCCCGGGGAAGATCCCTGGGTGCGATTAACAGCTTTTTTCCATTGGAAGTGCCAATTCCCAGACCCATTCATTAGCTGGCACCCACCACAGACTGCTTGGCACCCCTCCCCTTCCGCCTCCTGCTCTCCAAGACGTGCAGTGGGGCCCCCCTTGCTGCAGCTCGAGCCCAGACAATGCTCAGCCCTCGGGGATAGCACATATTTTATGGGGAGATGCTGATAGAGCTGGGCTGGGCTCTTCTGGTGGGGAGGAGATGAGGGGGAGAGCTAACAGCAGCCTACAGCTGCAAAGACGTTGAATCAACCCCTCCCTGGAAGGAGCAGGCAATATAGCAAAAAGGACGTCGAATGTGGATCTGAGTTAGGAGGCACTGGAAAGAAAGACTGAGCAGGATGATTGCCCAGCCCTGGGAAATCTCACCAGAGAGCTGGGATCTCCAGCCTTGGAAGCTTTGAAGACTCAGCTTTGAAGACAAAGCTGGGTCTGTCCTATCCTAGACCTGTCCTAGTGAGAGGTTGGAATGAAGGCTTGCTGACGTTCCTTGCATTCATCGCTGCTATGATCTGTGCGAATGCATCATCCTGCTTACCAGCCTCCTTCACTGACTCGAGCTGCGTTTGAGGTGACTCAGTCATGGTTGCACATTTCCTTTTCCAGTGACTGGGACCAGGCCGGTAGAGCCTGGAGTAACTATCCCAGAGTAACAGCAATGGTCAGCCTGAGACCAGCAACAGTCCCTCGAGAGCACCAGAGGACCATGCACCAGCCGTCAGAGTGGAGGTACAGTGGGCGTTTGAAGGACCCAAGGAGGTGGGTCCTCCTTGTGACCGAAAATGAGGGGCCAACCCAGGCTGTATGGCAACCCAGTACTGACCGGTCCCACCCATACCAAGGGGCTGTCTGAACGTATCATCAGCATCTTGGGACCATGTGTGGGCAACACCAAACCACAACTTTGCTGTCAGTCCAAGACTGTCCTGGGATCAGGGCAGAGCTTTGGGCAAAGCTCTTCCCTGGAGACAATCAGCATCGCCCACCCCAGCTCCGCAAGCCTGTCATTTATTGTGTAGCTCCTTCGCACCTTTGCTGTCTCCTATGAGATCTCATCCATGGAGCAGATGACAGACCTCTACCTATCTCCCAAACATGTGCTGAGGCCCCTGCATGCAGGGAAAGGCCCTTCAGCCCCTTCAGGAGACCAGAACTGGGCGAAGGAGCCTGTGTTTCTCCTGCCCAGCTCTCTCCCATGCATGCAACCCTTCCCTCCTCATAACAACAAGCTCCTGCAGCTTTGCTTCTCTTTTCACTACCTCTGATGGTCCCTAGCCAGGAAAGACCTTAGAAAGAGGCTCACTGCTAATGTTCTTGGGGAGCTGACTCCTGCCCTGGGCCACCAGCTCGGCTTCCTGTGCAGCCATGTGGCTGCGGGAGCCAGATGAGACACTAGCATGTGGCTCCTGGGCCGGTCTGGCCCATTCGCAGTCTTGCCTTTGCCCCTCTCTCCTATCCCTTCTCCAGGAGCGCTTGTGCTGGGACCTCCCTGCTTGCTCCGAGGTAGGTCTGTCTGCTAGTGCTGTTGGCGCCGATCCCAGCCCTGGTGACCACGCTGCCTGTTTGGCTCCCCAGCAGTCACGAGGAACCCTGTGGGCAGGGGGACGTCACGAGGAGAATCCCTCGGATCCTCCCGGCTCTATGAGCTCTTTCACCACCTTGGCACTGCAGACGGTGGGATAGGAAGAGCGTCTCCCTTCTCCCACACTCCCATCCTGGGTGCCTGGCCCCCAGTGGCCAACAGGACCTTCCTGCTGCTCCCACCGCTGTGGGGAGCCGAGGCAGCGCCCTGGCCACGGCTACATGGAAAACACGGTGCCACCTGCCTCCTCTTTTCCCACCATCCTTCTCCCCTGCTCTTTTTCCCATCACTTAGAGCAGACAAAAGCATTGTCCTGGCTTTTAGGTACTGCCTTGAGTGCAAAAACCTCCCGGGACAGTATGACCCTGCTCCTGGATTGGTCCCAACAGGCAAATGTCCCTCCTGAAGGACAAGGCGAGGATTTCCTCCCCCTTCTCCTGCCTCTGCTTTGAAGCCAGGCATTGGCGATAACCTGATAAAATCAACAAGTCCCAATGAGGGTGACATAAAAATAACTCCTGATCACATCAGCTGCACACAAAGGTCTCTTTGTCCTCCAAGCGGTGACGAAGGGACAGCCTGAAAGGTCCCTTTCCTGGCAGGAGGATGAGCTGGGCTGTAGGGGAGCCCAGTGGTGACAGTGACACAGAGGGGCAGACCCCGATGGGTCCCATCCTGCTCCCCCTGCCCAGCATCCAGTCAAACAGGTTTTGCCTGGAAAAGATGGAGAAGGACCAGGCGCAGCAGCGGCTGGAGGTGAAAGCTGCTTTTCTGTGCTTGTTGTGCAGTGCTGGCTCTTCCCAAATGCTGGAAGATTTACAGCGTTTCCCAAAGAAGGGCAGTGAGCTGGTCACTGTGACCGCAGAGGCGGCGCCGGAGCCCAGCCCAATGCAGGGCTCAGCCAGGGGCTTGGGATGCTGTTGTGCTGCTCTTCAAAGGGAGCCACATCCGTCGCCGGCGCGCGTGAGCGGCCCCGCCGGCGAGCCGGGCAAAGAGCGGCACGGGGCTTCCCGTGGGAACGGGAGCGCGGGTGCCCCCGGCATTGTCGTGGGCCGCATGCCAGCAGCGCCGCTAGGAAACGGCCTGGATCAGGGAGCGGATCAAAGCGGAGGCGCCTGCTCCCGCCGGGCTGTGGCAGTGGGGCTGGCACCTGCGCCCTGAGCATCGCCTTGGCAGGGAGCTTGCCTGGCACCTCTCCCCCGGCGGGAAAGAAATGTCCTATTCAAGCCCTTGCAAATATCTGCAATAGCAACTATTTACTCTTCGGGCACTTCCTGGCAGCCTCCCAGCCCTCTTCTCCTCCCCCTGCAGATCTCCTTGGAGCCTTTTCTCCTTCTTTCTTTCTTTCTTTCTTTCCTCCTGGCGGCTCCCAAAAGGCTGTGTCTGGCGGGAGCTGGCAGCGCTTCAGCCCTCTGCTCTCTGCCAGCCTCGGCTCCCGTGGTCAGCTGGGAGGCGGGAGACGAGGCTGGCACGGGCTCTGGGGCCCCTTCCCATTCCCAGCTCTGGGGCATTCGGATGCTGAGCGAAGCCAGCCCCAGCAGCACAGGTTGCTGCTCTTTGCCTGCCTGCTCTGTCTCCTCCTTTTCCTGCAAGGGACAAGGAGAACACTCGTGGGGACACTCTGTTCTGGCTTCTTTTCTACTAACTTATTTTTTAAGCCTTTTTGTTGTTGTTTTCTTGCAGCTTGCCAACCAAACAGCTCTTTTCCTGCCCTGAACGTTTGCCAGGCTCCTGTGTGCCCTCAGCAGAGCTGGAAATACCCTGGCGGCCCTCGCTTCCAGCGCGCCCTCCTCCCTGCCACCTTGCGCCCGGGGACACCCCTCTTTGTCCCTGACACCTTGCACGGTAGCGGGGGGGGCGTCGCCGGCCGCGGTGCGGGAGGGTCTCGGCGGGGCCGGTGCGGGGCAGCCCGCCCGGGTGCCGCCCCGCTGAGTCACGGGCTGCCGGGGGGCGGGCCCGGCCGCCCCGCACCGAGCGCCGTCGAGCCGAGCTCCGCGCTCCGCTGAAGTGCTCCGAGCTCCGCTCTGCTCTCCGCCGAGCCGCTCCGAGCCCCGCGCCGCCCCGCCGGGCTCCGCGCCCCGCCGGGCTCCGCGCCGCCCGCCTCCCGCACAGGTACCCCCGGGGCGACCGAGCCGCGCGCAGGGGAAGGGCTCGGGGAGTAGGGCGGAGGGCTGCGGGTGGCAGCAGGGGGCTTGCGGAGCGGGACGGGCCCCAGTGCGCGGGATGCGGCTGGAGGAGCAGGTGCCAGCAGGGTGGGGGAGGCAGGTGCTGTGCTGGCTCTTGGGGATCGCCGGTGGCGGGGCGCTCTCCGCCACCCCCTTGCTGGGAGGGCGCTGGGAATCTGGCAGCTGCTGGGAGCAGCCCCCGTGGGAAGGCTCCTGGGGCTGCAGGTTGCCTGTGTGCTAAGTGGGATAGATGGGACGCTGTGGGATATGTGGTGCTCCAGGTTGGTGCTGGGACATTTTCCGTCCACACACCCGAGCTGGGCACCTGGCACTGGGCTGAGCTGAACTGGTTGGGATCAAGGGGCAACTGAAATCTCCAGCCTAGGGTGCTGCCCACCCTTTCCCTATGCCTCCTTCCCCTCCTGGCTAAATCAGGCTCTTCCTCGCCTGCCCTAGCGCCTGTCTGCTCTGCCGTCGGAGCCGGACTGAATTCCAGAGGCCGGGAAGTGGCCGATCCCCCTGCTTGTGCCTTGCCAGGGCCAGCTGCTCCCGGCTGCTCTCTGGGCACAGCTGAGCGCTGCGGAGCACCCGCGGTAGCGCCGGTGCTGGGAGCGCATAGCACCCCCGTCCTCAGAGAGCGCGCAGCGGCCCCCTCCCCGGGGCAGCAGGCTTGTCCCAGCAGGGCGATTGCTCGCCCCAGAAGTGCCTGCCGGGGCATTCCGCATGGAAAAAATTCGGTTTGCTCCTGCCAGTTCTGGCACGCCACGGGGGGCTGCAGGGAGCTGGTTTAGGGTGCTCGATAGTTGCAAAACAGGTTGAGCCACCTCCCCCCAGAGCCAGTGGGAGTGGCAGAACCCCAGAGACGGCAGCCTGAGAAGTGGAATTAAGTCTCCTGGAATAACCCCTCGGCAGCGAGGCCGGATTGCCTTGCACAGGGAATGCAGCCAGAGCCCATTTCACACTCTGGGGCCTTTGGGACACAGCTTCAGGCTCCCCTGGGAGCTGGCACCTAGATGTGGTTTTGGAGAATGAGCCTAGGAGAGATCGAGGCCCTGGACCTGGAGCAGTCTTCGAAGTGTGGTCCTGATCAGGATCCTAGGCCCAGTGGATTTTCCTGTGCCGTCACCATAGTGTTTACACCTCCTGCATGAGCTGGGCCATAGCCTGGGTAAAAACGGTTGCATAGTTGGTTGCAATCCAGCTCCTAATCCTGCAAGCTGGGGGCTGCCCTTTGCAGAGCAACAGGTTTGCGAGCAACTGCGCGCTGCCCGACCGGGGCGCAGGGCTGGCGGCACCCGCACCGCTCTCCTTGGTGTTCAGCTCGGGTGCGTGGCTGGTAATGTTTAACCTGGGCATTAATGAGTGACAGACCCCCCCCAGCGCCCAGCCCTGCAGCAGGGGGAACCAGGCAGCAGGAGCAAGGAGATGGGAGCCAGGAGGGCGCAGGAGGGGCTGGAAAAGCTCAGTCTGGGAGGTGCTGTCTGCTCTGTCTCTGCCGGTCATCCAGGATGGAGCGTTTTCCTTATGCACGTGGAGTGCGAATCTGGTTGCCTTGATCTTGTTCCAGCAGCTCCCTGACCCCTGTGCCCAAGGGGCGCCCCCGATGCCACATGTGCAGGGGACGGAGCAAGATGCTTTCTTGCTTCTTAGCATCCTCCCCAGAAAGCGGGGGGCTGCGGGGAGCCGCTTTCTCGCCCCATGGGCTCCTGCATCAGTACGGGGGCTCCTGGGAGAGGCTCCTCTGAGAGCCCCTGTGCACCCGACAGGCGCTGGTGCTCACGCCTCGCCCAGGCAGGGCTGGCTCGCACGGTGGTGGGTGCGGAGCCACACGTTGCCCTTCCTCTGCGCAGGAAGAGAAGCAGCGGCGGCTGCTCTGGGTAGCCGAGGTGCTTGCAGACCAGGGTGTTGCTTTTTTTTTTTTTTTTTTTTTTTTTTTTTTTAATTTAAATTTGGTTTATTTCAGATGCTCAAGGGAGGGCCCCAAGCAAGGCAGTGGTGCCTGGAGCCTCGGGTGGCAGCTGTGCTGTCCTCTCGTCCGCTCCGACTGTGACTCCCTCACGTCCTTCTTTCCCGTGAAGGACACAAGCCCGGGGAAGGAGCTGGGCTGCATCTGTGGGCGTTTTTAATCTGCTTATTTTTTTTTAAATTTGTGGTCCTGCCTGCAAAATCCAACCGGTGAATTGAACACGAAGCGGCCGCCGGCCAGTGCCAGGAAGTGCCCGCCTGCCAATGCGGTGAAAAACGCTTCCCGTGTGGCCGTGGGAGCGAGGACAAGGGTGCCCGGAGGGCAGCAGTGCAGGGGGACGGAGCCGGGCGTGTGGTCACAACGGCTGGACCCAGCGTGCTGGCGAGTGCCGCGTTGCCATGGCAGGAAAGCCGCTGGCTCCCCTTGTTTTCACTGTTTGTTCACAACAGGAGGCCATTTTCCCTTCTCCTTGGACAAAAAGAAATCCTGGGAGAGGCCAGGCCTCCGGGGGCTCGAATATCTGCTGCCACCTGGGCCGCAAGATGTCTTGGCAACAACAAATACCCGCTGCTTTTCTTTCATTTCTCCCCACTTGCCTCAGGTTTAGCAAATTTTGGGTTCCCAAAAAGTGGGAAGCTCCTGGGAGAAGAGCCGGCCTTTTCTGGAGCTGATGATGGTGCTTGGGGCAGAAAGTGAACTGGAGGCGGGGGCAGGAGGGGCATAAGGCGAGAGCAGAGCAGCATGCCCCTGGAAGGAAAGGGAAGGAAACAGGGTGAGGAATAGCGTTATCCCGCTGGAAACGCCCTTTTCAGGGGACTTTCTCGGCAGCTATTGTTCGGTGCAGGAAGCGGCTGCACGCTGTGTGGCGTCGAGGTTGTGGCCGGGTGGCACAGAGGGCTCCTTCGGGGCCGGGAAAGCCCAGTTCTGCGTGGCTGGAATGACTGCGGCCCCAGGAATGAATAGACGGCCCGGCCGCGCCGGCAGCTTTAGGGGCTGCTATTTCGGGAGCGCACATGTGCCCGTGTTGCGGGACAGGCCGCGGGCGCATCCTTCCTGCATCTGTTTCTGGACCTGCTCTCCATGTCCAGCCGCTGCTTTTCCGTCGCCTCCACCGCCCCCAGGGATTCCTGAAATTCCCCTCCATCTGCAGAAATCCTGATTCAAGGGGGTTTGAACCCATCTCGTGCTACTTTTGCTGTGGCTTCCCACACCCGAGAGCTCTCCTGCATCCCTCTGGTGACTCAGTGTTCTAGTGTAGAAGTTTGCCCTGGGTTCCTGCTGCCAGACGGGGCTGTGTCAGGGGCCAGGCACGAGGGAAGGAGCCACCAGCATCTCAGGAACCCCAGGCTGCCTTTCCCAGCCCTCTGACTGTGAGCACGGGCTGCAAGAGCTGAGCAGATAGCACTCTATGGAGCTGCAACCCTCACGGGGAGGAAGCATGTAGGGTGGAAGTGGCCATTGGTCACAACGAAGAGCGCTAGGACGCGGCCGCTGGTCCCCTACAGCCTGGCAAGGGGTGGGTTCTCATCGTGACTTGTGCTGGTGGCAGTGTGTGAGGTGAACCGAGATGGCCCCAGCCATGTTTTCAGCAGCTGTGCAAATTTTATGCTGCACGAGCAAAGGGTTGACTTTGCAAACAGGGCACCTTGAGGCTGTTCGTCCCCTGCCCCGTGCTCCATCTTCCTCTCTGCCACCCAGCTGCTCAGGATTTATCAGTCAGCACAGCCCTGTTTTCTGGCCACAAAGTGGCCAATGGCAGTTGCCAGCTGGGCAATGGGCCCAGCTCCTCGGCTAATCTCGAGGAGCTGAAAACACTCGTGAAAACAAATCCAGGCCTGGAGAAGTAGGAAACCGCCGTTTCCTTCCATTCCTGTTGCCCACGATAACAAGCCAGCCACTGAAACCAGCGCTGAAGCAGCGAGAGGAAGAGGGAATCTCTTGTCGTGCAGCATTGCTTGTGTTTGGAATGCAGCTGGCATCCCAAAGTGCTCACGGGCTCCTTTGCTTTGGGACCTTCTAGGTGTCACTTTTTCCACGGAGGTGCCGGAGTGGAGAGAGCCGTCCATGATGCCGCTCTTCTTTCTGCTCCTTCTCTCCCCGCTCTCAGGTAGGCTGTTCTGTGCCATGTCCTGCCCACATTTGGTCTGCGGGAAGTAATTGGAAGCCCCAAATGGGAGAACTGAGGGTTTGTTGAAACCTAGTTTCTAGGAATGTTTCGTGGACTTGCTGGAGAACTTGAGTTCCTTGCTTGATCCTGGTCCATCGGGGTCTCCAGGGCAGGGGCTTGGAGGTGGTCTGGACCTTTCCAGAGACTCTGGGGAGAGGAGAACCCCTTTCCTTCACTGGGCTCTGTCATCCTTGGGGACCTGGGAGAGGTTGGGACCCAGAGAGACAGGGGAGCTCCTGTGTCCCGAGGAGCCTCAACTTGCCAGTGAAACCTCTTGAGCATAACCGTGGGCAAGTCACCGCGCGGTCTCAGGTCACTCACATCAGCCAAGGTTGGGGTCCTGCATGTTTGGGGAGAGCCTGTGCCGGTGGGGTGGCAGAATTGTAACGCATGTGACTGCTGGTGCAGCAGCAGTTGGTTTGATGGGGTGGCCACCCCAGACACCCTCCAGCTGAGGTGAATGTTTCCTTGGTTTGTGCGATGCAGGACTGGGGGAGCGCAGCCTTCAAGAAGACTTCCGTTTCTGTGGTGAACGAAATCAAACAGAGAACAGCTCTGTCATCTACGAGCATGGTCCCGCCACCATCTCCATTGAGAACACGGCCCAGGCACTCACAATAAAAAGGCCCTTTCTGCCCAGCCACAGAAACACTTATTACAAGTACAACTTGCCTCTGCCTTTGGGCAGGTACCGCTTCTGTGTCTACTGGTTCAAGCCCAACAGGACCCTCAAACTCGTGTATGGAAAGCAGCACTTTCTGTTGGGAAAAGACTCGTCTCATAACAACATACGGAGCAAAGAAAACCAGAAGACTGAGAAGAACAGCAGCTCTATCTTCAACGTTTCCTATATTATGAAGGGCAAGAGGAACACATCCCTTGAGAGTGGACCTAATTTCTTCTTCCCTGGTAAAAGCAACTCAATATTATTTTAATGGAAGAAGAGAGAATTTCATGCCCAAACCACTCTGCCCCTCAGCAGAACAACTCTGTTGTATTGATAATTTGTTGTCATGCGATGGTCTGTGGATACTGCTCAGGGCTGACAAGTAGTAGAAGCAGTTTTGCTTGAAGCAATCTAAAAGCAGGACCCCCCCCCCCCCACTCACATTTCCCTGGGTAAGCAGGTTCCTAAAGATGAAGGCCGAAGATTACTTAGATTTTCCAAAATTCCCTTGGCCACTCAAAATCCAGGGGACTCGCGTGCCTTGCAGAGGTCTCCAAACCTCCCATCTGTACTGCTAGACATCTAGATAAGCTTAGACCACCTGGCCTCAGTATCCTTTCCTGCAACTGGGCTCTGTTCTGGCTGCCCAAGGTGATCAGGAGAAGTTCCCTGGGTCCTGGTCTCTGGTTGCTCTTCTGGGTACAAATCCTGAGGGCCACCCTGAAACCGTCTGCTCTCTGCAGCCTGTGGTATGCAAGGGCTTAGTCCCCTGGGGAGTCAGCCCACAGCCCGAGGGTGGCTTGGGCTATGGAGGATGCCGGTTCTGCCCACTTTTCCCAGTGTTTCCTTTTGTGCTCTCACCAGCCACGCCGGAAAACATGCCTGTCTGGGAGCAGGACGTGGAGAAGGAGCTGAGCGACTTGGACAGGCTCGTGGGGAGGTCCCCTGTGGCGGCTGCGGGAGCCCCAGGGCACAGAACCTTTCGCAGGTGAGTTCCTGGTTCAAGCCATTCCCAAACCCTCCTCTTTAGGCTCGTCGCCTCCTGCCAGCTGGCCCGATGCAGCCCGCTGAGGCCCTGGTGAAGGCCAGGCAATGACTTCATTAAAGCAGAGGGTATTTATTGGGACTGGCCATGGTGCACGTCTCTTTTGTTCCTGGCTGGATGGTGGAGGCCTTCAGAGCAAAGCTTGTGTCCGCTGTCTTCCACTCACTCTGTGCCCTGCTTTTCCCCAACAGCAAACTGCAGGAGTTTGAGAAGAAGCTGGCCAAGGTGGAGTTCGAAGGGCAGAACCGGACTTTTGGGCAGGCTGCCATGCATGCAACTGTCCTGAAGATCGAACCTGGTCACGCTCCTCAAGACGTGGCCTTTGCTTCCCAGAGAGAGGTGAGTTCTGGTTGGGAGCTGAGAAGCAGAGCATGCGAGGATGAAAGCACAACTAAGAACTGGGCTCCTTGAGAGGTCCTTGGGGTGAGGAGCTGCAGCCATGATCCCCACAGCTCAGCACATCCATTCAGGGGTTGAGGCACTTGCCAGAGCCCTCCTTGTTCTTGACCCTTTTTGGTGGCTACAGTGACGGTCTGGCTTGTAACCTCTGGGAAAGACCTTTCCATACCCTCCCAGGACCTTGCTGGGTAGGAGTTAGCAGGAGAACAACAGGTAGGGGCATGGAAATGTCTCCTGAAGCAGCCTGGAGGGGCTGTGGCAGGGACGGGAGGAATGACTGTGTCAAGGAATAGGACTGTACTCCGGGGAGCTCTGGCCGTGCTATGTCAGCTAATGCCCTAGCTCCTGTGCAGCCTGCCCTGTCAGTCTTGGTCCTCCAGCATCCTCAGACACCCTCCCAACCTGTGCTCTCCAATGGATTTCTTGCTGCAGGAGGGCAGAGAGGTCCATGGCTTCATGGTGGACCTGCCAAGCAGCCTGTTCATGAAGGTGAAGGACAAGGAGGAGATGGCGGAGCACAGGGTGCTCCTCATGGATATCAACAGCCAGACCATGTTCCAGGTAATGGCCGGGTATGGCACGGAGGGAACAGCACAGAGCCCACTGGAGCAGGAACTGCTCTCATGAATAAGTGCAGAGCATCCTTCTCTTGGTGTTCTTGCTAGCTTTGGCCACTCTCAGCATCTATAGCATCTCCTCCAGTAAAGGCTTTGCCTTTACCTCTGCTGCTTCTGCAGCTCTTGGAGATCCTCAGTGAGCCCCAAACAGGTTAAGCTTGTGGCACCTGAGCCAGGTGGGCAGCCACTCACTTGAAGAAGGTGCTTGCAAAGATGCTGAGCTGAAGACAACCATAAGGCGCTGTGGGGGCAAACTGAAGACAACCTTGAGGTGCTGTGGGATGTGCTTGGCTTCAGCCAGATGCCAAACCATGTAGAAACAGGGCAGGGGAAAGGAGACATGGTGCCAATGCTGCTGTTGTTGGGGTGGCATTCATCTGGCTTCGCTTTATAGTTGACAGAAAGAACCTAGTGTGTGGGGACAGGTTTTGTGGCCCATGGTTGAGATAGATGGTCGCGATGTGGAAGTGCTTTTGCCTCTCTGAGAACTGGAAGGAGTGAGTAGGAGGAGAGCAGACATCTATATTCAATAGAAACTGCTGCCAGGTGGACCTGAGTCTCAGTGCGTGAGCCACTGATTCAGGAGAGAGGCCTGGGGACTGCGAGTGTAAGGTAGAGACATGACAAGGAAGGAGGCATGGGACCTCTGTCTTCGGGTTCCTGGGAGTTCTCACTGCCTTCGTGCCTGGCAGCTCTCCTTTCCCACTTTGCCACCATCACCTCCTCTACTCCCACAGGATGAAAACAGCAGTCGTGTCCTGGGTGACAAGGTGGTTGGCATCTCCCTGGTGGACACAGTCGTGGCCAACCTCTCCGATCCTGTGGTCCTCACTTTCTTCCACAAACAGCTGCCGGTAGGTGGGGGAAACAGCCTCATTAAACCTTTCCACTGCAGGAGTAGAGTGACAAGAAAAGAAGACTCAGACACTGCCAGCGCAAAGTATGGTCACACTGTAGCAGCTCCATGTCCATACCCTCAGCCTGCTAGTAAAATCTAGTGAGTGTTCTCAGGAGCTGTACCACAATCACATTTGAATCCTGTGCTCTCTCTGGGGCTCTACCTGCTCATGTCTAGGAGATACCACTTTGCAGATGCACCAGAGAACGATCTTTGTATTGAGCCCACATTCATGATATGATCCAGTTTGTCTCCTGCAAATTTCTAACCTCCTGTCCAATCTTTTCCCCTACCAAACTTGCTGTGTATGTGACAAACCCAGAAATGCATCCTGATTGGGTCTCTGCTTTTGTCATTTCAGAGGAACGTGACCCCACTGTGTGTCTTCTGGCAGGAGGACACCACGTGTGAGTACCTGGGTGTGGGACTTTGGCCTCTGCGTGTTGAAGTGGGACATTGTCTTTGCTCATTCTGCTGTTGTGGGTACTGACAATGGGGAACCAACAGGGCTGACCCAGCTGGTGTGTCCTCACCTTTCCACCATCCCTGCTAGTGTTATAGGTCATTTGCACCTCCCTTCCCTTCTCTAATTTGAGGGAGCTCTCTCTAAACTTGTCCCAGGGGGTTATTTCAGGCTTTTTCCTCTACAGCTAACTTAGGAGCTCTTACCCTCTTCAGGTATGCATGCTGACTGCTCTGAGCATGGCAATCCTGCATAAATATTTTTTTCTTGTCACTCTGTGCTCTGCATGGGGCTAGCTAGCTAGCACCTTTGTCCTCTCCCTTACCATGGACACCTTGCTCTGAAGCTCAGAAAACTTTTCCGCTGCATTCCTGCTGCTCACCAAAGCTCTTTCCCTTGCAGCAAACGTTGGTAACTGGAACAGCTATGGTTGTACAACAGTGAAGGGGGACAAACGGACAGACTGCAGATGCAACCACCTCACGTACTTTGCTGTGCTCATGGTGGGTTCTGCTTCCCCACAGCTCTCTGCATCCTTCCCCTCTGCGGAACTTCTCCCTCATCATGATTCTTGTTCCTCTTTTCTCTCAGGTATCTTCCCCGGAGATCACCTATATACACAGGGCTTACCTGAGTATCATAACATACGTTGGCTGTCTTATCTCAGCTTTGGCATCCATCTGCACCATCTTCTTCCTTTATTTCAGGTATGGCCCTGGGATCTTAGTGTAGACATGAGTTATCTGTCTGACAGGTCACCCTATGCTCTATGTGTGCATCATTCTGTGGGTGCATCCTTTCCTTTGCTGTTAGACCTACCTGGGGCCAAACTTTACAAAAACAGACAGCAGCCCAGCTAGAAACATGATGCAGGAGCCAGGTTTGCAGAAAGTATTAGATCCTCATCTCTAGAAACCAACCCTCTTTGTCAGGCATCCAGGAGAGTGCTCTAAATCATCTGTTGTTTTCCGTGACTTGGAAAAATCAGCTTGGTTATTATCATGGATCCAGGAAACAGAGGCCTGCAGAGATCGGTTCAAAGATCTGTTAGAGAACAGGGTGTTCTCTCAAATAGTGTCACTAATCCTACATGGATGACAGGCTGAAAATATGTCCCCCCAATGATCTGGATTTGCAATACAGAGCTAGCTGGAAGGAGCTGGATTTGTATATATAACAGTGGTTGCCATGTGTGGGATTAGGCATGTAGCCTCCTAGCACTAGCAGAGGCTCTCCTGACTTTTCTAGTTACGATGCCTTACTTCAGCAGGAGCCCTGGGGTGTTGTGGGGCACTGAGCTGAGGTGTGGTGGTGAGATCTCTTCCTCTCCCTTTTCCAGAAGCAAACAACGAGACCAAATCACAAGCATGCATATCCACATGAACCTGCTGTGTGCCATCTTCCTCCTGGATGTCAACTTCCTCATCTCGGAGCACTTGGCTTCCAGCAGCAGTGAGGCAACCTGCAGAGCTGGGGGGCTGTTCCTGCACTTCTCTCTCCTGAGCTGCCTGACGTGGATGGGCATCGAGGGCTACAACCTCTACCGACTCGTGATTGAAGTCTTCAATGCCTACCACAATCACTTCCTCCTCAAGCTCTGCTTAGTGGGCTGGGGTGAGTTGAGGGGAGGCAGAAACATGTCTAAAACATATCTGTTGCTGGAGCAACAGGATATAAGAGTCACACAGGTAGAACCAGATTCTGCTCCTAGAAGTCCTTCTTACTTTATACAATGCCTGAATGGGGCAACAGATTCTGAGCAGAAGAGTCTTTCTATCAAGGCAGAAGACGTAGTGCCTGAGAGCAGAAAGTGGAGCTCTAGCTTCAAGGGCAGTTCACCCTTGGGGGTGGCTCAGCAAGGGAAGCATGTGACAGCCACTGCTTGGAGTCTTTAAGTAGCGATGGAATGTTTTCCTTCTGAAAGGAACAGCTAGGAGAGACAGTTTTCGAGAAGGAAATACCAGAGTATCCCCACCTTGCTTTGGGCAGGAGGATGCAATAACAAGGTCATATGATTTTTTTTGTGCCCTAAAAGTCTGTCTCTGGGAGACCCGCCAGCTGTGGCCTGTGCAGCACAGCTCACTCCTGTCTAGGGCTAAAGCCGGGCATCCTTGTTGCATGCTCTATCCTTGATTCATCCTAAGGAGAGAGGATGCCATATCATGCTCTGTGCAAGGGAAAGGGACAATGAAGTCCTTCCAGTAGGTCTGAGGACCAGGGAATGATGGCTGCTACTTCATTCTGTTCTTCATACCCAGGTATCCCCTTCTTTTGTGTGATGTTGATCTTCTTTGCTAACTGGACGAACTATGGCCCATTCTCCATTCCAGTCTATGAATCCATTGGTGGCAAATCCACTAATGCAACCATGTAAGTCATGGGAAATGGGTTATTTGGTCCCTGGTGTTAGAGTCAGCTGGTTGAACCATTGATATGTCCTACAGACTTTCCTGAGTTTGTCAGGCTGTGTGTTATTGGCTTCTTGGGGACTTTGCATAAAGTGGAGAGAATAGCCCTCTGTGTTCAACTGGGCTGGGTGCTGAGTTTGCCAGGCACCTTTGTGTCAAATTCCCCTGACCTGTCCTGTTTGTCCCCCCGAATAAACAACAAAGCATAACCCTCTGCCCTTTCTCCACCCTCTAGATGCTGGATCACAAGCCCTCTGATCCACAACGTAGTGAACCTTGGTTTCTTCAGCCTGGTGTTCCTCTTTAACTCGGTCATGCTGGGGGCCATGGTCCGGGAGATCCTCAGGCAGAACAAGAAAGGCCACAAGATGAAGCATGTCCTAGCCCTGTTTGGGCTGAGTGTCTTGCTGGGCATCCCATGGGCATTGGTCTTCTTTTCCTTCACCTCTGGTGTTTTCCGCCTTGTCTCCCTCTACATCTTTACCACCATCAACTCTCTCCAAGGTGAGTCTGTGGCCATGGGCTCCTCTGAAAGGTGCAAGTTGCCTCAGGGCTTTTGTGGGGTATTGAGAGGACCAGTGGTGACAGGCACAAGAGAAGCTGGCCTTGGCAGACTGGCCAGCTCATTCTTGCATCCTATTTTTGCTGGTCCCTCAAAGGGCTTTTTCGCTCACCCTTTCTTGCCCCTCTCCCAGGTTTCCTCATCTTCCTCTGGTACTGGACAATGGTGCTGCAGGCAAAAAACTCCACTGACTCCCAGAGCAGCTCTGACAGCATGAAACTGCAGCCCAACAGCAGCCAGAGCCATCCCGACTGAGCCCTCGCGCCGCTGGTGCCGCGGGGCTCCCTTGCCAGCAAGCTCCGGCCAGGAGGACGCTGGTGGGGAGGGAGCTGGAGCCGTCTTGCTTTGCTACCGCACCTGCCCCACACGGCTACTAGGAATGCAGAGGAACCTGCAGCGGGGTCCGGCTGCGCCCTCCTGCCTGCTTCCCACCGCACCGAGCACCCCGGCACGGTGGCAAGCGCTGCCCCTCGCCCGGCACCTGCCAGTGCCGCCTCGCTGCGCATTCGTTCTGTGTGCCGGGGCCTGGGCTCTGGGCTCCCGCCTGGGTGCAGCTCGCGGTGCCTGCACAGGGCAGAGCTGCCAGGAGATGGAGCTGGTTCCTGGGTGGAAGGACATGTATAGTATGGGCCAGGCTCTCCTTGCTCGTGCTGGGAATGAGGGCTACAGTGACCGGCGGAGGAGAGAGCTCCTCTCCCTAGGAGGCCACCTGGTTTCTCCTCCATCATGCCCAGGCCTGTCCTCTGCAGCGGCTGAAAAAGGCCCCATTCTAGCCCCTCGTGGTGGTGGAGGTTTCCGAGAGGGTCCTTCCCCAATGAAGACTGAATAACTCTGTCCCAGTGATACCCTCCAGCAGCTGGGTTCATCTATTTTTGTTATTTTGTTGAATTGTTTCTATATTTTTATATGGTGTAGAAGATTAACATACGTGCTTGCCCATCAGAACTGTGCCCATTAAAACATTCCTGCTCTGACGGTGGCTCTCCCAGCTCTCTCTCCCATAGGTGTGTGTGTATACACTCCATGCAGGTGAGCTCGGCTGGAGCTGCTCAGTGCCATCCTGCTTCCTTTGGATCAGCCTGGCACCAACCGAGGTGGCCTCCTCAGCATGCCCAGGAGCGTGAGCTGCAGCATCTTGGAGCAAGAGAAACCCGAGGCAGGGAGGGATGGATAGCGGTGGGGGTTGCTCTGCTCCTATTTGAGCACTGGAGCTCTCCAGGCATGGAGATTCCCCACTTCGGATCCTTCTTTCAGTGTCTTGGAATACAATGTTCACAGTGATTTTTTTTTTTTTTTTTTTTTTAAATTTCATGGTACCTAGTGGGTATTTTCTAAGTCCCCACCTGTCCCAGTTGCTTCTTGGCCCTCCAAGGTGTGGGGACTCTTCCACCCAGAGGCAGGATGCAGTGTTCACCTTTGCTGATCTTCACACAGTTTCTTGTAGCCCATTTCTCCAGCCTGTGTAGCCCCACACTCCAGCTGAGGCTGAAACAGATAACAATGTTATCAGTGAAGCGTCACAAATGCAATTTTGATGAGATCTGAAGTGAGAAAGGAGGAGGGTGGAGGTTTTTTCAAAGGGGCAGGAAGTTGCTGTGCTGATCTCTAGTGGTTATTGACAGGCAGGCAAGGGGAAGGCTTTGCTTTGTGGCATCCCACAGGGCCAGGACTACTCCCACCAGGTCTCTTGTTCGCTCTTGTGCTGAACACAGCCATGCTGCAGGCCGGTGAAGAGCCCAGAGCTCCTAAATTTGCAGCTTGCAAATACAAGATCGAATCTCCTCACCCGCCAGTTTCTCTGCAAAGCTCTCTTGGTGGATAACCCACCTCTGTCCTGCTCCGAGCATTGCCTGCAGCCAGGAGAAGACCTTCTTGGAGAAGACTCTCTACTCTGGGGTAAAGCCAGGCTTTCCCCTCCCAGTGCCCATTGCCGTTGAGAAATCCTCACGGTCCACCAACTAAGTGGGAGAGAGCCTGTGTTGTCACCGACTTGGGCTTGGTTTGATGTCCCCATTTGCTCACACCTCCTTGCTACCTCTGAGCTTGGGGACGTTTGGCTTATGGGCTCAGATGCTGGGCTGGTGGAACGCTCAGGAGAGCGGGGGTTGTCTGGTGGCAGGGTGGCCATGGCCCACCCGTGGAAGGGGCCTCATGTGGCTTGGCAGCTCATCCTTGTGTCGGGAGAGCGGGACGAGGGGCTCCGGCAGTGTGCAGCGGGCACGGCGGGCACGGCTGGCAGCACGGTGGGGTGTTTGCCAATCGGCAGGAGGGCGTGGGGAGGTAGCAGAAGGGAAATGAAGACACCGCCATTGCCTCCGGAGAAGCCACAAACCCTGGGGAGCCTCTGAAAGGCCAAGAGAGCAGCTGGCGGGGGGCCCGGCAACATGAAGCGCCTGCTGCTGAGCGGAGTCCTTCTGCTCCTGCCTCTGTGCGGTGAGTCGTGGAGCGGTGGCACCAGCCGTGCTCGGCCTGGGCAGCTCGCGCATCCCTCGGGGAACAGGTCAGCTCGTGGGCTGCTGGCAGCAAGAGGAGGAGGACAGGGCCCGGACTGAGGGTCAGTTGCTGGGATGTGCGGAGAGCCGGGGAAGGAAAGTGGGGAGCAGAGGGCTTCTCCAGCCACTTGCTTTTCCAAAACTTGTGCAGTTTGGACATTCAAGCGAGCCTCTGGTCAGGACTGACCCGGCTTAATGAAATGTGTGAAGAAACCTCTGCCTCTGCCCATGCGAACGTGGTACCTACCGCTTCCCCTGCTTTCCCTCCGGGAAGGCAGCAGAGAGGGATTGCTATTCCCACAGCACCCCGCGCATGACCCTGGATGTCTTCTTTTCTCCTCCTTTTTCTCACACCCTCTTGTTCCAGATGCTGCCAGTGGGCAGGAGAGCTGTGATGGTGAGTGGCCTCTGCACCCTTGTGTCTGAACCCGGGGGTAGCCTCGACCCTTTAGCTGGGGGGAAGGTGCCCACTCCTGCCTTGCTGCTGGGAGCACTGCTGGGGCCACGGTGGTGGTCACCACTTCATGGTGGTGAAGGGTGGTGGGGTGGAGTTGTCTCCATGCTCCTCTCGCGTGGCATTGTACACGTTCCCTTTGCCAGCCTTGAAAAGGGGGGACAACAGCTTGGAGTGCTGTAACACCACTGTTGATGCAGAGGAGGAAAGCAGGCTGAACGTGATGCTGGCTGCCTGGTGCAAGGAGCTGCAGCAGGCCAGCAGCCCGGTGTGCAGGTGCCTGCGGGAGAAGGTGCACGGGTAGGTGAACCTGTGGTGGCAGGAAGGCACCGGCCTTGGCGGATGCGGAGGCCACTCTTGCTGTTCTAGCAGGGTGTACAGAGTCAGTCCAGAGTATTCTGTGCGCAGGAGCACATCTGCCCACTCTGCAGTGTGTCCCCTGCCCCAGGAGCAAGGGGGTCCAGCCCGCAGCCCTGTCTGGACAATCCTGTGCTAGCTTGGGGCTAGGGTAGACTTGACCCCTCTCGGAAGGGTTGATTTGACTCTCAGCCCGGTGTGCCAAGGCCATCACATCCCCATTGCTGTTGCCTCTGATAGATCTCTCGGCACCACAGGTTTTTGCAGTCTGCCCACTTCTCCAGAGGTGAGAAGATGGCAGGGGTGAAAGTTCTACTGGTGAATGTCAGCAGAGCCATCCCCCGTGATGTTGTCTTCTCCTTCTCCCCTTTGGAGGTGAGAAATGCTCATCTTTCCTTTCTGAACAAGCATTAATGAGACAAATTTAAGTCAAGAGTAATGCTGGCAGGTCCAAAGAAGAGAAGTGACAGGGACAAGTCTTATGCTGCCAGGAAGCAATCCTCCATGGTTGTTCCCTGGTACAGGGCCCCAAGAGGATAAACACAACAGAGATGGGGAACACAAGCAAAATCCGACTTCCCAGGAAGCTCTTTGAGTCCCTGAGCAGTCAGAAAGCGCACGTGGTGGTGACAGTGCTTGACATCACGCAGCTTGTTGTATTCAAGGTAAGAGCTGTTGTTTCTGCTGGCCTTGCTCCTGCCCTTGGCTGTCTTAGGCACTAACATGAAAGTCATCCGCTACCTGCAGCTGCCAGCAACGAGAACATGGGTCTGGCCTTTGGAGCACCTCCTGTGAGCCCTGGCAGGAGAGTCCTGGGCTATTGTCTGGCTTGGCAGGTGCTGGAGAACCTCTCCTGCCTGGCACAGGACAGGGGCAATAGCCTGCCTAGCTGGCCTGGCTATTGCTGGGAGGGGACTGTAGGCTCTTGGCAGGGAGAGGAGCCAGACAGAGCAGCTCATGCAACACTGCCCCCACTGAGTAGGAGACTGAACAGACATGTCACATCCTGGACAACACGGTTGTGGGCATCACAGTGGGAGACACGAAGATGACCGGGCTCCAGGACCCTGTGCAAATCACTTTCACCCATGGACAACTGCCCCGTGTAAGCCAGCCATTCCCTCCCCCCGCCCCAGTGCTGCTGCTTTCCACCTCACCGAGGCCTCCCACCTCACTGCCACTCTCTCACTGCAGAGCATGAACCCCCAGTGTGTCTTCTGGGACCCTGGCAAAGGTAATGGCCTCAGCGGGACTGGGTGCCTAAATCCACGGTGCCAAAGCCCGTGGAGGGAAGGAGGAAAGGCTGCTGGGGTAAAGCCATCGAAATATCACATGGAAACACTGAAATGAGTACAGAAAACCTCTGACTTGGGGATGTGGATGGGTTATCTGCCCTGCCATGGCCTCAGCCTCCATGACTCGTCAGCTTGGGAACAGTTGAGATCTGGCTGAAACCTTATAAGGCCAAGGGGCTCACCTGGGGGTCATCTGTGGGGCTTTGTGTGTGTTGCGACTGTGCTCTGTAACCCAGAGAGATGGCTCCAGGTCAGAGGGCTTAGATGAGGAAGAGCTGCTAAACAGCAGATATCCATACAGGCAGAACAAGGTGGATCCCCAAAGGTCCTTTTGACATCACTTGCATGTCCAGGTGTCTAAATAAGAGAGCTCTTCTCTAACTACATCTTATTTTACTCACTGCTGGCAAGGAGGATGCCATGCTGTGGTCATGGATACTTCATGGGCAGACAAGCCACTCCCCAGGTGTGCACCATGCCCTTTGCAAGCCAAGGCAAACATAGTCTCCATCCTACCATCTCCTTATGTCCAAGAGACTGTTTTATCGTCTCAGCTATGGTTTGAGGTCTCTCTGGTGGCTTTTTTGCTTTGTGCTCATTGCTTTCCCCACATACCATTTGCAGGCCAAGGAGGAGGCTGGAACACCGATGGCTGTGTCACCGAACTTGGAGACAAGGGGACAATTTGCTCCTGTGATCATCTGACCTTCTTCACCCTCCTTCTGGTGACAACCTCATTTTGCACAGCTCATGCTTTTACCCTGCTGGTTGCTGCCCGCTCCCCCTTGGCTGTTGGGCACCTGAAGTGTCATAGATTAGCTGCCCTTCCAGGGACAGGCAAATGTATCTGCTTCCCAGACAAGCCCAAGCCTCACCTCTTTGCAAACCACTGCCCTAAAATTAAATTCAAAGCCAGCCTAGTGGCCTGGAGGAATAGGTTGATGGAAGATGTAAAGGATAGGAATGGTCTACTGCCTACCTGCAAATTGCCAAAGCAGTGAGACGTAGGGATCTGTTCTCCAGCTGAAGGATCAGAGACTGATTGTGATCCATTGCCCTTAATTTATCTCTAGCCCCCATCCCATAAAGAGGTTGGATTTTCTCAGACCCACCCTGCTCCCCTCTGAAACCTTCTTGTGGTCAGTGGTCCCACTGCTCTAACATGCAGAGATGTCACTGCAGTGCTAACTTATCTCTGTTTCAGTTCCCCACCATAGCTCTAGTAGATGTAGGTGGGATTTCTACACCAGTTCTGGACGGGTCTGACTTAATGTATGTGTGTGCTTGGCAGAGTCTGACTCTGGACGGATCCACAGCACGGGCCTTGAAGGTTATTGCAAATGTTGGCTGCGGGTTAGCTGTGACTTTCTCAGTCTTCTCCGTTGTCTTCTACGCCTTCTTAAGGTAGGATGTGGTCAGCTGCACCCTTGGGCTCCACAGAGAATTGTCAGGCTCAGAGACGAGAAATGTGGAACCTGGTGCACCCAGACACAGTGCCTCTGCATACCTAGATGTCACACGCTCCTGGGCATGCCAGGACCTACTTATCCTCCAGGGACAGGGGTGATTCTTCAAGGAAGTGGAACTGGGTACGCAAAGAGCAATATTGCCATGTGGCTGCTGTCCAGGGCAAGGGTCTCCTCCCATCAGAGTTTTCTGCTGTGACTCTTGCCATATCACATGCTGTCCCCGTTCCAGGCCCAAACTCCTGCTCTCTTCTCTCCTGTCATGCTCACCATCAGTGTATTCTGCCTTTTCTGCTCCCTCTGGTGTCTCTCCGGTGTACATACAAAAAGTCTGAAGAAGTCATCCAGATCAACTTGGCACTGCACATGAACCTCATCATCAGCCTGTTCCTTCTCAACCTGACCTACCTGGTCAACAACTGGATCTCTAGCCCGAGCCCGCCAGGACTGTGCAAAAGCCTGGGGGGCCTCACCCACTACTGCTAGCTCTTCTGCTTCACCTGGATGACTCTGGAAGGGTGTCATCTCTATCTCCTCTTCGTCAAAGTGCTGGGCACCTATATCCGCCACTACCTGCTGAAGCTGTGCATCGTTGTCTGGGGGTAAGCACCGTCTGCCCTGGGCCACCTGAAGCAAATGGCCAGACTCAGATAAGACCTGAGGGGTATATGGCAGTGCGACTGCTTGAAGTGTGCTCGTTGCCAGTGCCTTTGCTCCTGCTCCTCCTCCCAGTAACTGCTGGGTTACTGCTGCCTGGGGGTCTACTTCCTCCTGGTGAGTGGTGCAATGATGCCATTCTCAGAGGACATGTGGGATGAGGGAGGACTCTTCGCAGTCAAGGAGGGCTTTGTTTGGGCATGGGGTGTCCTACCTACAGAACGGAGTCCTGTTGCTCTCACAGCCACATTGACTTGTGACTTCCACTCTGAGCTAGAGGTTCCTTGGGGAGGACCTTTGCCCTTCCAGTGAGTCAAAATCAGAAGGTGACTAGGTCTACATACCGAGGAGGGCACACGTAAGGACGGAGGGCCCAGGGGCCAGCTGCGCACGGAGGCCCGGGGAGGGCGCACGTAAGGCTGGAGGGTGCGGGGGGTGAGCTGCACATTGAGGCCCAGGGAGGGCGCACGTAGGACGAGAGGGCGCGGGGGGCAAGCTGCACACAGAGGCCTGTGCAGATCGCACGTAAACACGGAGGTCTCTGGGGTCCAGCTGCGCACGGAGGCCCGTGGAGGGCGCATGTAAGGCCGGAGTGCCCCGGGGGCCGGTTGTGCACGGAGGCACGGGGAGGGCGCACGTAATCCCGGAGGGCCTGGGGACCAAATGCGCAGGGAGGCCCAGGGAGAGCACACGTAACCCTGGAGGGCCTGGGGGGCCAGGTGCGCACGGAGGCCCGTGGAGGGCGCACGTAAGCACGGAGGGCACAAGGGCCAGCTGCACACGGAGGCCCGTGGAGGGCGCACGAAA
>VZSG01000817.1:0-40174 GCA_013398315.1 Nothoprocta pentlandii
TTATCTTGCTGAGAAGTGCGTTGGGCAGCAGGCTCATTTACAAAATTCAAAGCCCAGATTTCAGTGTTTCCTTAAAAAAAAAAAAAAAAAAAGGACTGAAATAATCATTAAAAAGACTGGTAAGAAAAGATCCCGGTATACAGCTTCTCAGTGATTATACAGACAAAATACTTCCTTTGTTTCCAAATTTTGAATCTGATTAATTGAGGCCTAATGCTATTAATGCAGTTTGAAAGAGAAAAGTTAATCTTTGGAAACCCACAGCACAAATAAAATCTGAAGATCTAAACAGATTTTGAAGCAAAAGCTTTATCTTTATTTCAGTTTCCATGTAAGAGCAGTTAATGAGTATTTCTTTATATATTTCAATTGGACCTGCAGGCAGTTTAAAAATTTCTGTAGAACAACCACGTTATAAACTTCTTTTAATTCAAAACGTGGATTCTGGTGACAATCTTCTTAAAAAATCCATGGTTCCTATTTGTGAAGTTGTTTTAAATAAAAATTAATGTAAACAGGAACAATATGGGCAGAGCTACAGATGTAGCCCAACTTTCAGAAGGAGTTCAGTTATCTTATGGAAAATAATTACAGAACCACTCGTGTCTGGTCCCGCTTCTGTAATTAACTGTGAGATGCAGCCCAAACAATCCAGTCATAACCCAAACTGTTCTGGCATTACTTCATTTCAGTGACATTGACTTTAATGATTCATTCAGCTTTTGTTTCCTTATTGTTTGGCTTGAGGGGAGAGGAACTGGAAGGGCATACAGCAGGTCCATCTTGCTACATCATATTGTTATTATCATTATCACTATTGTTATGGACATGCCTAGGAACCTTAATTAAGGATGAAGCCCCACTGTGCTAACATTGAATCCTTATTATTACAGGTGTCTCTTTTTCCTATCTATAATGCTCTAAGACTCTGATTTTGAAAAAACTTTGAGGTTCCTATAGACAGTCAATAGAGATGTGACCAGAAGCTGAAATATATGCTAAACCCAGTGGGCTTAAACACATGTGTAAGAGCTTCTCTGCATCCAGGCTTGCAAATACATGACACTGCAGCAGAAGTTAAGTCTAAGTTGTTTCCAAGCCAGATGTTTCCACAACATTTCTCTGATCATAGTGTAGACAGTAAGTCACCCCTCAACTTTAAACCAAATGTTTTAGAGAGTCCTCATTTAAATAAATCTATTTAATACTTAATAAAAACCAAATACACAATATATATAATTCAAAATTGACGGTCTCTTGTTGATGAAGAGGAAGGAATTGTAAACTTCCATATATGAATGCATTCAAGCAAAGTAGAATTCATGCTTTCCTCTCTGTATAGGGATACTTAAACCAAGAACTAACCTAGGCCAATGCTCCATGGAGATTCTATTTATTTTGTAGGTTTTAGCTGATCTTTGCCACAAATAAATACACAGAAAAGTCAATTATGGGAATACTGACAGCAGTGATGATGCTTCTGTGCATTTAAATCTAATAATGTATGAATGGTTGTGGTGTGCTGACACTGCCTTCCAGGCAAAAGGATGGACTAGATTGAGGTTAACAACCTTTCAGCGTTGCTATGCTAGCCTGTGGTTATCATATCCAAAGCAGAGATTAAACAGGACAGCAAGATCTCATCAGCAGCTGGAAGATACTGCCTCTCAAAGAGGCAAAAACCTGCAGCTCCACAACTCAGTGGTTTCATTTTCTTCTATGAAAACCATTCTAGCTGAGTCAGGATTTCAAGGGGAGGAAATAGGAGGGATCCCTCAACTGTTCTGTATTGCAGTCTCAGGATGCCAAGGCCTCTATTTGACAATCTTGCTATATGCCTCTAAATATCAGTACCCATTCTCTCAAGGGATGGTGTCATCAAATCTGCTCAGGGCTCATCTTCTTTGACCTCATAGAAAAGAACATTTTCTACACAAGAAAAAGGGAAAAAAAAAAAAAAAAGACAAGTGCATTTTTTTTTTCTGAGGAAATATTTTGTCTGGGAGCCCACAGAAGATTCTAAAAAGGATTACTAAGATGACAAAGGTTTAATACTTCTTTGAAAGCAGCCTTAGTTGTCTTAAGCATGGGTAGTCTGATGTTCACCTCTGCATCCACAATGATAATAACCTGGATGGAAGCAAGACAAGGTTTCATATTGGCATGAGACCTCAACTTTCCTATGTCGTAAGATCAGTACATGTATCCATATTATGAGGGACATGAATTCTCCACAACAATTATATTCTTGACTTTTGTACTGGAACTAGATATTTTAAATGTGGGGTGTGTTTTCTGTTGCAGAACCTAGCAGTCACCTGTCTGCTAGGCAATATGATGAGAGCTTCAACTTTATTTCACTCTAGTCATCAGCTTTCAGTTCCTTTTGCTTACTGATCTCTGTCTGAACTGTTGCATAAAGGCAAATGTGACCATGATTTCATAAGTCATGAGTGAATCTGAAGACCTCTGTGTGTGAATATGAAAGTGAGAACATTCCAGGAGTCTCATTTTCCTGAAGGAAATTTTGGTACTTCTGCAAATCAAGCTCTCTCAAGACATCTCACACTGGGCAATCATAACCACTAAGCAATCTTTTAAAAAGTTCTTTTGTAAATTCTGTCTTATTCTCATGTATCTGAGCTAGTCAGTTTCAAACTTGACATGACTCTACAAACTGAACTGGAATATGAATGACAAAATTAGTCACCCATCAAATTTCTTAGTGCACCTCCTTGGTTTCAGTCACACTGAAAGACTGTTAAAGCCAGCTCTTTTGAAGCATTTTGGCATTTTCCATTCTTACTCAGAAATAAGGAGCAGAAAGTGGCAGAGAAGGGAATGATATATATAAACCATTTCAACATTCAGCAAAAGTTTAGCTCAGGTATGGCCCAAATGTTATTGGTAATTATTTCACAGGGCAGAGTAGGCTTTTCTTCTGTCGGATTCTCTTTCCAAAGACTTCCATAAAATGCAGGTTCCCAGCTGTGCCTGTGTTCATGTATTTGTGCTGTTTAGTGCGCATCATCTAAAAAGATGACAAAGGATGGAAAGATTTCCCTAGCAGGGAATACAATTTAAACATATAGAACATCGTTAGTCATTATTCTCTTTGAAACTGGGTGACTTGGTGATATGAAAGAGATAGAAGGTACGTTTTTAAAGACACATCAGATTGAGGTCACTTTTGGATTGAAGACATACTAAATTTAGTTGGTAGAAATAGGTTACCTTCCAAGAATTACTTCAACATGAACACAGGATGAATAAGAAATGCTTCAGTTTCACTTTTGGCTTTTTTCTTTGTGTTCCAGGAGGAAAGAGGTCCTGGTCTTTAGCAATGGTTCTCTATTTACAGAGGACCAGAGCACAAATTCTAGTAGTCAGGTTTTAAGAAAGTTAGAAAGATTTAGAAGTGGGTGTAAGGCACGTATTAATGCATTTTGGAATCCGAGGGTGAGTTAAGCCAACTGTTTCTTCTGATGAGAAAGAAAATGAGCGGCTAAGAAGGCCAATGGCATCCTGGTTTCGATGAGGAATAGTGCAGCCAGCAGGACCAGGGAAGTGATTGTTCGCCTGTACTCAGCGCTAGAGAGGCTGCACTTTGAATACTGTGGTCAGTTTTGGGCCCCTCACTACAAGAAGGACATAGAGGTGCTGGAGCATGTCCAAAGGAGGGCAATGAAGTTGGTGAGGGGACTGGAGCACAGACCTTATGAGGAGCAGCTGAGGGAGCTGGGATTATTTAGTCTGGAGAAGAGAAGACTTAGGGGAGACCTTATTGCTCTCTACAACTACCTGAAAGGAGATTATAGTGAGGTGGGGGGTCAATCTCTTCTCCAAAATAGCTACAGATAGGATAGGAGGAAGTTGCACCAGTGGAGGTTCAGGTTGGATATTAGGAAGAATTTTTACATGGAAAGAGTGGTGAAGTGTTAGAACGGACTGCCCAGGGAAGTGGTGGAGTCTCCGTCCCTGGCAGTGTTCAAGAAACGTGTAGATAAGGCACTTAGAGACATGGTTTAGCAGGCATGGTGTTGAAGGGTTTATGGTTGGACTTGATGATCTTAAAGATCTTTTCCAACCATAATGATCCTATGATTCTATGATTTGTGGAAGCACTGAAGCTTCAAAAATGTGGACAGATGTGCAGTTTTTTGCAATGGAATGAGAATAGTGTAACTTTCTTCAGAAGCTAAAAATCTTGCTCCAGAACCACATTCATTCAAGCACTAGTGCATATATTGCCATTGACATGGCAGCATGAATATTTGCCAAATTGAAATAAAAAGACTATCTGGGCTAGTAAATCAGTTTATGGAGTGACTGTAATGAAAAGTGTTGTCAAAAGGGTCTTACAGTTGCAAGCACAACTTTAATGGGTTATTTTGGAAGTCGTGAGTATACTGTTTGAGACAGACCAACAAACCTGACCACAAGTATTTTTAGGGAAGCTTGTCTACAGAACTGCTGCTTGCCCAGAAATGCCTCTCTGTATCCACTTGGGAATCACCATTTGTGCAGTTTAGGCAAACACATGGAGGATACACGATAATCAACTGCAAAAGCAGGAACTAGAACTTAAACTTGGTAAAAAAGTAGGAAGTGCTGAGTGATCAGTCTTCACAGAAATAGTCCATTTTGATGTGCCTCTACATTTAAAGTTATTTGGGCATGCTTACCTACTACAGGTAGGCAAAATTTGGTCACCAGTGCTAAAATAGCTAGACATTCAGAGAAATTCTGGAAGGAATACCTCATATCCACACGTCTGTGATCCTAGAGACACACTGCTATATGAATTCCAAGAATTAAAAAACTTGTCCTTAAAATGTATTTTATCATGCTTGCTACTAAACGCAGGGCAAAACAGGCATCTATTTCAGGTTTTGTACACTCTGATCCCTTTGATAGGAAATACAGGGCTGACTTTCCATGCACCAAACTCCTAATGTGCCTGCATTTGCTTTAAACTGAGCACCATAATCCAGAGATAAATAGAATGAATAGTGAGGGCTAAACAGTATTTTTCAAAGCTAAGAACAGTTGTGTTTTGAGAGCTGAACTGAAAATCTGAGATTCAGATCGTAACTCATACCTAGTTAAGGGTTCAGTTTCATGTAAAGGGTTAATCTGCACTCCTGCAGATGTGAACTTCATTAATTTAATCTAAAACATCTTGAGAGATAATAATACACATATTTTCAATTACAACAATTATTTAAACAGCCCTAATCTTACACTTCATGAAACCATTTACATTCACTCTAATGTCAAGCTCTGCAGGGGGATATGCTAACACAGGAAATGTAACATCTTCTAATTATAGTACTTCTATAAAACAGAAATAAAATTGAGATTGTGAAGGCTGAGCTGGGAGTAGAAACTATACCATGCCAGACAGAGATACAGAGACACCATGGCCAAGTTGCAGACAGATAGGCATACTGCATTTTGCTTCTCTGTGGCATGCTGACATATATAAAGACATACTTCCACAAAATGTGCTTTTAATTAGGGGGAATACCTCACTCTCATTGACTATCTCCTATATCTACAGATTGTGAAAGAGAATTATTATATTTTTGTATGCTCTGGGTTGTCCTACAAGCCTGGTACAGTTCACCATAGAGGGTCCCAACTAAAAATCACTCACACAAGGAATAGTTCTTATAAAACATTCTCAGTTTTTCAGTCAGAATGAGAAGCAGCTCTGATGTCTGCCATCTTCTCTGGGAAGAGAGCAGTAGAAAGCAGCCCCAGAATCTCCTTGCCATTCAGACAAAAGGCTATCCAAAAATCACACGTTGGCCTTTGCTTCAGACTCAAAGTCCTCCAGGGTGCATCAACAGCAGTGTAGTTAGCTCAAGTTGGCTAACATATCTAAGGGGCTCCCACAGCTGCTCGGAGATTAAATCTACCATGAGTAGCACAAGCTAAGGCATGACCACTTGCCCAGATGTCAAGGGAAAAGGAAGAAAAGGTGTTATTGGACCTTAGGTAGGACCTTAGGTGTAGTAGGCAAAGGAAGAACAGGAAGGCTGTCTCCATAAAGACAAAAAAAAAAAAAAAGTACAAGGACAAGATTTGCACCACTCAGTTAGAAAGGAAGGTTTGATCCATGAAGCTTGCAAGACTGCAAGATGAAAGAATACAGTGGAGACTGAGGTGAAACAGAAAGGAATCGGTCCAATAAGAGAAGGTGTCATTGCCAATTGAAGGTGAAAAGGAAGCCTAAATCTTGAAGGGAGAACCAGAGCAATTTTTTTTTTTTTTTTCTTCTCAAATGGGAACTGAAGGCAAGTTCTCCAGGCTGAAACGATGTTAGAAAAAGTATAGTGAGCATAGGGAAGCAAGAAAAGAGCAGAACAGGTTGGAAGAGAGAGATTTATGGGATGCAAAGGAGAACAAAAAAACAGAGAGTGCAGGACTGATGTCAAAGGACTCAGTCAATTTAAACAAAAAAAAAAAAAAAAAAGGAAAAGAAAAACTAAATGCAAAAAAATCATAGGGATGTGCCACAGAAGATTATCAAAAATGAGGTAAGACCTACAAAGAATATACTGCCACAGGGACCAGGATAATATCATGGTAGTGTAGTAAATCCCAAAGTCACCAGTCAGGAAAATAAGTATGAATTTGCAGATGGGAAAACTACAACCACAGTGCTGGCCATCAGCATGTCCTCCCTGGATATCTTCAAACTGCTCTCACTGTCAGCATGAGTACATGTGTTCAAAGATTTTGACATCACGTTGAAGTTCACTATGAATCAGGTACCACACTGCTTACTCATTCTTTACAAAACCTGTCCTCAACTTACAGTTTCCTCTTATCTGATAAAATATTTTTCCAGTTGTGACAATTACTTTAACACTTTATAGCAGTAACAATAAACAAGTTCTATGATGTCAGCAAATGAAGGCACCAGTTGAGGGTGGAACCTGTCTGATGACATACTTTGCAAACAGCAGAGAATTTCTATCCAGGGAGATTTGCCTTTAAAGAGCTTGTATATCAGAATATGGTATGTAGTCGTAAAAGCATAGAGGTACCTTTTTGGAGATTGAGCAGCTCTAATTTCAGCTTTGAACATGACTGTACCACTGACAATCTACAGACCAAAAACCCACTGCAGAAATGTGAGTATGGAAATATTTCCTTCAAATGCATGTGTATCAGTATGTGTATTCAAAATCAGCATCTACTACAAGTGATTACCTTGGCCTTATTTGATGATATAACCTAGTGCTCTATTTATACTCTAAAAGAATATTACTGTCCCCCTCTCCAACATTGTACCTCTCAAAACACATTTGCCAGCAGTCAACTTTTAGTAGGGTAGATCTTGCAATAGCTCTTGCACACAAAAACTAATGAAAATCTGTCATAAATTAATGCGGCAATCTTTTGTGCAAAAGGTTTCCAAATGCAGAAAAGGCCCATCCATCCATCCATCCATCCATCCATCCATCCATCCATCCATCCATCCATCCATTCAATAACCCCACTGCTCAACATACCAGACAACAGAAAGCCTTGGTGGTGCAAGGGACAGGGACTGGGAGGGGTGTTGAGGAGAGGGTTTGGAGTTATTTTATTTGGAGTTATTTTTGTTGCTGATTCAAGCTAAATGACAAGAAATAATAAATAAGTAAATAAATAAATAACCATCCCCAACACACACATTTCCACTAAAGCAAGTGATTGGGATTATTTTTCTTCCTCCTCTCTCTGTGTCTGTTTGAAGGTATTCTCTGGAGTTGACAAGCACGTGTTTTGGAGCCCATTGAAAAGTTTTCTGCCATAAATAGAGGAGGCAGCTTGGCTTAAGTGTTGCTAGGGAATACCTGGCAACAGGCAACAATAGTCCTTTTAGAGAGCCCAGGGCAAACAGTGACCGTGGTAATGGGGTGGGCTTATGGGAGGCTCCTTGCCCCCAGCCCCTGCACCCCCCTGCGCCTTCAGCCCTGGGCTGTGTTCCGGAAATTCCCCGCACAAAGCGCCCCATTCAACGGGAGGCGGGCCAGTGCGTGTGCTTTTTGGGGTGGGAGGGGGCCCCAAGAGGGAGGGGGGTCTTGGCCAAAAAAAAAAAAAACTTTTTTTTTTTTTTTTTTTTTTTTGCAAAGGGCTAAAAGAAGCACAGAAAGTGCTAAGTTTGTAAAAGGGGCTGAAAAGGTTCAGAAAGGAGCATAATAGAGCCAGGGAATGCCCCGTGAATTTTGAACAGAGAGCAGAAAAGAGACCCTAAAAAGCAATTAGTGATGCTGCTTGTCCGCTGAAGAGGGAGCCTGAAGGAGGTAGGCAGAAGCAAAAGGAAGAGGGCAACTCCAATCATTTAGCAACGAAGGAGGGAGTGCAGTGGGGGAGTTCAGGACACGCACAGAGGGAGAGAGCGCCTGTCGCCTTCTGGAATTTTTATAGCAAGGGTGGACACACGCACACGGCAAGAAGAGTGGTGAGGAGCAAGCAGCAGCCAAGGCCTCGTGCTGGAGGCACATGCCAAGACGAGTTTTGGCTTCGCTTCACCTCCCCTGCTCCTTTCTGCAAAGCCAGGGAAGTGGCGAGGCCCCAGTATGCAGTATCCAGTGCACACCATCCTTCAGCCAAGAGCGGGAGGGATGGATGAGAAAGGGACATTTCCAAAAGACCTTCCCCGCTGTCCTCTTCTCTCTCTTACACCTTGCTGCCTTTGCAGAGCTGTGCACAGGCTCCCACTTAGCCATACGCTCTCTGTGCTAAATGAAAATTGAGCTGTCTGCTCATTAGGTGAGAGTGGTTAGGAAAGAGAAAAAAAATAAAAGGCTGTCTGAGCAGGCCTGAATAGCTATAACCTTAATGGGTTGTCAGAAGTCTGCTGGCAGCAGGGTAAGGGCAGCCAATCCTCCCTAGTCTTTTGTCCCGGACATTGTCTGGGATCAGTGGTAGCTCATTAGGTCTGGACAGCAATATTCGTAACGAGTCCTGCAGCGCTGAGGCTTCAGACTCTTTTCAGCTCTTTGGTCACTGTCAGTCCGCTTCAGGCAGTGATATGTATCTCAACGGAGATAATTTTTATGAAAAGTTCTGTTTACCTGTCACATTCTACCTAAAAACTTTTGTCAAAAGTTCCATGTTGAAGGGGAAAGGGCGAAGCTCTGTCCAGGAGTCTGCATCAACAGAGGCACGTTACAGTGAAAGGCTAGCTGGAAAAGCCAAGTAGATGGGGCTCTGGCCTAAAATTTTGAAAACCAAGCCTACAGTTTCCCTCCTCCTATTTCAGATTCCACTTGCCTTGATTCCAGGGATAAATGATCATTTTCTTACATTCTGGGATGGATGGAGAATAAAATATTAGAGTGTGAGCCTTCCAGGCAATGAGCCAGTTAAGCAGCTACAACCGATAACTCTCATTCAGGAGACCTAGAAAAGCTGTGTATGTGTTATTATTGTTTATTGTTTTTCTGGCTTCTAACTAACATCATAAATCCTGAACTAAGGTTCACCTGAGATCCTGGTGAGGGAATAGGGCTGAGCATGACCCAACCCTGGATGAGGCCAAATTCTCAACTTTGGGCACATGTGCTCTCTGATGATGTCAACAAATCCAAAATGATGCTTTAGTAACTGATGAAGCTAAAGGATAACTGATCATTTGGTAGCTTTCCCTGCAATTAGGCAGTACAATATGTAGCCACTTGTCAATCTTGTTGATCACTCAGAGACCGAAGTCCATTTTCATCCTCCACTCCTCCTTTTCTGACATTAACTCAGTACTGAAAATCTGAGGTTTTGTAAGGAATTTCTTGTAACTGGATACGGTTGCCCTAGATTCCTATTAAAAAAATAAGCCAAACTAACAAGTAATGCTAAAATGATTGCCCTATTTGTTTTATGGTTGAAAACAAAATGCACTGCTCTCTGAAATGAAGGTGCAGGAGCTGCATGGACCTTTCATTCCATTAAGGAGATAAGAAGTATGTGAAAGGCAGTGTACAGGCACTGAAGACTTCAAACCAAGAGAACACTGAGGTGACCAGAGTAACGTCCCCAGCTCCTCAATGAGTGCAAAGCCCATCAGCAACTATACTCACAGGGATGACTCAATGCTGGCATGTTACAGCAAGCAGGATATTTTTTTTTTTTCCCAGCAAGTTATTAAATAACTAGTAACATTTTCATTATGTAACTAAAATACCAAAATAACTAATGGGACAGGTACTGCTTTCCACCAGCATCAAGTAGAGAGTAAAGAATCACTGAAGTAACAAGAAGATTTGTGAAATATTTCAATCTATTTTAAAAGACGATCTATATTTATGCAAGGCAACTGTAGCTTCTACTGTTTTTCTTCTGTGCTAACCTCCTCTATTCTGTGCTGGGATCTATAACCAGGGACCTGCAAGGAACTTCTCATGGTTGCACTAAGAAATTGATTGCCTGTAACCGAAAGAAATAAAAATGATAATATTTTTAACATACTAGAGTTGGATGTTTTGTTTCTTTCAGAATCCTGCAATTATGACAAAGATCACAACTCAATGTTTTGTCACTATAATATATATTTTTCTGTGTGACACAGTCATTAATCCATCACTGAAAACTTACATATTTTAAAATGGTATTATAATAATTGCTCATTTGGAAAAATCAGGTACTCCCTGCACATCACACGTATGCACCCCCGGACACACGCACACATAGGCACCTACTCTTGCACGCACAGAACTGCATGCCCACAACTATGTGTGTAAGGGCAAACTTCTACACAGTCATGTGCAGACCAGCGCACACACACACACACACACACACACACAGAGTACACACTAGCACACTCACAAACTAGCATTTGTGCACACACACATCCACACATCACTACCCCACACATCCACAACCACCCATAGATGTGTGCACACACATTTGCAAGCACACACAATCAAATGCACACTTGCACACACACAGAGATATACCCCTGTGTGTGCACACAGTACCATGTGTATCTCAGGACACATACACAAGCACACACACGGTGCACATGTGGACATGCATGCAGACACATGTGTACACACACACACACGTGTGCCCACATGCACAGTACCATGCACACATGTGAACTGGGCAGCACCATGGACAGCGCCTGCCCCAATGTGCTGCTGCTGCCCTTCCTGGCCCGGGCAGCAGCCGCTGCAAGAGTGTCTCCCTGGTCCCGGGCAGTGTTCCCATAGCCCTTCTTGAAAGGTCCTCAAATATCAGTGGAGACAGAGGTAAAAACCACAGAATCATAGAATCGTAGAATGCTTAAGATTGGAAGGGACCTCAGAGGTCATCTAGTCCAACCCCCCTGCTCACGCAGGGTCACCTAGACCACATGGCACAGGGCTGCATCCAAGCAGGTTTTGAAGATCTCCAGAGAAGGAGACTCCACAACCTCCCTGGGCAGCCTGTTCCAGGGCTCTGTCACCCTCACTGTCAAGAAATATTTTCTTAAGTTCCTGTGGAACTTTTGGTGCCTCAGCTTGTGGCCGTTTCCTCTAGTCCTATCACTGTCCACCACTGAAAAGAGGCCGCCCCCTCCTCCTCACTGCCTCCCTTGAGGTATTTATACACACTGGTCAGGTCCCCCCTCAACCTTCTTTTCTCCAGGCTGAACAGGCCCAGCTCTCTTGGCCTTTGCTCATAGGGCAGATATTCCAGGCCCCTGATCATCCTCGTAGCCCTGCGCTGGACTCTCTCCAGCAGCTCCACATCCCTCTTGTACTGAGGAGCCCAGAACTGGACACAGTACTACAGATGTGGCCTCACCAGGGCTGTGTATAGGGGTACAATCACCTCCCTCGACTTGCTGGAGACGCTCTTCTTAATGCACCCCAGGATCCCATTGGCCTTCTTGGCCACGAGGGCACTGCTACCTCATGGTCATCTTGTCATCCACCATGATGCCCAGGTCCCTCTCAGCGGGGCTACTCTCCAGCAGATCAACCCGCTCACTACAGGTCTCCAAATGGACTCCTCCCTGATGACTACCACTCTCTGCGCCCTGCCATTGAGCCAATTCCTAATCCACCTCACCGTCCGCTCATCTATCCCACCCCTTCGGAGCTTGCCCAGGAGGATGTTGTGAGGGATGGTGTCAAAAGCCTTGCTGAAGTCCAGATAGACGACGTCCACCGTTCTACCATCATCTGTCCAGCTAGGCGATCAGGTTGGTCAAGCATGATTTCCCCTTGCTGAATCCATGCTGGCTACTCCTGAGCACCTTCTCCTCCATGTGTCAGGAGAGAGCTGCCAGGATGAGCTGTTCCATCACTTTTCCAGGGATAGACGTGAGGCTCACCGGCCTGTAGTTGCCCGGGTCCTCCTTCTTGCCGAAGGGCAGCAAGTGACGTCCTCTTTTGAAGACCGGAGTGACATTGGCTTTCTTCTAGTCCTCCAGCACCTCCCCTGTTCTCCAGGACCTTCCGAAGATGATGGCGAGTGGCTTGGCTATGACATCCACCAGTTCCCGCAACACCCTGGGGTGCATCCCCTCAGGGCCCATGGATTTGTGGGTGTTGAGTTTCCTTAGGTGCTCTCTGACCCACTCTTCCTCTACCCAGGGCAAGCCTTCCTCTCTCTGGCTCTCCTTTTGTGTCCCTAGGGCCTGGGATTCTAGAGGGCTGCCCCTGACAAACACAGAAGCAAAGGCAGCATTCAGCAGCTCTGCTTTCTCCTTGTTTTCCGTAACCAGGGTACCCACCCCGTTCACTAGTGCACCCACATTCTCCCTGACCTTCCTCTTGTTGTTAATATATTTGAAGAAGTTCTTCTTGTTACTCTTAACATCTCTTGCCAGATTTAATTCCAAATGTGCCTTAGCTTTCCTTGTAGCATCCCTGCATTCTCTGATAACGTTGCTGTACTTCTCCCAAGGGAGCTGTACTTCTCTCCCTTTCTTCCATATTTTGTATGCTGTTTTCTTCTGTTGGAATTTTGCCAGGAACTCTTTGCACATCCACGCAGGTCTCGAGTAAAGCCCCCTCGAGTAAAGCCATGCTTGAGATTTTTCCCACTTCCCAGAGAAGGGTGGAATGGCAAATTCCCACTGAGTTGGTCCTATTTGCAAGGAGTTACATTTAAAATGAGTCAGTGTCAGCTGTTATTAAATGCACCTACTTGAAACCAGTCATATAGCTAAGCACACCAAGAGTAGCTTTGCTTCCACACTGTGCCAACAGATAGCAAACATGTGGCCATTTACTCTGTAGTGGTATTGCCTCCTCATGCATGGTTTTAATTACTCATATTCACCAAGCATACAGGCCATAACAATATCTCTCACCAGATACCACCAGCGTGAAGTCACAGAAGACCTTCTTTCTTAGCCAGTAATGAAAATTGCTGAAGTGATGGCCTGAGATGAAACTCTAGCCCTACCTTTCAGGTGAATGTGATTGCATGTCTTGGTGAACAAGTTACTGTGGAAGAATGGATGCTGTCTTCTGGACACAATAGCTGAAGTTCACTGAGTCTCAGTACTCTGTTGTTGAACACTCAAGAGGCTGTTTTATAGCAAGACTTAGGGACATGAGTCTTTGGACATTGGTTAGCAAGGCAGATTTATACAGGTTAAAAGAATGACTCTGAAGTCACATGTAGAAACTGCACCCATAACTGATGGGCAAATCTGAAGCCTCTTGCCACAAGAAAGCATCAGAAGACTGAGTGTGACCAAATTTATGCTATGATAATGCTGCATATGTCTAAAGGAAGTTCAAGGTTCGGAGACTTCAGGGGCAAAATTTAATCTAACATATTCCACATCAAGGACACATTTTGCCAATATGGTTACTGATTAGCTATACAGACACTCTCTTCCATCACAAGAGCACCTTTCCCGGTAGCAAAAGTAACAGGTTTTTTTGGATGCTAAGCAGCAGTGTTCACCTGGCCAAGCCTCAAGCCATGTAGTTCAATGACTGTGGGCCTGAATCCAATGTCAAACTGTGGTTCTCAGATATTATATTTGGGCAGTCCTCTGGGATATTTATAACATGGCTAAGAACCAGAGTGGTCTGAGGCTCTGTGGGAGTATTGCTCAGAGCAAGGATTTTGTCCCATGGCCATGAGATACTTGGTAGTGCCTTGTGGTGTTTGGCCATCCACAAACATGCTTCCCATCACATCTCCAGCAACTCTCCAGCTAGCAATGCTACATGAACTAGAAAAGCTTACAGGAGTGTGGATGCACCAGGTACAACCCTTTCACAACTACACCAGATAGATCTGAACAGCCTAAACAAAGTGGGAGAAGGGAAGCTTTTCTGCCACCAATTCATAATAAGCAAACCTCCCAGACACCCAGGCAGTCTGGAACAGAGGCATGTCCACTGAATCCAAGGGAACACAGTGCCACACAGCCTATACGTCCACAATACCACTTGCAGCATGATCAGTAGCTTTATCAGCCTGGTACACACATAGGCTCTTCCTCTTTGCCAGGCGTATTAGCTTGGGCTCAGCACACTGTCAGTACCCACAGAGGCTTGGACCAGCAAGTTCAGTGCCAACTGGGTCTCCTTTCACTGAGCTGGAGACTGATATGGCCATGATCTCTCCCACCCTGAGGCTAAGTCTATCCTACAGAGTGTGAGACACTCCACTGTCCTCTCCGCTTCTCACTTTCTGCTTGTTTTAGGTTTATTCTTTGCTGTACTCTTTGAAACAGAAACAGATACTTCTTGGCTCCAGTCATTTACTGCTGCCTCTCAACTTTTTAAATATTCTTTGAAGTAGTCCTGCATGACAGATACAATAACAGACAGGCAAAGACTTCATGACTGCATTTTTATTTTTAAACCTGTGGCTACCACTAAGTATTTGAGTCTAATTCATGTCAATCCCATAGAAGCTGAATGCAGACAGCACAGAGCTATGCAGCAACAAATGGAGTGAGAGGCTGGAAGGCCCAAGCTGGCCTTGGCTCAGAGAGGAAGCCAGTTTGCCCTAGCCCAATCCCGTAAGCAGCTTACCTCCCCCTCTACTCTGCTCAGTAGGTGGGGGTAGGCTGCAGTCGGGACTCCAATCCCTGCCCAAAGAGTCACCTCAAAGTAACACAGGACTGGGATATTTAGCAGAAATGTAAGAAGCTGGACAGGCCAATCTCTGCTCTGAATTATTAGAAGGGAGAAGTTGACATTTGTCTCGCATATCCATATGAGCAGACACACAAACTTGGAGGTCTATATAGCCCTGGTCTAGTGAATAGCCGATTAGTGATAAAGAGTTTATTTTCCAGCAAATTAATATATACCTTGCTCATGGGTAGGGTATTCAGCTACAGCTTGGTAGCTGGGGGTTCAAGCCCACGTTGCTGGCTGTGATCAAACAACTTGGGTATTCCAGCCTGAAGGATGGAATGGGCTGTGAGCAATTCTAGCTCATCTCTTCCTGTTTAGATAAATCATTGGCACTTAACATCCTAACAAAAACAAACAAAAAAAGAAAAACAAAACAAAACTCTTTTTATTGATGCTAATAGTGTCCTATAGGGCAGGAAATCTACACAGAAATAACAAACACATGACTAGGATGAACCAAAGGCCACAGTTGGTCCTCACTTAGTAAATGTATCTCTGCCTTGAAGAATACTTATGTAATTCCTTAATACTGTGGTGAACTCTGAAGGAGACCATACCCCCTTGATCTTAAGGACAGATGGGTAGTTGTGATCTGCATAGGTCACTAAAAAGGAAATACTGAAACCAAGAGGTATGAAGGCCTGGTAAGTCAAATAACCATCTCCTAGTCCAAAAAATTAGCCTAGAAGCTTGTCACAGAGAAAATAATCATAAGAAAGCATTTTCAGTACAAAAAAGAAAGAAGACAAACCCTTTTAGAATCACTGTAGAGTAAAAAATCAGGAATATTTTCTCCTATGGTAGGATAGAAAGTGGCTATGTGAAAGAGAGAAAATGCAATTTCAGATAGAGCCATTTAAAATGAATCCTGTAAAACGACCAGATCTAATTTCTGTGTTCATATTGCTTGGAAAATCTGTGTGCTGCACTAGCTGTAACTATGGTACCTGTTGCCCACCCAACCAGGCACTGCATAACAGCAAACAGACATCCTGAATTCCTGGGGCTGGCACATGTGGGCGCAAAGGAGCCAGCTGTTCAGAGCTCATGTTCTGGCTTGGCCCTATCCCACATCTGATTTTACAAGAATATTTTCACTATTTTTTTTCCATACTTTTGCTATAATTTGAGAAGTTTTCATGTCTCAAAAGATTTCTTTCTATATTTTGATATTTTTTGATATTTTTCACTTTATATTTTTTCACTAATAGAAATGCTTTTAATTATAGACAATTACTGAATTTGAGATTCAATTACTGAATTCAAACATGTCTGATAGCGAAAAATGCTGTTCTTTTTTAATAAATTGCATCTATTTATACTAAGTCAGAAAAGACCATTATGATTGATTTATCACATAGAATATATAATTTGTTAGAGTTTCTGTTCAACTTACATAAATCTTTGAGAAGAAGATGGCCCTAAGCTACCATCCCTTATAGTGCTGACTATTTACTATGAAAGATCACTTTGAATCATACATTTCTAAAAAAACTGTCCCTGTATTTGCACTGTAAATAAACATACCATGTCAGAAGTCCCCTTTCAATGTATTCTGCTCAGCTTTAAAAAAAACTTGATCTTGGAAACTCTGTAGAGGTCATTATAAATCACAACCTTTGAAGGCATAAGGTAGTGCTCTCCTTTTACTAAATATGCTTGTAAAGCTGCACACATTTTCCAGAACTTTGAGCAACTCAGTCCCCTGGTAAGAAGAAAAATGGTTTGCTTAAACACCTGTATGGAAAATGATATCTAATCTTTTATGTTCACTATTGGAGAGTGCTCAGGTCAATCAACAGTCAACACAAGGCAGTGGTAACTCTTATTTTCTATTTTATTTTACATTTAAGGCTGAGTATTTGTTTTGAAAGATTGAAGGAGCTAGTTGGCAGTGCCAGGGAACCGGATTCTTTTTATCTACGTACTTGTTATGAGGAGGAGGCAGGTGCAAAGCAAGCCTTTTAACACTGTCGGCAGCAATAATCCCCACCTGAGCAGACCAGCCACCTGCTCTCCAGGCACAGAGATAATTCAGTCTTTAAGCTGGCATGGTTCTAAGCCACTGCTGAGTAAAGACTCATAAATGACTCAAATTACGGTAAGATCAGTGGCTTTGTCAATATATCAATATTTGATCACTGACAGTGATTCCTTCTGGATTCACCCCAAGGCACATAGTTGAACTTGAAAAAGCTTAACCTGTGATTTAGCACACCTGCAATTTATGGAGGACCCATTCCAAGTCTTGCTGAAGACAGTGCACAATTCCCCAAAAAACTTCATGCCATCAACTACTCAGCTTACTATTAGAGTCCAGACATCCTAAGCCGATGAGTTGTTGTTCTTGTATTTCAATCAATGGTCAAAATCCAATAGCATTTCATCCAGATCTTGGGCCTCTTTTACAGATGGATTTACCATTTCTGCAGGAGTGTTTTCTCCTGCTTATCAATACATCCATGCTAAAAGGCACAGTGTGAGTTGACTGCTAAAGGGCACAACTAAAAGGAAAATACAGAGTTGTGTAGAAGTAGGTTTGTTAAAGGGAGAAAAAAAAGAAAAAAGATGAGGCTTAGCCTCATTCTTCTGTTATCTAAATTGGCTTCATTTATTCCTTGTAAATAAGAACTGACTATATGGCAAATATCTCCATAAGCCAGAATCATAACATTCCTTCCTTCCTGGTCCTGATAGGTAGCCATTCTTTTTTACCAGCTGAGCCGTCAAGCCTTAACAGCTTTAAACTGAATCAGAAAAGTATGTTGCAGGGGTCTCAGAGACACCAATGATACTGCCCACAGTAAGAAATTCATGTAAAAACAGAGCTTCTCTGGGTAACAGAGGAGCCTTTTTATTTTTCAGGGGAATATGCTATGTATCATCAAAAAGTCTGCCTGTTAAACCCCTGTTTCTATCATCTTTCTCCCTGACCTTCAACTTCAGTCATCCTTCAGCTGAATGCAGGAACAGGAGAGAGATCACCCTACAGCCCCAAAACCGGCTTCAAACCTGTGGCAAGGCCTGGAAAAAGGTATGGGGAGGAGAAATTTATCAGTAAACACTGCTTTAGCTTTTGTATAAGATGAAGGGAAAGAAATTTGAGGGTACTTTTGCAACTATGCCAGATGGAAAGGATATAAAAGCATTCTCCCCAGCTCCAATTCTGCCAGCAGCAAATTGACCATCAACAACTCACTAGAGTGTCACTGAACTGCTCAGTGCTGGCTGGGCCGGCTTACACAGGCTCTCTTCACAAAACTTGCCAGAGTCTCCAGCCCACACCACCAAATAGCAAAGAAGGGCTTTTTTTTTTCCTCACTGCCCCCTGGAAAACTTCGTGTAGATTCACAATCCAGTCGTGGAATTACAGGTGGAGCAGGGAGTTACCAAAACCATCTTTCAGCAGCACGTTTGACTTTGCCTCCGATCAGTCCCAGACGAGATGAGAAGACCTACAGGCCTACCTGACACCACAGCATATCTGGACAGAGGAGGAGGGGGTTGGAGGAAATTGGAAAAAACAATGGAGAAAAGAAAATGGAGGGACCTGGTAGAAAATGATGAGGAAATTGCCTCCGGTAAAAGGTGGATTTGCGTGAAATTAGGAAGGTTTTTCATGTTCTTTCAGTCTAGACTGTGCAAAAATATCCTTACCTTTTATTTTTTTTTTAACTTAATCAAAATAATATTTCAACCACCTTTTCAGGGAATGAAAAATTACAGTGACTTCTCTTGTGACAGGGCTGCAAGAGCTTTTAAAACTAAACCCCCGCTACCTGTATTACCCCTCCAAACCTCACAAAACGTAGGAAAGACCAAATCAAGAGCCTTTCAAGTGCTCTAACAGAGAAGAGAAAACAACCAAGGATCTAATTATCTCTAGAAGCTGTAGAAATGAGTAATTGTTAAATCCTTAACAGTCCTTGGTCAGCACATTGCAGGTTTCTGTGCACCTCCTTTCTTATCTACATTGTGTGTTCCTTCAGACAGGGTTTGTCTTTCATATTGTACATACATGACATGTCTTCAAAACAAGAGCTGCCCATGGTTGGCTGAGGATACAAAAACAATAAGAGCACAAGAAATCACAGCAGTGATGCAGCTTACATCATTCCTTAATTAGGAATGAGGCCAAAATATTTTCATGTATTAGGAAGAAGAGTGGGGAAGGGAAAAAAAAAAGAGAAAATAGTGTTGTAAAGAAGAAATATATACTTGGAATGAATCAGGTACAGTTACTACATGCTGGATTTCTTTCAGTTTTCCATAATGTGCTTTAGATGGAATTCCCAGGTGACTTGCTGTTGTATTTAAATACTGTCTGCCTAGGATTTAAATAAACAGCTTTTATATTAATTAGAAACAAATCCTCTCAATTGCAAGGTATTAACTGTTTGCAAAGTGCACACAACAGTTATTCTGCCTTTCACTCAGTTATGTGCTTTCAAATTTGAGAGCTATTTGTAATCAAATATGCTCTAACTGTGGTTTACAATAATGCAATAAAATATTGACTCAACTGTTTTCACCCTTTATTGATCAGCATAACATGTAATTAAGTCAGAGCATAACTTTCCCCATAGCAGCAATTCACTTAGTAGTACTGTACCAGCCTATGCACTTTTTTAAAACCTAGACCTAGTAGCATTTTATGCAGCAGAAATACATATAGCAATTACATATTTGCTGGTTTCTCATTATAGTAAAATCAAAGGCACCTAATACCATGCAGGTAAGGTCTGAATATAGACCTTTCACTGGTAAAATACATTCATTTCACCATCTAAGAATATGACTTGGATCCTTTGCATGATGCTGAAAGCAGAATCTGTGTAAAGGGACCTGTGGCTGACACAAAAAAGCAGTAGGTATCATTAGATGCACCTGAGACTGGCAGTTCAAAACTCCCACTGAAGGCAGATAAAAGCTTCCTTTTTAAAACCACAGGGATATTTAGTTGCTTTAAAGTTGTTAGAGCCACAGTATCGACCTTCTCTGTAAGATAAGAGCCTGGTCTGGCTCTGGAGAACAACACTCAGCTTTCTTAGTTTTGACCCCATTAGGTAAATCCACGTCTCTTTTGTGGCTGACTAGCCTAAACAAGATGTTGTTTATCTCAGTTTACCTCACACCATTCAAAAAAAAGAATCTAAACAGATTCCCAAAATGTTTGTGATCAGTTTGAATAGGCAAAATTAATCCTTTGTGCTTTCAGCCTGTTTTTCATTAATTAGTGGAAACCCAACCTGACAATACTCAATATCACAGTCACCAGACTAAGAGTGCATTGCTGAGATAAATGAGAAGGAAGATGTCAGTTCCTGCCATTATCATTCTCTGTACAATAGCTTTTTGTTTGTTTATTTGAATATATATGATAATGGCAGACCATGGCAGACCATTTATTTCTTTTTAAGCACAGGATATTACCATGAAGTCATGTAAATAAAACATAGAGACTAAGAACAATTATGATTGTCAGGCATTTCTGAAAATCCCCATAGCCCTGTATAAAAACATTCCCTTTTTTTGGTATCTGTTCAATACCTTCAGACACCAGTATGTTTAATCCCTGGGTATATTTTCAGAAGTACCAATGCACAAAGCCTTTTTGTAGGGGTACCTTTTTCTCTGAAAACATACCTCTGCAGAATCAGTGTTATCCCAGATATTAGCAGCAGATTCCCTTTAAGATGTGCTTCCACATGACATTGTTGCAGGACAAATGCATTGCGCCTTACTTTGGGATATATTTATAGTATTCAAATGTCTAGAATCTCTGTCCTTCCTTACAACTACCTTACAACTAGGATCCCACCACTACCACAATAGGTTTTACAGGGAAAAGTTACCTCAGAAATCTTGGAGAGGTTCTGGTTTTCCTCCTATTGACGTTTGAGTAGTTTGTCACATTGTCTGAGAATCATCCAGCTGTTGGGAATGATAAAATAACAAATATGAAAAAAAAAAGGAAATCAAAGAGGTACGTAGGTAGATAGGTTAGGGAATCCAGGTTATCCAGCTGCCAGATGTGTTGCAGGTCCCTCATCTTCTTCACTTACCTCTCCTATTTTCAACTGTACTGAAAACTGCTCCAGTGTGATGCTGTGGGATTGAGAGTGAATGTTGCACAGAAATAATTGCTGCAAAATAAGGAGGTTATTAGTCTTACTTAGCAGCTTCTGCTCAGCTTTGGCCATCTCTAAACTCGTAATTTCCATTAATCATGTCAGGTTTTTTGTGAGGCTGTCTTGACATGAGTCACAGCTCACACCCAGCGTGGCGCTGGGTGGCAGGGCCATTTCTATCCATTTAATCCTGAGGGCAGTCAAGGGTGAGACGATCCCTCAGCACCAGACAGAACAGCCACAGGACTGTTCTAATTTATTCTTTGGTGATGCAAACTGCCCACACTGGGATATCGTGGGTTAAAGGTCTGTGTCCAGACGCAGTGCAGCATTCTGCTCCCACAGAAGGGACACAGAAACACACACCTGCAGACATCTGAACTTCAAGTAGTGTTAAAAAATAACTATATTCCTCTCAGCATTGAGGAATACATGTGTGGGGAAGGAAGAGTGATAGCTTTTTCCGTATGCTTTGCAAAATTGTTGGTGCTAAAGTGTTCAGAACAGAAAGAAAACTGATGAAAAGATGCTGCTGGGGACAGATGGCAGGAGGGAAAGGAACCACAGGAGCAGGACTTGTGGACTGTCCCTAGGTTTAGAGCGGGGAACAGCTTAGGGGCAGGCAGCTACAGTGCTTCTAGCAAGATATTTTACCAGATCGTCTGGGAAGAGCCTACTGAAAAGGTTCTTATGGTACGGGTAAAAGTAAGGGACTCATACAGAAGCCCCTTCACCTGAGAATTGATCCCGGACAGAGAGGGTTCTCCACTCTGTGCTCTCCATGTGAAGCTCCTACATCTCCTTATGTCTGTAATATACAGTGCAGTAAAATGCTACAATTTATCCTTAATCACATATTCTGACTGGACAATTGAAAGTCCTCTAGATAAAGTCCACTTTGCTATCACCACAATGTAAGGAGAGCTTTAAAGGAACTTACTGAGGAACCAGAAGAACTTGGGGTCTGACAACATGAAATCAGCAGCAGAAGGTAACTAAGGAGGAAGGTCATTTGTTTCCTTCATCTTTCCACTGTTGGGTTTATACTTAGGAGGCAAAGTGTGAGAGTGCCTAAACAGTAAGTCACAAGAAGAGAGTTAACTAAAATCTAAGGAGCCATAATTTCAAGGGGACTTCAGCTGCTAAATTCATGTCTGCAAATATGAAGAGAAAGTATGTGAGTGTGCACACATCAATCTCTGGCTGTGCACATAAATAGACCATTTGTTTAAGCAAATCCACTTGCCCTATGCCTCAGAGACTGAGTTTATGAGCACAGCTTTCTGGGTGATATTTTCAGATTATGCTCCCAAATCACTCACGGCCCAGTGGTCATTCCGACATTATTCTCTTCCTGTGATTAGCCTGAGAAACCACATAGCAAAATTTTATAATACTTTTTACAGTACTTTTTACGTGTTTTTAACATCACCTGCAGTATACAGGAAAAAACCTCTATCTACATTCATTCTCTGTCCTTGCTGCCAAGGCAAGGGACCCACATGAAACCAAGCAAGGGAGCTCAGCTTGCTCCGAGAGGCAGCTAAGCAAGGGCAGCTAATGCATGGGTACACCCTGCAACATCCCTCTGTTCCGCTACCAGCTCCAGCCTTGTGTGTCAGCAGGGGACTGAAACCGATGAGACCATTACGCTCAAAAAGAGCATGGGATCTCATAGCTAAGTAGGGACAAGCTTAGGCAATACTTGAGCTGACCTCTCCCACATGCAGAGTTCAGTCTCTCTGAATTAAGACTGAGAGTCACTGATGAGACTGCAGGAGGAAGCTGACACTGCAGGTGCAGGACTGCATTTGAGATGGATTAAAAAAAAACCCTGCATTTCACTTCCCATTTCTGCTGTACAGCCTCTCCTGCAGCAAGTCTGTGAGCATGAAGAAGCATGGAGATGGGGGAATAAACAAGGGTAAGGTGGTGTCCTTTCATCCATTTTAGAATTTTTTTTCTGGAAAACAAATACAAGCTAACAACAAGCAAATACCTCACCTTGACAGGGGTGAAGCTAAACTCCTAAAGCAGATTTCCTCAGCAACTCTGTCATCCTTTTGTTTATGCTTTCAGAGCCCAGTATGGGAAAATGCACTATTTCAGTCCATTTTAAGATAAACCCTGGCCCAGTGAGTCCTTATTGTAACCCACCCGACAGTAAGGGTCACACTGGTCACACTGAACAGTCTGATGTTCTCTTCTGCTGCTTTCAGGGCCCTCAGCCTCCCCACCACGTTGACCCTTCTGCAGAGCAGATAATTATATTTGTTATGACTTTATTATTTGAAGCCTAGCAGTTGCAAAACATACTGCCTAAGGTTAGGAGCTGCCACCTCTATCAGTCATGGCCTAGCCTGGCACAGCTCCTAGGAGAGCCAGGTTTACACACTACCAGTGAAACTGCCACAGGGTATCACAAGCCTCCTCAGAGATGGTTGTCAAAGTACTAGTGACTCCAGCCTTCCGTCGGACACCTTCCCTGTGGGCACAGGGAATATCACTGCGAGCAACAGTCTGGGTCCTATATTTAGACTTTCATGTCTAAAATCTAAATATACAAGGGAAAGGGGGCAAGGAAGGATGAGGAGTCCCTGTGTGGGAAACTGTGCCACAGAGACATGGAGATCAGCTGAAATAAGCAGTCTGCATTGATGAATTTGGATCTGGGAGACATACTCATCACAGAAAATCTATAGTCAATTCAGGAACAATGAGACAAACTAGCAATTTTAGCACCCATTTTTAAATAGCTGATCATATGCAGGTGGGATAAGCTCTTGTGGCTAATCCCTTTAAGGTTTGACCTTCAATACTTCAGCTCTATGCAAATCTGAGAGGTGAAAGAGGATTATGACTGGAATATAGCTATTTCTATATTTTATCCATTTAAAAATAAATACACTGGGAAGAAATTTTAGAATTCTTTCAAATGGCTTCAGGGAAAGCTTTTAAGTGAGGGAGAGTTATACACACACACAGACACACACAAAATGCCCAAATAAAGCTAAACTCAACTTGACTCCTTTATATTCTTCCTCCCTTGATATAGAAGTGTGAAAACACTGCTTCACCCAGTGGAAACCAAACCTCCCTGGTCATGCAGGGTATTGCCCATATGCTGTGAACAAGGATCAGGCTGTGGTTTGAAGCAGACCACAGAAATGATAACAAGAGCCACCAGTTTGTTGACCTTGCTGGCAGCCCACATCACCACAGTCCCCAAGTGCTGAGGTCCATCCTAGCTGCATGTCTTTGCATTGTCTGTTTCTTTGCATTGTCTTTGCATTAGCTGGTGCTTCTGTAGCAAATGCCGCAAGGGCAGAGCAGCATGATGATACCTCCATCGCACTTTCCTAGGCACTGGGCACCTTATGTTTGCTTTGTGCCATGCCCAGCAACTTGACAGACACCACTTTTTTTCTTCTCTTTACTACTTTGTACCTCAAAAATAAGCAAGTGTTCTTCTTTTCCATCTTTCTATTTACCGCATTTTCCAGGGCTCTCAATGTACTTTAGGATGCAATTCTACATGTAGATGCAACAGCACTATGCTTTACACTCTGAATTTATTCTTGTCATACAGTACTTTTTTGAAGCACAATTTACCTGCTTCCCACTTTACATGCCACATAGGACTCAGCTTGCTTGATCCAGTGATATTTATTTATTTAGGGAGAGATTATCTATGCTCTAAAATGATCATTAGGTGGTCAACTAGTTTAAGTTAAGAATAAGGTGTTTAGTAGCTGAGGGATTTTTCTTTTATTATGTTTATTTTTTACTTTTGGAAATATTCTCTACAGGATCTCTCCCCTTCTAGCTCTACTTAATGTGGGTCAGACAAGCTCTTTGCTGACAGAAGTCTGTGGCTGTCTATGAAGGATGACTGATCTGCGTTGCTTATCAATCATCTGGCTCATGCAGAATGTGTATTTTTTTTTAAGAAATTTTGGGTAAAACTGTAAACTCTTAGCCTTACAGTAAACTCTATTTTGTTGACTTCCTTGTCCTCAGTAAAACACACTCACAAAACACAGCTCTCCACAAACTGTCCAAGGAGGGAAATGCTGTATCAGCAGATGAGCAGGAGACCTACATCTCCCTCACCACTGTGCAAATTCTCTGTGTTAACAGCACAATTGTTCTCATATTTCAGACTTCCTTGAAGTAACAGGCATGCAAGTAAGAGTGCAAAAGCTAGAGAGAGAGCTGGTATGTAGAGAGTCCTTGAGCCAGCTTAACCATGTATTGTCTTTTAGGAAAGTGGGATGAAAAGGAGAAATACAGGAGAACCTTACTATATCCAGGCATCACACTTCAGCAGAAGACCGGCAGGCAGAGATACCACATTTGGCAAGTTGCTAGCCGTATTTAATTAAAGACTGGCTAATCTTAGATGTTTCAGCTGATCCCAAGTGCTTCAGTATCATGCAGGAAGTGGTAAATAGGACTTGGACTCCAGTAACATGAAAAAGATGCTTATTGCAAACTGTCTTGAGAACTGTGCACTTTCAAATCATTTACTTTGCATTTTCAGGCAAAACACTTGCCCACCAGGCAATACAGATTCTGCCAAATGAAACTGAGTTCACTTAATTAAAAAAAAAAAAAAAAAAGAGAGAGAGAGAGAAAGAAATAGATTGTTTTGTTAATACATTTGCTTCAGTAAAGTTGTTCTAAGCCATAAGGAAGCATAATTTACCCATCTATATTCTCAGAAATGTGAAAGTTACCCATGGGAAATGAATAAATTAATCCTGTGTTCTGAGTTTCTCAAAACCAAGACCTGCTCTTGAATGTTCCCTCTTGGCCCCATTATGACAACCAAAACAAGACAGCAAGGTCAATTACCATCACCAAATCACTGTTACCACTTTAAATTCTGATAGAAACCTGTTCTGATCCACCACCAAGGATACTGTATGTTATCTCAGAGCCCTTTCTTGAACAGGAAAGTGTCAATCCTTCTCAGTAATGACTGGAGGACTCTGAGCATGTCAGCTGAAGAAGTAGGATCAAAACGACAATCAGAAGGGTGACAGGTCTTGCTGGGATGACAGGCAGGGCACGCATGTGGATTGAGCACATACATGTGTACTCGTTGCCCCTAAACTCCCTGCTGTCCCCATTCTTGTGAGCCAGCAGGGGAGTGAGCCTGCTGAGAGCACTGACTTGTGCAATTTCAATGCCCTTTAGTGATGCACAAGAACAGAGCCGACAGGAGAGCACAGGGGATGGGACATCACAAGGCCGCTGTTTATTTGCATACCCATGAAACCACTAACCCAGCATGGTTTGCTCACACCACATGACTTAGGGACCAGCAATTTAGGATTTTAAAATAACAATTCTTTTTACCAACTATTCTCAGGAGTTTGTTTTTCAAGGACCACCACCCTCCAATTAACAAAGCAAAGCCATAGATGCAGTGTAGAGGCCTCCAAAGTCTTGCTTAGAAATCTCACAATAGCATATGTGTCAGAGGAAACAACATGTTGTCTCAGACCTGTCACACTCCCCTTTACTCATCCACTCAGAGCTCTTGCAACCTTTCATATGGTATCCATTCAGCAAGGTGACAGTAACCAGACTGTAGCTACCTGGATGTTTCTCTCATGCACAGGGCAAGCAATAGGCAAAAATTGCTTGTTGTGCTACACTGAGAGCAGCATAGTGCAACAGATGCAGGTAATGTATAAGTCTGTAAAAGGGACCACTTTCCCCAGGACTAAGATCCCTGAAGTTCTGCTTCCTTTTACTGAAAAACTTTTCCAGAACAACCATGCAGGAGAGAGCTTTCCATGAGGAAGATCCAGATTGCCCCTCCACCAAATTCTCTTAAATATCCTTATCCAAATCCTTAATCCTGGACACTTCAGTATTTGATAAATTACAATAAATTTGGAAACACATCACTTGAAGTTCAGTGTTTCAAATCAAAAAGTGGCACCAATAACCTACTCCAAGTTTAGTCTTATGAAGGGACTATGCAAACATATGTACTTATTTTCTGAGATGCAGCGATTAGGAAATGCCCTGATGGCTCTACTGTACACAAATAAATCAATACACAAAGATAGGCAGATTAAGAGGGCAACTCCAAAAAGAATAAGGGCCACATGCTTATGTTGGCTGCTTTGCTGTAAGGACATTTTTAACTCCATTTAGAAACTTCCCCCTCTCTCCTTCTTAATAAGAACATGTGGGACGTTAAAGAGAAGTCTCAGTTAACAGGATTCAGTTTGTAAAGAGAGCTATTGGCAAACAGATTTCAGAGACTATATTATTCTTATGAGTCACTTTGTCTGCTGCAAAATTATTCCAATGAAAAGATTTTTTTTTTCTGAGGTGAAGCACAATTAAGCTTGACCTCCTTTGCTTAAATTAAAATAGGAGTGAAATGAAGAATCTGACTCATTCCTCCAATTTTACAAGCTCAATAGTAATCTAGCCATGCTATTCATTTAGAGAAACCATTAATTTTGCTATGTGGCTGAAACTAGAAGGCCTCAGCTTTCTTTCTCTCACTTTTCCCCTCTCTTTTTGCTCTTTGTCTGTGCACCTGTTTGCACCACTTTACCATCCCATTTGAAAAACTTTGGGTAATCCTCTGGCACTAACCCTGGTGTGATAATACTTCTGTTATTCAGTAGCATAATTACAAAGGAGGACACAGATAAAACATGTCTTTCACTTCTGCTGTGAATATGCCAGTTTTGCCAATCTTCAAGGTGAATGATTTCTAAAACCTTCTGTATTTAATGCTAATCTAAATTCTTCACACAAAAAAATTTCCAGCACCTTAGACAGGGAAAAACAGTTACTTCTAACTCATCAGAGTGAATGTTAACGGTCAAAACTTTTACAACAGCTCTCTTAACAGCGGCACCTTCTGCGCCGTGCTGTGTTCTCCAGAACACTTTATGAACTTTGAAGAATGGGTATGCTCTGAGAGAGTTTAGTGTTAGAACTTGCTTTGACATGAGGAAGCTAAGGCAGGGGGAAGCTAAAACCTCAGGGCTAAACTGCAAGCCAGTGGTAAAGGCAAGAACTAAATCTTTTTTAACTACTGCCTCACAATCCTTTGGACCTGAATAACCTTACTAAAATCCACCAGACAGGTGGGGTATTTAAAGTATTTGCGGGGAAACTTTAACTAACACATCTTCCAGCTACAACCACGTGTGTTATCCATTAAATGTGAGGAAAGATCAGCAAAACAACGCTATACATCACTTAGATCCCTGGAAGAGGTCAGGGAAAGTCAGCGTCTTTCTACCCCTTTGTCCCTCCTCCTCCTGTCCTCACCTGGCAGGGCCAAGCTTTGCTCCATTCAGTGTCTCATACTAGTGAGGGACTCCTAGGGTTGGTAGCACCTGGGAGAGTCATGGTGTCTCCGGCCTCTCCTGGTCAGCTCCTGTCTGTCCGCTGCTCTCATCATCTTACAGAAGCACCTTGCATGATTGTCCCATGTGGATGAAAAATGATGCAAAGAAGAAATGTAATTCAAGCAGGTATCCTTCAAATAATTTGCAGATTTTCTGCCCTAAAGCTAATACATTAATCCTGCATGAGGTTGCTTGCAGAGTGAGGACAGCATGGAAGAAAATGCTCAGCTGAGGCCAGGCTGTTGGTGTTCAGAAAGAACTGAAGATCATGGAGGTCAGAGTTGTTTTATTGACTATGTTTCCCTTACAGACACAAGAGAAATTCTCAATGCATTTCAAAGCAGCTACCTCTGATACCAGCCACAGGCTGGCAGCAGCAATATGGAGCTCATGGAAGACTGTAAAGCAAGACAAATTACCCTCTGCTCTCTTTTCAAAAGCCTAAACAAATAGTCTTATTTTCGAACAAGTATTCCTCCACCAAGTTCACATCACCAAAAGAAGACAAATGTTATATTCCTCTGGCTTTTAGACTGGTAAACTATTTGAGACAATACAACTGCTCTAGATCTAGTCTTAGCTCTGGGCTCATAGCAGATATGTCCATTACACAATGATGATAATAGTAGAAAACTTGGCACACAAAAGGAACGGCTTCTACTCTTTGGGTGACAAGTTTATCTGAAGACACTGCAGTCTCTTGTCTTAAGGGATCCTGCAAAACCTCAGATCTGAATATTTCTACATCACGAGCTAAAACTTTCAACACTGAATCATAAATAACAAGTACACAGCCTCAATGTAGTATACAGAGGCAATCTTCATCAACTTTTCTGGCTGTTTTCCCCAGCCATAACCAAATGCTTCAAAATGGCAGCTACTAGGCATTGAGCAGTCTGGATTAACCAGGGTATCAAATGCTTAGAATCACCTGATGATCAAGAAGTCATGAATGATATATGTGGATGTAAACATAAATACAATTCCCTTTTCTATCCCATGCATCAATAACAAATATTTAAAGCATACTTAGAAGTCTTTCAGTCAGTGCTGATATAACTCTTCCACTTCTGGATTGTGATATTCTCTCCTCTGAATCAATAGTTATAAATCCTGTGTACACAATGTGAGATGAAGGCTCAGAAGGTAAAGAGCATAAACTTCACAGGTATTGTAGCAAGTCTCCCCTATGCCAATAATTGCAAAATAAAGAAGATGCCCGAGGATACTTCATTGAGACCTAAGAATAAAAACTGTTCATACCATAGTTTTCCTGAATAATAATCACTAGGGTACTTCCCTAAAGCTCTCCGAGGTAACTCAAACACCATTAACGACTCAGATAACCTGGAGGATTTGTGGCTGTGGTCACAGTCTTGAGTTTCAGGTCCTTATCACAGGTAAAACTTGTCCCACTCTCACATTGACCATGTGAGCTTATTGACCATATGAGAATGAGTTTAGCTGTCAAGAGAACAGCTACCTAGGAGAGTTACTCAGTGTGACATCAAAAGTAATGCATCCAAAAAAAATCTCCAAGGAAACACAAATAGCCTGTGTTCATATCAATTTAGTGACAAACCTTGCAGGCTCAAGCACAGATAACATCATCGAACAAAGACGCAGAAGAGAAACTTAATGTATCTCCCTGTACCGGTTCTCCAGGTGAAAGATAGAGGTCATTTTGTGGGTGGGCATATTTTCAAAGTTCAGATTTAATTAATATAATTTGCTAGCATCTTGGCTGCTTATCTGTATATCTACAGGATAGAAATTGGGCAAAAACCCTTCTAGAACAGACTTTATTGTGAGAGATCTTTCATTCCACAGTCCTAGCCAGCTGAAAACACTGTGAATAGCCTCTTCAATGATATTTCAGTCTCCTACTTTTGGACCCAGCTGAAACCAGGAAGTGTAGGGAAACCATAAATACCATTAAAAGACAGAGGGAGAAAGATTAACCAGATTTTGGCAAACATCCAAAACTGCATTTCAGTTTGGGGCAAAGGTTCAGGCTGGTTTTCCCAGATCAGTTCATCCACCTCAGTTATTTCCTGCTCTTACATGGTGTAAAGCACATTTGCCAAACTTTCACTCCTTTATACATTAAGCACGCTTATATTCCTTATATATCAGGCAATACATGTGCAAAAAAACAGTGAGAGGGCTGACATCATGGCAAGGCTCCACAGTTAATTTGGGATCCAAAATAGTGGGCGGGAGATGCCAGTTCCAGCTGCAAGAAATGGAAATGTCCCTCTCCCTTTTTCAAAGTCCTGTCCCTTGTACCACTGTTATTCATTAATCATAAATTATAAGATGTATTATTGATCACAAGTAAATGGAGAGAATTATAACAAAGGCTTGCTGAAGGAAAGGAAAAAAAAAGAGAAAAAAAAAAAAAAGAAAGAAAAATGCATAAGCCCAGTGTAAGTCCCTTGTTTTTGTAGCCTGGTTCCCCATGGGGAGTGGAGCCTGGGGAGCTGCTAGTTGTCCAGTGTGTCTGAGCCAGGCACAAGGTAGGAGTTAACAGCAGCCTGGGACAAGGGTTGCTTCCCCTTTTTACCTGCTGTATTTAAAAGCAACTGTTCATATGCTTATTCAGCACAAATATAAGTACTCTCATGAGCAGAGATTGGTGTCTGCTTCCCAGTTTAGAAATTGATCCTGCTCAGGTGCTCAGCACCTTCTGGAAGGACTGAGTGCTTTTGGCTCCCAGTCCTGAATTGCACCATGACAGTGTTGAGTTTGTCTTGTAGGATCAGCGGAACGGGATAAACGGAGCATGTTAGGGCCTGAAAGGTTCCTGTGGAAGTGCAGTCACAGTCACTGAACATGCCACAAACCACGGCCAAGCAAACACTGAGCGGACAAGGACATCTGGAATAGAAAAAGACAACCTCAACAAAAATAGCAGGTAGAAAGCCGCCTATGATTTTTCAGATATTTTTCATATAAAAAGGTTTACTTTTCCTTTGGGGAGGGGAAAAAAAAAAAAGCATGGCCTTTAGAAACAGTGTTGTTATTATTCATGCTGCCAACCAACCACTTAAGCTTCAGAACCTTTGCAGTACCACAAGTGTACTACAAAAAAACAACCAAAAACCACTTACTTCCTTTTTTTCCCCCCCGAGTATTGACATTCTTGTGCAGTATTAGGAGAGCTAATTTAGCTTCCAGTTCTAAGAATTTTTGAATCTATAGCCAGTAATTATTTGCATTCAGGGGTACAAAAGAGGAAAACAAAGCCCACAAATTCTAGCACATTCATGTGGGATTGGGAGTTGAATTAGGATCCTCACACCCCATTGAATTATCGGCCCCCCTATTAGAGCCTTATTAAAATGGTAATGATTATAATGCCAGTCATAGGCAGGCTGTCGCACCTGTCAAAAAAATACCCCGATTATCCTGTTCATTCAACTGTCTGGCACTCGATTCCATGTCTCAGGTTTACTATTCTGTGAAGTTTTTCTTTTTCTTTTTTTTTTTTTTCTTTTTATTAGGAAGAAGAAAAGATACAAGAACAATCACTTCCACAAAGGTGATAAAAAAAATGCCCTCTAATTTAGCACATCTACTGCCCATTTGGTGTTACGGTATCTAGGACAGCAATCTGAGGAAATAGATACTGCTTTACTGGCTTTCTTTATAGTGAGAAAGAATACAGACAGCTACACTAAAATCTTCATTAGAAAAATGAACACTATTTTTAAGGACAAAAAGAGCAACTGTCCTCCTCCCTTCCACACAGGCACACACCATTTTTACATACAACCAGGATTATGTTACTTTAGTGCAGCAAAATCTTTCTTGATATACAAAATAATATCTCAAATGGTCTACAGGGATAGTCCTCTAACGATCAGTGTTCATTTTCATTTTATTGCTAAAGAAATTATATTTACTTATTTTATCCTTTAAAAATAGTGAAAATATGATTCAGTCTTAGCAGCACAGATCTAGGGTCTAATCCTGAACAGACAGTTAGTAAAAGGGAAATAAGATTTGCAGACCTCAGCAGGCTTTCAATTCTAAATCCTACAGAGATTATATCAATTGTTGTTGGAAATAGCAAGAACAATAATAATTTTAATAACAATGATAAGACAAGGAGATACTTGACTTCCCTCCCCCAGCAAAATTTGTCCCATTTAAGCAGAAACAGTGCACAGAAGTTCCTGAGAAATTTAACTGATAGTCACATGGAGGGAAGATCAAATATTTTTTACCCTATTCAACAGATGCTTTTCTCCTTTCCTCTACCGCAGTTCTATGAGTTTGTCAAATACCGCTGTATAAAAGAAAGCTGGTGGAAGAGGAGTTAGGGGCTGAATGCCTTCAATGGCATCCGAGACAGATGCCGTGTCAGTAAGTGCCACGGCCCTTGGGGAAGCAGAGCAACCAACAAAAGACCGGTTGGACTCTGTTTGTTTTGGTTTGTTCACGAAAAACATTTTTGAGGAAACATAAAAAAGCCAGAGCTTTGTTAGCATTCACAGCAAAGAAACGTGTAAGAACTGCACTTAGCAGGTGTCCGCTCCTGAATACATGAAATACTAGATTTGCTCTTGTTTTCACTAAAGTAACCAGCAAAATTCCCTTTACTTTTAGAAACTCACCTATTAACTCATTTAATGATTCGCATGCTAGGAGAACAGATAGCATTTAGCAGATAGATTTTAGCAGAAACTGCCCCTAAATACTATTATTATTTAAGCCATTCATTGTGTTTCCAAACCCATTTTTTGAGATCACGATAGCTCAGGGAATATTTCTTAGGATGAAAGTGAACAGAATTTGAAAGGATGCTCTAATGGAAAGCAAGAAATGATTGTAGAATTGTTACCAATAGATGAGTAAACTATCAGTGTGCAGTAGCTACATATCATACATATTTAATTTTGGACCTGATGCCCCTTATTATTCTGTTCTCTACTTTCTGAGATGATAAATACTTAGAGGGAAGAATTGATGCTGCTTGTTCAGTGCCTGCAAAGGGAGCACTGTGCCTAAAAGACGCCTTTGAGTTCTTTAATAACATAACAACTCTTTATTTAACACTCCAGTTATCTCCATGGGAGCAGAGCTAGGCCAAGCCTGAACACTTTCAGAAATCCTGTCTATAAACAATTGCAATCACTTAGCCCAAAATCCCTCATGCCCACAAGTTCAAATAGAGATGTCGGAGTAATGTGGTCAAAGAGGGGAAAATAAGCAGCCTACACACATTTTCATTCTCCCCTCCTACACGTAGAAGGTTGAGCCAGCCTGTGGATCTGCTTCAAGCAGCTTCTGTGTTGTTGTCTGAACTTTTGCGAAGGGTTAAGGACCCTCCAAGGACAGCACCATTAACTGATAGCACTTTCTGATCTGCTGTCCACTTGCTTTTCTTCACCCAAACTTTCCTGTGCTGAGTCAGAGCCTCCTTTGCTATCTCAATTGCTGCAGTGAGCATCCTGAGTCCTTCACTCTGTCTTTGGAAGAGACTCCATAGGCACACCAACGGATGAGCAAGTAGCAACTAGCAAGGGAAGGAGAAAGATAGACAGATGGGGCAAAAAGAAGAGTTAATCTATAAAAGGAGATAAGAGTGGGGTGAACTATGAAGCAGTGCTCTCCAGCTGTATTTCTGTATGGGGTATGTTGCTGTCCTGGTGACAAACAGCTGAAGTAACATAAACATGAGCTTTTTCTACAACACAGTGTGTACAGAATGCCCCGGGGGAGATAAAATGCTAGAAAAAAAATGACAAAAGGAGAAAAAGAGGATGTATCTTCTCTCACTTTTTTTTTTTTTTTTTTGGCTCAAAGAGTTGCAACAAAATTCATCAAAATAACTTCTAAATGTATTACAAAAAGAATGCCTAAAATGATAAAATATCACTATAACATGACGACAACAGCTCTATAGAGAAGGGAATCACTGATCATTTCAGAGGTCACTCACTCACTCAGAATTTGTTTGAAAGCAATGAAAATTAGAATGTTTGGGGAGATTCCCCAGGTTACACTGTCCCCTTTGGTCATTTTCCTGATCAAATTTCACCCATGCTTACATGATTTTGCAGCTTTTTGCTTTCAGCAAATGTCACCAACCTTGTTGATGTGGTAGCTAAAGAAACTATTCATTCCTTCAAAAAATTCTGAACTAGAAACAGGCCACCTACCCATTCTTAGCCAGGGTTACCAGTTAAAAACATATGAAGGGGACCACATGAATGGAGGGCAGTGTGCATGTTTTATTAGTTTGAACAACAAGGGAATAGATGGATGAAAGATAAGGTAATGATTTGTGACAGGGGTCCAAAATTTGATTTAAACAATTAAATTACCCTTCTAAGAGATCCCCAAGGAAATCTATTAAAATACCATCTCCCCCTATCCCCAAAGTATACAAAAGCTGCCTAGTAACTGTCCAGTATCACTTCCTTTGTGACATGTTGGATGATTCCCAAGACAAAAAACATATGCTGTTAAATGAATGGTAGAGCAAGCAACAAGGAAAGGCTATTCTTTATGTTACTTGCCCTACAAAAAGAGAAACTAACAGCTACTCAACAAGTTTTCTGGTAGAAAACTTAAGTTCTGTTTTTGATCACTTGATTTTAAGCATATTAGAATGACTCTCTGATTAGAAAAAGAAAGATCACAACATTTCTGAGCCATAAAAGCCTTGCAGCCAAAAGAAATCCCTCCTGTTCAGACAACCACAAATCAGTGAAAATGAGCTGGCTCACACTTGATCAATATCTTAACCCCTTTATCAGTTCCCTGCAGTTTTCTATTGAGGTTTAAGCTTTCCCGCTTACTGCCATCCTGCAACCTTCTTGCATTATTGTTATACCATAGGCCAGCCTAAACCTAGTCCTACTACATAAATACTGTCACTTAAACACAGAAATGCATGTGAAAATACATGATGAACGGAAGGGATATTGACAGGGGAGGTAGAATAAACTTGTACATCATGTTTGAGGTAACGAAGAATTTTATTATTTGATTGATGAGACATAATTGTGGACCTAAAAATAATACTTACAGACAAAACAGAGTAAGGTAGGAGCAGCAGATTGGGTTCTTATACACCTGTTCTTACATACCTGTGTCACATCTTGGGTGCCCAATGTATTTATCGCTAAAGAATGGGTCTACAGAGAACAATAATAAGGTGATGAACAGAGGTAGCATTTTGAAATGCTTGAATATGCCTTGCTATACAGTCCTCGAAGAGACAAGCCTTACTGTTTTAAGTAAATAAGAGCCATCTACATTCTTATCATAGCTCAGAATACTTACCTACATGTTTTTGATGTTTTCTCCAGTCTTATTACACTATAGAAAATAATGAATTTTTAATCATTTAATCTATAGTGAAATGTTATGCATTCAGATGTGATTTCTGAAGCTCTGAAGCTGAAGTATTTTTTTTAATAAGAAAAGTTCATTTTGTGAGGTAAGTATGCTTTTCAGTTTTCTATTTTGTCTACACGCATGTCCCAAAAGTTTCAGGTAATACATTTCATAATACATTCATAATACTTTCATTGTATTTCTGTTCCAGAATAATCAAAATCCACCACAATGTGCTAAATTTTAACCAAATTAATAGAATATATTTAGGCATGCAGTTAAGTTCCTGTAAGGTCTAGACTGGACAAGAGATCTTTGTCCAGTTGTAGAGGTCAACATGAAACTCAGAGGGGAATTTTAAAAATCTCATTTCTGAAAGGGTTTGGTTTACCCTAGCCTTGCACATTTTCAATTCCAGGACATTAAAATCCATGTAGTTAACCAACAATCCCATGAAACTGCTGCAAAAATCAACAAGAAATAAAGAAGAAAGTAATTTCTTTATAGCATTATTTTACTTCTCTTAGGGAATATTCCCACTCTCCAGAAAATAAAAGGAATTTCAGAGCTCAGACTCTATACATTTTCCACATATATTTTCCCTTGCATATGATTAGTTATGATCCTCAAGCCAAAAATCCCAGATTTGAACAACTGCCCAAACCCTTCTTCAGTCTGGCCCCAAGTCTAGTTAGCATTCAGTTCAGAATATCCTGCTTTGACTGTGAAAAGGAGCAGTTACCTCTTTCATAAGCTGCTTTAAAGAGAGAAGAAAAAGAAGAAAAGAAAAAAGAAAAATTCTGCACTTGAAAAGCTTGAATAGATGCATACCATTACGGCTGTGGAAGGAGTGACTAGAGCAAGTACCTGACAACATACCGAGACTGAAACCCAGTCTGACTTAACCAAAGTCAAGATTTTGGCCATAATTGAGGCTTTGCACCACCACCAACTTCTGTAAAGTTATTTTATAACCCCAGGAAAAGGTAGGGTCCTAAGGTAATGATTCTATAGATCCCTAAATATCTGATACTGTACTTAGGCATGTCCATTTAAGTCCTGGCTCTGAAATTCACTTACATTATACCTAAATCTTCAGATATTCCTTCTCATGATGTATTTTGTTTGCAAGAATGCACTATACATGTTCACTGTGGATGTCTCCCATAGCAGTCACATAGACTGGAAGAAGTGACAGCATTTACAGCTTATATGTTTGCCTCTTGAGCATACCTGCTTTTGTGGATACCACTCCCTTCTACTTGTTTATCCTCAAATCTTACTTACAGAGTCTGAGGCACCTGACACTGGGCTGTGGATGCCCCAGCTGATGCAAGTTTCTGTTTACAGTTGCAGCTCTGAGTCCCGCATTCAACGAAGTCTTGATCTTCATGGTGTTTATTTTGCCATGCTTCATAAAGATTTTACTGTCAGTGATCACTCACTCAACAGATTTATATGGTGATTACTAGGACAACTAGAACTCAAAGTCTCCATTCAAGATTTTCACTCCTCACGATACGTACCAAATATGAATGAAATCAATGGGATTATTCCAGATTACCTTGTTTTAAATAAAAATTGGATGAGGCTCATGAATTTATATCCCAATTGTAAACTGCACTGAAACATATCATAGACAGTCACTTTATTGTGTGTATTACTGCTTTACAGCACCCAAGCTAAGATGAAACACCTGCCCCACTTCAGTATCAGTGGGTGTAACTACACTGAAAGCAGGAGAGATATGGACAATAGATAACAAGGAATGGCACTTAGCTTTTCAGTTAGTCCATTACATATACGTCAGGTTTTAATGCAATAACTGAAAACTCACTATTTATTAAAGTAGTACACTGTGACTGTTTTTGACTGTTTTTGATCACATAAAACAAGCTCCGTAAGCTTTGATGGGGGAGGAGAACTGTAGGTTAGCTCTACACTCAAAACTTTTGCCAAGAAACATGTCTGACTGGTAAGGAATACTTCTTGGTACAGCCCAGGCCATATAGTAGATGTCCTGTTGGAAAGACAGAATAAAGCAGATTTTGTTCTTTTTTGTTTTGTTTTCATTTAGAGTATTGTCATAGGAAAAGTACCTGGTCAATATACAGCAGGCAGTGGATTAGATCACTCCTAGGTGTTTGTATTGAAAAGCATCTTCTCCCAGAATTTTGGTCTACAGCAGACTGAATGACAGTTCAGTAACAGGCAAAAGCAAATCACTTTTGCTTTCCTTATGAATGAGCTTTGACAGCATTGTTACTTCTCGGCTTGCTAAAATGAGAGGAATAGACTGTAAAATAATCAAAAAGATCTCCAAATTGTCCTAAATAATTAAATTCCCTCTGAAAGGGGTAGAGCCAGTAGCCCTCATACAAGCAAAATCAACACAAGGTGAAGTGCATGAAATAGCACTCAGTAAGGAAAAGGTGGAAATGTACAGCAACCTTTCTGTCATATTACTGTGCAAACAAACATCTGATGGTACTAGCAGGTCCTATGATTAGAGTCCACTGTTTCCTCATCTACCTAAGTGGGCCACTTACACCTATTTATTTAGTGTGCATTTATCATATCCCCACAGTAATCAGCTCCTTTGTCCCTATGTCCTCCCTTGTCTTGGTTTGACAAGTGCTCATGCAGGCCAGATTCAATCCAGGCACTTCAGAGGAAGGAAGGAGCATGACATTGTACACGCAACACATCAAAATAACCTGAAAGATGCATTTCTACCCTCTGACATTTACAGTGTGACCCTGGTTAAATCACTTTGCCTTCAGGCCTCAAGTTTGCAGGTGTTAAATGCTCTTGACTTTCCAAGTGTCCATCTAACCTCTTGAAGAGCTTTGAGTCAGGGCAAGAGGGGGAAGAGGTTTGTCTTTCAGCATGTATTTATGCAATTCTTAGCATGACAGCAGATAAATGCTATCCTAATACAAATATCAAACAGCAGGTGTACATTTCCAGTGGGCCTCTTGCCAACCATGTTTCAGGTAACCAGGAAGAAATGTTAGTTACTAACATGAAAGGAAGGAGAGGATGGGTCTGGGGAGCTCTTCCAGTGTTCCCTGTTCCTGAGCCTCCTTGAGTCCAACCACACAAGTGCAGTCTGTGCTTCCATGTGAAGCCAAATATTCATTTCCAAATCTGTGAGCCAAAAGTATTAGGCTTTTTTGGACACCCTCATTTGCCATGCTGCTCTCCTTTCCCCACCTCTCGTTCCAGCAGCTCCCTCATTGTTCCTTATCTCCCTGCTACAGGATCTTTTCTTATTTCAGCCAGAAGAACATTGGGTTTATTTCCTCCTTTCCCTCTGGCCAGCCTGTTGTCCCCCTCAAGCCGGGCCCCATTCTGCACGCCTGAAACAAAAGTGTAAACTTCAGAAACTATTTGTATTTCACGGGCATTCACACATTATGCCAAAACGATGGCCCAAAAGTTTGGCGGGCAATCTCGCCCCCAGCATTCGTGAGCTGATGATGAATGGCTGTGAAGCCTTTGTGATTGCTCAGGCTCCATTGTGTCCCAGACAATGGAGGAGGACACAAGTCTGGCTCAGGAGAGCAACGGATAAAACTGTTGGGGAGAATGGCGGGCTCCTGCCGACATGACCACTTGTTGACATTGAAAGGATTCAAAAACAAGTGAGCAGAAACAGAAACGATTCTGTTCGGCGAGGCTATTAGTTGCAACGTGTGGCACTGGAGCGGTCACTCCTGATGTGTTTCCTCGCTAATGAGCCCTGAATGCCCTATTAAACTGGGATGCTATAGGCCCAGCGCCACTGGGGCAATGCTATGCATGAGTGACTCCCCCGGCACCTATTGGCTGCCTGTGCGAAGGAAGCAACTGGCAACACTCAGATTTAAGCGGGGCTGACAGTACAGTTAAATGATCATTAATTAGAGTTGCTGAACAGATAGAGACTCGAAGCAATCCTTAATGGCAAGATAACAGTCTAGCATTACTCAGCGTTGAGCAAGTTGAAGCTTGCATCCTGTCTTTGGCTTTGTACTGTACAGACAGGCTGCAAATTGATTTGAGTTTCATTCATATATTTAAAAAGCAAGAGAAATCTCAATGTTGTGCTAGGGAAGTTCTAAAGATTGACAATATATTGAGAGTATGCTTCTGTGTTAAAAACAGAATTTGTATAGAAAAGCCAACAGTAGAAAAAAAAAAAAGAGGAGAGGAG
>VZSG01000817.1:40277-99332 GCA_013398315.1 Nothoprocta pentlandii
AGGAGAGGAGAGGAGAGGAGAGGAGAGGAGAGGAGAGGAGAGGAGAGAAAAAAAGAATCGGCCATCTATTAACATGTTTGGAAATTAAGCCATTAGAAACCTGCCAGTTTACCTATTTTTTATTTCTTCTGTGTGCTTTTTCATCAGCCACTCTCCCCAGGACTTGACAAACTCTGTTCATCCAACTCCAGCCTTACAATGTAACTCCATGGTTTGCTTGCTTGATCAATGTATACCAATTTACCAATTTGGGAAAACATGAGAATGCAATGGCACAGTATCAGGCACTAAAAACAAAAAGTCAGAATGAGAAGCAAAGCCTCTGGCCGGAGGGTGCATCCGCTGGCTTGGGAAGGACCTTTCCCTGAGGGCGCATTATCTCCTTATCACCAGACTCTGCAATCACTGCATCCTTTGATGAAACTGTATGTATGTCCTGTCCTTGGAACAGGATATTGAATTACCATAAGTCTGATTTCTTATAAAAAATCCTGTTCTCTGCAGAACCATACATATTCCTATGATGTTATATAATTGCTTCAAAAGTACACAGAACAGTTTCTAAAAGCTCTGGGCACATGCGCAAGTTGTCACTAGGTGCTGAGCTCTTGAAGTAAAAAATGTGTATTTGAATCTAGAATAGCAATGCATCAAATTCAAAGTATCTGGTGTTTGGAAGTGTATTGTTTATTTGCTATTGGAGTTTTCTCTAAACTCATTTTTTAAAATGATGGTAATTACATTGAAACAGCTATATTAGTTCCCTAACAGGATGTGTAGGAGTTTATGTATATGTAAGTGGCCCAGTGAACTAGGAATAGATTTATTGAATAAAACATAATTTTTTTACATAAACTTTTAATAGTTATGAAAAGTTATTAGATAGTTATTCTTCTGAAACTTCCTAAAAATCCTTTTGTGTATTTTAAGAAACATGGATATTTTGAGGTGGATGATGGCAATGACAAAGGAGATTGTTCCAGATATTTTAAGAAACTGGCTTTAGCATTTATTTATTTTTTATATTAAATGATACAACAGCATACACATAATATTATATTGATTACATTATAAGATTATTTTTAAGATTCTTTTTAAAATCCAAATATAGTCTCCATAAACACAAGAGGACCTTGGTTCAGAGGCTTTCTGAGTAACCGCTGGATGCAAGAAATCAAATATTTACTTTCATCTTTCCTCCCCACTATATTTAAAGAGTAGCCTTTTTAAAGGAAATTACAATTTCATGGTAGGTTTTATATATCTATAAAACGTGTTGCAATTCTCACCTTCTTTTAGTTGTTTTGATGACAGACTTTTAAAGTTGTTTGCTTTTTGCTTCATTCTCTTAATTAGTCAGAGAATGCTTAAGTGAAGAGAGAAGGAGTCTTTACTCTAAATGAATGATCATATGATGTGGACCTATAACAGCAACAAGTGTTGTGCCAGTTATTTAGATTCTCCATGCTAGTGCCATATAGCCACTGGCTGATTTATGCACAGGCTCTGTGTGTTTGCATGTATGTGCATGTCACATCTTTGTAAATCTTACTGTTGGGGGGATATCCAAAAATAGTGTTACAGTAGGAAAAGGTGAAGAAAAATACAGAAAACTTAATCATCTAGTTTCATTGGAGAGCTGTGTCTTAATATTGGCAAAAGAATCAAGCAGGAAAAGTTACTTGTGAAATGCCATCTTGCTTGATAGGTACAAACTTTCCCAGACTAAATGGGAACCAGCAAGGTGCTAACCCAAAGGCTGTGATAACTTTTCAGGTAGTGTGAGGCTCACTGCATCTCACTTCCCAGCAGAGGGAAGAGAGGGGAGGCTGGGAGAGAGGAGCAGAGAGCAGACTGTCCCTGCAACTCGCTCCATCAAGACTGGGAATTCCTCTCTTCCCCCAACAGGGTTGCCAGCATCCCTCCTCGTACACCCAGATTGGGCTGGAGAGGGTGGCAGGACTGCACATTTTGACCCCTAAAAAGGATGCCCCTTGCCCAGGGCATGGCAAAACTCCCTCTGACATCATGAGGCTGGCAGTCTATTTTAGGCTCGCAGCAGGAGATCAGCCTCTTTGTTTGGCAGGAGAGATTGCCTATCTGCATCAAATTCCAGCACTGAGATGCAGAATGAAGTTCAAATTTTCAGATGATTCAAGAGAAGCCATCGATTAGTTTCTAACTTCTATGCTTTAAAAATAGTTTTAGATAATAAATCTCAACACCTGTTAAGTCTATCCTAATTTAAAAAAGCCACTTTGTTTTCACTTAATGAATACATTTTAAGCACCTCTGAAAGAGTGAAACACAGGCTTGGTGAACAAAATGAAAATGTAGCCCTAATCTTTCATGCTTCTAGAGAATCTGTTTTTATAATTTTGTGGAGCTTTCTGTAATATATTCCATGGGGCTTTTCCAATAAGGGAGGTTAGAAACCAGGGACTATATAACGTATATATACATGTATAATGTATACAGATGAGGAGAGCTAGCGATGTAAATACTGACTCAGCTTGTAGACAAATTTTGGGGTATAGGGAGGGAGTTTTATTTGGATTTGTGTCATTATTTAAAATTGTGGCAGAAACTGAAAGACAAGTATGTCACTAGCCCCTTGCCTCGGAGAACTTGCAAATCAGCTTATTATAGTAACATTTGTATAAAAAATCCTGTTTTAATTTTCCAGTTCATACTTCCATTACACACATGGTTGCTACGATGTCTAGAGATCCCAACTGAGAGAGGCCCCAGGATGCCAGGCACAGTGTGAACATATAGGCTTTGTTATGTTAAAGCCCACATAATAATTACATCCTCTTCTTGGCAAGGGGACCATTGAACAGGAGTATTGTATATTTGCTATTGTTTTCTCCTCCTTTGATTCACAGGCTGAACTCTCATTAGGCCTAATTGGACTTTTGCAATGTGGGCTGAGTGGAGAATATACCTGTGTGTTCCCCACGCACAAGGACTGAATAGGGACCCTTCCTCAAGGGGCGTTTTAGGGCTGCTCTGCACTGGCTGACAGGAGGCCTTCGAGAGCCTTGCAACTTTCTAAGACTCCTGGTACTTGCCAAAAAAAAGAGAGATTCCTAGTCTGGCTGTCCCAAGCGGTATTTCTTTCACTTTGTAGCACATTATTATGCCATTCAGACCATGTTTAATCCACATCACACAAGCACTCTCTCAGGCTGGGCTGATTTATAGCAAAAACAAACCAACAAACAAAACACATATGCTGGGGCTCTGTTCTTTATCAAGAGACAGAATAACTAACACTATATTGAAGACAAGTCAGGAAGGCAAAGAATGTTCAATCCTCTTACCCATGCATTTAAGTGTTAAATAACTTCTGTTGATCTAAACAGGGGTGTTCATTTCATTTGAACTCTGTTGAAAATGAAAAACAAAGCCAAAAAAGGAAAAAGAAAAAAAAATTTACTTTCCCCAAAAAAGTTTATTTGGGGAATATTCAAAGGAATGTCATTTCTGTGAAGTTACAATGAAAGCAAAGAGCATTCAGATGCATAAAACTATAATGTCTCCAGTCTTGGATACTTCTGTACCATATGGTCAGAGAGAAGCAGATGGGCTGGGTCACAGCAGGGGAAAAGCAGGAGAGACTCTGGATTGTTATCTGACCCAATGGGCCAACACTAACACACTGTCCCTAGTGACCAGGCTATTATTATAAAAAAAAGATCTGATAAGAATGTTGAATGTGATCCTCACATTTATTTGCCCTCAGGTAGTTCTCACATGTGATGCCTGATCAAAATGACTTTTTTTTTTTTTTTCCTCCAAATGTTTGTTTTGAGCCTGGAACATTTGACTCACAAAGAAGTAACACAGTGTGCTGCACTTGTCTTTTGTTGGTTTTAGGCTGCAGGTTACTCCTGTCTACTCACTTGCCTAAAGTTCAGAATATGGCTTGATTAAACAAGGTAAAGTTAATAACAAAAAGTGTGAAAAGAATTGTTATTTTCTTATTGCTGTTTGTCGGTAACAGTGCAAACATAGTCTGGAAAAAATAAAGCACAACAGCACAGTTTCTGTCAGAAATAATCCTGGAATCCATAATACAATTTCAGTAGGAGCTTTCTGTATTTCTGTGTTTCCCAATTAGCTGCCTTGTATTAACAATGACAAAAGCCTCCCAAACTCCTAAATTGCAGCATATTTCCTTCTAGATGCCTACAAAATACATGGAAAGAGTCTTGGGGGTATTACTACATGAGGAAAGTACATAATTGCTTACAAAATAAGAGCATATCAATGCTGGAGACAAACAAATGCTGAGTATTTTACCAAATCTTCACAATGGACTCATGAAGGATAACTACACAGCAGGGTTTATTTGCAAATAGAGGTTTTTTTTCTGTATATTGCTGGGATTTATATTTCTTCCTCTCAAGCACCTTTGAGCTCCTAACTGATGGTACTCTGAAGGGGTAACTACCGCTATCCTCAGTTTTAAATGGTGGAGAAAAATACAGAAGAAAGCTCCACGCCTGGACAGACTATAGAGCTCCTGGTCTCCTCTATCCTGATAGCAGCACTTCAAATCACAAAATTATCTTTATTCTCACTGATGAAATAGGGGACCTTAGCCACAACTTTACTCAGAGCTGAGTCCCCATGTGCTTTCAACACATACCTTCAGATGGTCCCGCTGGCCACCCCGTACGACAAACACAGCAGAAGGCTTCATGAAGTGTTCACCTATCCTCCAGGAAAAGGACTGAAATCAGATCTACTTTGAGAACAAGAGCTGCCAGACAGTCATGACTTTTGGTGAGCAGTGACCTTGCCAGCCTCAGGTCATTTACAGGAGGGTGAAAAACACCCCTAAACTGTCCTCAGAGGTACTGCAACACTGGTCTGCAAACAAGGACCATGTGAAGATAAATGCACCTGCATAGGCATAGGCTGCAGTGCAAATGCTCCCTACTCTGCACTCTGACAGCAGTAAAGAAGGAAGGATGAAATTGTCCCCTAATAACAGCAACCAAAACTCTGCTTTCATCTGCTGGCCCACACTTGCCTTTTTGCCTTTGGGGAAGCAAGTGGCCTTGGCCAGGTGGAGCCCACAGCAATCCTCGTACTCAGCATATGCTGGGGCTGTAACAGGGACTATTAGCTCCCTCCTTCCCACCACGCTGCGCTGTGCATCCAAGAGCACTTCTGATCTATCCCTAAGAGTGAAACACTTATTCTTAAAGGCTGAAAAAGATTATGTTTCAAGTATCTTTTCTACATGAAATAAAAATTAACAAAATTATTGTGTCACTACTTTGCAACTCCAGCCAACTGGAACACTTACCAAGGTTTCTTTTGCCCAGGACTGAATGCCTGAGTTGCTTTTTGGGAGTTATTTCATAGCTTTGACACTTGGATAAACAATAGGCAGAGATGGAGAAGCCAATTTTACAACAATGGTGCCATTTTCTCATCCCAATATCTAAGCTATTTTGTAAAAGGAAGATTTTACTGACCAGACATTGCTGTTTGACCTTAAGCACAACTAACTAGTTATTATGGGCTGCAAAAGCAGGAACACTGTGTGTCCAGAATCTCCAAACCTTATTAACGTGGCCATTTGAGACATTGTCACTCAAATTATGAAGGAGAGATTTATTGTTGCTAAAAGAAATTCTTAGTACTCAATGAGACAATATATATCTTTACATCTTACTGAGTCTGGACTCACTGATGATTTTTAGGTTTTGTTCCCTTACTGATAAAATTTACACATATAACTCAAAACTCACATGTAGTACAGAAGATTTTGGATGGAGAGAGAGGAATTTCTATGGCCAGAAGGGCTACGGAGAGTAACTGCAAGCAGCACTGACTGCAGGTTGGAAATGTGCTCTGTATGTGTATGTATGTGCATGTGTGCGCTTGTACCTACCATGGACAAGCAGTATTCAAATCCTTCAAAGAGAATTTTGGCTCCCTGCTCCGGCCTGGACCGTTTACCCAGTTTGATACTTTGTTAATGTCTGTGGGCTAGCTTAGGGTCTAAGTATGTGTAAATACATAGAAAGAAGAACTGCTCTCCCACAAATGCAAAGAGGAAAAGAAGAATATCAGCTTTTTATTTTGCTTTGTTTTGTTTTTTTTTTAATTGAGGACCCAGAGTTTTTTTCCTTTGTACAGAACTTGTACAAGTTATCGCTCTTGGTTTATCAGCATCTGAGAAAATTGGCTACTGCAGTTACTTAGGCAATTAAAATGTATTCAGAAATCTAATTTTAGGGCCAATGGAAAACCTTTGATTGAAAGTTGGTTGTAGATACAGATGACCTTTTCTTTCCTTTGATTGATAATACTAAAATATACACAGTATATATATTATATACACATCTACTGTCATATTTTATGTATATATTTCATGAGAGAAGCTGGATTAGTATTGGTTCTAACAATTGTTCAACAAATGTTGTTTCTAACTTTCAGTCTGTCTCTGAAAAAAGCTTTTGACATCTTAAATCCATCAAGATGTCTTCACTGAAAGAAAATGGTGAATGTATAACCTTTCCTTAGCACAGCAGCATAATTACCAAGTAAAAAAGAAATGCACATTTTGCTAAGAAATATATACTGTAATCACCCTTTACAGACTTTATGGGATAGAATCAAGTTTTTCCATTGATCACTTCCAATGGGACATGCATTCTTAAATCCCAGAGGTACTTTTGAAAAACCCATCTCACATCTGTAGGAGTACTAGAGACTACTGAGCACATTTGAAAGGAGAAAGGGGAGATTTCTGTTGTCTTTCCATTCCTGCACTTTCTCCTCTGCTAAGGCTTCTACTGAGAATGAAGTTCACTCCAAGACAATTCACACATTTCTGGGTTAAAACCAGCCCCGGGAGGCTCTGCTATGTGCGCTGATGTCAGGACATGGTGATCTCTGGCTGAGCTCTGGCGGAGCCAGTGGTCCCAAAGGTGGGAGACACAGAAACCCACCTCAGCCTTCAATTGCCTTTTGGGACTCCTTTTTTTATATAGGAGGAGATAGAAGAAGGCCAGACTTTCAAGAGGATTTTACCTAGGCTGCATGGACTGGCATATAAGTACAGCACATAAGAAGCTATGAGAAGCCAAGATTCAGTTGCAACGTTGCCCTTATTTTCAGTCCAATACTTCGTCATAATTGCTGTCTGTTTACCCCTGCAGGACATTAGATTTTAGTTTAATCTAATCTTAAAAATAACAGAAACCAACTCTGGTTTAAATACTTGACAGGTTTGTTTTGAAAATGCTCTTCCAAAGTGATTGTCTTTCCCCCACTTTACCAGTAAAAGCTTTCATTGACTGCTCAGGAACAGAAATATTTCTGAAAGGAAGCAGCTATATTTCTGGGAAAGGGAATGATATATTCAGAAAGTTCTCAGACAAAAAATTGTATGAGTGTTCTGAAGCTATGGTCACATACAAGAAATCTCATCTATCTATCTATCTATAGAGCGAGAGAAACAATAATGACAAAGAATAAAGAAAATAGATAGAAGAGGTAAAGAGAGCAAGGAAATGCATTCCCTGAGTATTGAATATAGGCAGAATAAGAGTTGTTTAGTGCAAGCAGCTAACCAGGAATGGAATACAAACAAATGCCCAAATTTAACTCCGTCCGATACAAGTTGTCCCAGCTTGAAGCTGCAATGTACTTTTCATCACAAGCCAAAAGAACAGCCCTTGTTGATGCTTACTTGAATGTCTCAATTTCTGGATTAAGCTGTCCCATTGTTTTGAAGCATAGTTATGGTTTAGAGATCAATGGGACATAGACTATCCTAATCTAGTATGAACAGCCTGCAGCAGCGAAGGGATACTTTGCACTAGAGAGCCATCTAAGTCTTCTAATTACTTCGGCTACTGATAGATTGGCTCTTACCCCCTTGAATTCCTTTGTCACTGAGGAGTTAAAATTCATGAGCGTCTATGCCTCTGAATACTTACTCCAGTGCTGCTATTTTCTGCGCCAAGCTAGCCATCACCGCAAAGAGTCGGAGGTCTGTCGGGCCATCTGTTACATAATAGTCAACAATCTCTAAAATCTGGGGAAACAGAGATGGAGAGAGCAAAGATGATGAAGGGTCTAAAAAGAACAGATTGCTGCCTTGCTTGGAGGGGAGGGGAGGCAGTGAAGAAGAGGGGGGAAGGGGGAAAGGGCAGATAATAAGTGCTGATGGAAGCAGAGAAAAGCCTGATTAGCATAGCCAGCCAAACAACCCCCCAAAATATTAATGCTAGTAATGTCACCAAGGAAGTTGACAAGGACACCAGACTGATGAGAAAGAACGCTTTGGGGCATGAAATCTGAAGAAGGTACCAAAACATCACAGCTCTAATTTAAGCAGTGCCATACCCAAATAGGCAGTGAAGACCTTTAATTCAGTGAAACAGGCCACACCAAATCTTTCTATTTAAAAATTCCATCTTTGATGTAACACATGAAAGTCAGCCTAATTTTTCCTTCCACTGTTGTCCTTTCCTCCTCCCACCTCTCTCTGCAACTAAGACTGCTTTACAAGACATAAGCATGATAAGAATACTTGAAAGTAGGGCTCAGCTACCTCTTATTTATCTTGCCACATTTTAAACAAGACTAACTGTTAACATGTCCACATTCTAAACAAGACTAACTGTAATCAATGCAAAAAGTTCCCTGGATATTTATTATCCACTTAAGTGTTTCTGCAGCCACTGAAATAGCATGAGTAATAATACAGGCAGCATGAACCATACAGTTACATTAAAACTATGCTAAGTTAAGTTGACTTCCTGTTTTCTCTGTGCAGTTATGTCCTGTCTTAAACTTGTTCCTTTTCCTAATGCTCAAAAGACTTACTGTACACCAGCGTGAGCCATAATGCTGCTGCCACTTGATTTTTCTGGCATCCTGCCATACGAGGTTGTCCCAGCCTAGGTATCGCTGCAGGCCTCATCACCAGTCTGCTTAGAACATCCGTTAAAAGTCATTCAGCATTAGCATCCAAATGTCACCCCTGGGCTCCTTAAACACAAGTTTGAAAGCCCCTGGTAGTTGAAGGCCATACTACATTTGCCTGAAATGATGAGAAAGCTTTCATTTGGGTTTTGCGGCCTGCCTCTGTTTTTCAGGAGGTCTGCTGCCCACAAGACTTCTTCTGTGGCCTTCCACAGCACCAAGATACATGCTCTTAACTCTTGCAGAGTTCTCTCTTCAGAACACCTCCTCAGTCTGCACTGGAGTCACATGTGTCCTCTCACTCAGGTGTCTTGCTTTATTATCCTTCTGGGCTTTGCAAATCATTTTCAAGCCACAGCAGAACACACAACACGTGGCTGCTGAGGGAGGCAAAGGAAAGGGATGTTTACAGAAGGCACATACTCAAACAGCTGAAGATGTAGGGATAAGTTTTCTGGTTAACTTTTCATATACAGCAGTAACTACCACTAAAGCAAACACATCATACTGGAATTTAATTAAAGTCTGCACTCATTTCATTGTCATTGCTATAGGGGAAGGTGGTTCATTAAATGAGATCCAAGTATATAGTGTAGTGCATCCTTCTTAGCTGTATTAACGGATCACACATGAGAATGCTGACAGATGGAAAAGATGAGCTTTTATAGGTCTGATAAAAATAAACAATAAATGCAGTCACTGCTGAACTGGATTGTCATCATGCAACATGAGTTGTATAATGATGTTAGCACTGGCGCCTGCTGTAGAGCCGTTGCCTCCAAATACTAGCATTAGCCATTTGATATGTGTTTGATGTCTAAACAAGTCACATCCTTTGCCATCAGGAAACAATGCAGTGGGGCCTGGATTCAGGGGTACACATTTCAGATAAAAATCTGCTTAGATTAATTACATGCAAAATAATTTCTATAAAAGACTTTCTTCTTTTAATGATATGAAATACACGGTATGTAGTTGGAGTCTTTTTTAAACACCCAAATAACTTGGTCCCTGCTGTAGTGTTAAAGCCTTGTCTAACATTTCGTGCTGGGAATGCAAAGCAGGGCATCAAGTACAGTAGTACAAATAACACTTTATTTACAGTTTCATGGCTTTCAGATTTCCTGTCTCCATAATCACTTCCTACTAATTTCCTTCTGTTTTGTTTGAAATGGTAGTCTTTTCAAAGAAAGTGCCCAAAGAAACAACGCCTTTGTAAGGTTTGGATTAAATCACGGAGGGTTTTATACTTCTTTTTCTTGATGTCTGTATTTCCTAGTACCGGTTTTCTGTATTAACAGAGTCCGTGCTGCATGTCTGGGTGGTTCAAACAGGATCGTGATAAGAGAACTGCAAAAAGGCCAGCAATGAAGGGTCTGAGTCTGGAGTGGAGGAAGCTGGCACAGCTCCATTGATGTACATCAGCTATAAATCAGAATAATCTGAAGAGCCAAATACTTTAATGCTAGACATTCAAATATTTCATGCACTGACACGAAACCTGAAAATTTGCAAACTTGAGCATGTAGAAAATATTTGGATGTAATCAAATATCTGTGTTGCAGAAAGTAAATAAAAGAAATTAACACAGAGGTGGACTGTACAGGCAGACTAGTTTGGTATGAAATTAAATCTGTGTAGTATTTGATGCATTTTTATCTTGTTTAATGGTTTCAATTGCCTAATGAGTAACATGTCCCACAGCTATATTTAGACTCCTCTACTTTAAGTTGGCTGACCAAAACAGGACAGATCCCAAATTCCCTAGCTACAGACAAAAAAAAAAAAAAAGAAAAAAAACCACCACCACCAAAAAACTGTGCAAAGACACAGCATCAAGTAGTTCGAGTATACTGGTCCCTTAGAATTTTATCTTGGACTTGTCCCAACTACTTAGTCAAAACTGCCTATATAACAGCAAAAGCAAACACTAGTTTCTGCTTCAGATCTTTGGCCCTTCACTTCTTTCATTGCCTTGATCTTCTAGTCTCTGCCACTGATTCTCCCCAAACAGTCCTATGACACAAATCCAGAGAAGTCCTGGACTGCCACCACTCCTGGCTTTTTAACTACTTCATTCAATCCTGTTTGACTATACACTATGCTGACTAAAAAGTCAAAGACTTGACTTTTCCTTTAAATAGCTAGTATCTTTGACTACTTGTTTTTAAACCTAAAACATAAAGCAAAGAAAATGAAAATTCTGTTCTTCCATTCTGTTCTTCTTCTTCTGTTCTTCTTGGTTACATGCTATTTGGAATAGTTTAAGACATGTGCCAGTGTTGTCACTGATCAGACTGCTTTCCATTTTTGAGAGGAGCTTTTATCAGCTAAACATCACAAATTAACTCCTTATTGTGTTTATGTCACACAGAAAGATTTCAGAGAAATCCTTGCCAAAAAAATGAACCATATCACCTTGCTGTTCAGACCAGCTTATTCATTTTCTAGGTGTTACACATAGAGAAAACAAAAGAAAGTCTCAAAATTAGAGGCTGCTTTTAAAAACATTGTTACATTTCTGTTCTTTGGTTTCTTCAGATGTGCTGAGGGTGTTGCACAGATTATCTCTGTCTAAGGGATGTGCTGAGATCAGCCCTGTATAAAGAATTAAGAGGTGATGGTATGAATACTGGAAATATTTGACACCCCTCCCTCACATCTTTCAAATGGACTTGTTGGCTTTACTTACTCTGTAATTCAGTGCTTCTGAAGGGACAACTTCTATCAGTGCTTCTCAAGAGACAACTTCTATCAATGCTTCTGAAGAGCTAACTTCTATCATGGATATCAAAATGTGCAATCAGTTCAAGTACCCATCTTCATCAGTACACACCTGGAAAGACACAGTATTAGCTTTCAGAAAATTAACTTGCTCCTGAGAAAATTAACTCCAGTGTCTTACAAGCATAACTTCAACAATACATAGTTAATCTCTCTTTTCATTTTAAAGCTGAGGGAAACACTCAAAAACTCTTACTCTTTCTGTCTGCTGCACACAGAAACACAGTAGTTTAGCTCTTTTGGCTCCATATCACCTTCCTCCCCAATTAGTTGTTTCTCAGTAGGTAACATGATAGAGCTGCAGGATAAAAACAATTTGGGAAATCAAAAATCATGAGAATACAAAGAACTACCGAAAGAAAGGAGGGGGTTGCCATCAGTCTATGATTTGCATTAGAAAGAGCAAAAAAGTTCCCCTAAAGTCTCCTGTCTTTTTACAGAGACACTAATGTTCATTAAGTTTCTCAGTGAGATGACACGTTCTATACATCAGGGTCCTGCAAAGCCTCAGTGGTTTTACAGTCTTCTGGGGAGGATAAACAGGCAAAGAAAGAAACATTAAGTAAGCAAGAACTGATGTGTTTTTCAGCACCTATAAACCAACCCTTTTTACCTCAAAAATATTCATATAAATGAGTATCCATCACCTCAGCTCTCATAAGGAGTTCCTTCCAACCATGTCAGAGAGATCTCCTGTGTATCTGTTGAGATCTCACTATTTTGCACTTCTTTTCCTCTCTCCTTGCAACCTAAACAGGGTTCTCAGCCTTCAAAAAGTGTCCCCCTCTGCCTCTCCAACACTTTGAAGGTCTTCACCTAATGGACCTGGTCACAGCATCTAGAAAGTAGCTCTGCAATTCCCACATACCCAAGAAACTTCAATGACTCAGGGCATCACAAACACACAACTCAGCTCTGATCATGGGGCTTCCAAGCACACCAGCCTGATAACAAAAAGCACCTACCTTTTAGAAAAGACATTGTAATAACCCACCACACTTGCATTAGATTTGAGAGCCCCTAAGTCACACAGGAGATGAAGCGTCTGTCTGCATCCTGAAACTGAGGACCACACAGAGATCCCACAGGCAATGGCAAATGGCAAATCTTCATATTCCAGTGTGCTACATTCTACACTAGCTATCTAGGATCCAGGAAAAAATGACCGCAGTTAGGCTATTGCTGTGCTGGAGTCTAGACATCTCTTCTTCAAAAGGACAGATTAGGCTGTGCACCTTGTAACAAAGCCATTGAGTTTCAAGGCCTGATTTGCTTCACAGCCAACTGGATTAGTTTTCCCCGGACCACAGATCCTGATGCAGGCTGCTTAGAGGTTTGCATCTGTAAAGGTCAGTCAAAGTGCCCACTGCAGAAAAATCCATTCACACTGATAGCATGTTCTATTGGTACAATTTCTCAAGTAGGTCATGTTCACAAACTAGGAAAATCTTCTGTAGGAAAAAATCTGGAAACTAATACCACTCCTGCAATGCAGAGATTGGGAAAAAAAATAGCATTTTTGTACTTTAAGAGAAAAAGGATAGATTCACAAGGAAATACCAAGTTATTCTAACTTAGTATAATCATAAAACTGTTGATTCCCTCCCCCACTCCCAAGTTCACCAGCTGTATTGATTTGTGCTTGTGATTCAGACAGGACCACAATGTAGCAATAGCATTAAAGGAAAGAAGCAAGGAAAGGAAGCCTAGGAAGCCTAAAGTAAAATAATAGTGCCAGGGACAACCTGAAACTTGAGTATCCAACTTCAATCACCCTTATATCCCAAGTAAGGAACTTGTAAGCATGAGAGCTTAGTAAAACCCTTCAAATATGCCTTTGATCTGTTCAGATGCTTGAGGGAGAGTCCGCAGCCAGAAACCTGGCACCCAAAGGATCCATTATGCCAGTGAAAGGTGCTCTGCAGCTCTGCTCCAAACGAGAACAGGGTCAGAAACTATGTGGGAGGTGTTCTCCAGTTGTGGAGAGATGCAAACATTTTACTGTTTTCCTAATATCTCACACTCTGGTCTAGGATACAAGACAAACAAATTGGATGTTGTTTCGACTGTCTCATTTGACATGGTCTAACATTACAAGAACTGAAAGAAAACCTTAGCACCCCTTTCCGCCCCCCTCCTTGGACCAATTGAGCTGTCAGTGTCCGCACAGAAAGCAATTGTTCAGTCGAAAACACATTTCAACCCCGTGCAAACGGAGCAGTCTTGAAAAGTGGAGTTTCCTTTTGTGCCTCCCTTCCAAGGAAAGTGAAAGGCGGCAAGAAGAGAGGCAGGAGGGAGGGAGGTGACCATTTTGCACTATCGGGATCCCTGCTGTCTGTGCTGTAGGCCGCCTTTGGCACGTGGCCCCAGACCAAGATCTCCTGTCTGGGTGAGTGGTCCTGTGACTGCAATGACAGATACGCATAGGGGAAATATTGGGACAGAGCTGGAGGAAAGTGGTGGAGTTTCAAAACCAGGGCTTTGCTTAGCAGTGTGTCATAACCTTTAGTTACAGTCTATATTTCAGAGGTTGGTAACTTAGCAAGAAGCATTTTATTCATTCATTTTATATGTATACAAGAAATAGCATCAGGAATGTGACAGTACAGCTGTGCCAAGGCATTAGGGGCAAGGCATGTTAATGAGGGAACTTTGATTTCCTACAATCTGTGGAGTAGAGATGTCCAGGACTACCCCTCTCAAGCAACATACTACTATTCTTCACACAAGGGTAAGAAATCATCCAGAAATAGCAAGAAATTTTCCAGATTCCATACAAGGTGAAGCTTCTCCTGTTTAGCTTTACCAACAAATAATGTGAGTAGCCTTTATCAGATTTAAGAGGTTTTGCACGAAGTTTCCTTAATAGAGGCTACTTTCTTTCTTGAAGAGATAACTACTGTACGTCTGACTATCAAATCTCACTTTTATTTATGTGCAGAGCAATGATATCCAAGACAAAACTAGGAAAAAAAAGAAAAAAGGAAGCTGTATATGCAAACAGGAATATCTGCTCGGACATCATATAAAGTGGGGATTTGAATCTTGTTGTGTTTTGAGGGCACGACCACTCTATTGATCTCAGCGCCCATTTAACATCTTCCCAGGATGCACTTTGCAGTTTAGATTTGCTACACTTTTCAAGACTAACATTTATCCTGGATAATCCAATACTCATACTGCTTGCAAGCACTTTCAGCAAGGTCCCAACTACTTTGTTGTGGCACCTTATCTGGCAAAACTGTCACTATCCTGCACCGCCTTAGTCCTGGACTAGCATTCCACTGTTCTTTCCCCAGGACTGCCTTAACCATCCACCTCTAGACCAACCTAATTTGGCCTGAATGACCCTGTACAAAGTTATTCCTTTGTTCCTGCCCTCTCCAATTCTTGCAAAGCTTATTTGCTTGTTTAAATCTTTTTATGTTTGCCTTTACCTGAAATGCGCTTGAACCTCCCCGGTAAAAATCACTGGAAAATGGAATGTGACAAAGTTCCATTGTAACAAGTAATTAAGGAAAAGTTCTTCCCTGAAAAATTTGTAACTGATGACAAATCACACTGGTAGCTTTGTGAATGGGAGCTGTAGTTGGTGCCTAAGTTTGTTTCACCCAGAGCTTTCAAAGGGTCAAAACTTGGGACTAAATATTCATCCCCAAAGAACCTCATTGGTTTCAAAACTGCCATCCATCAGATGAAAATCTTCCATGTCATCAACTTTTGAAATTTTAGGAACAAACTTTTGTTCTCAAAAGATTAATTTATTAAATCAGATTCCAATATTTTGGCATTTCTGCCAAAGACCCTCTTTCTTTCCTGTGAGGTAAAACCACTTCCATTCCCCAAAATACCACTTATCTGTAATACTAGAGGCAGCTCCTACTCACTAACACACTTTCCTTAAAAACATGCTACAAAATTCTTCAAGCTAAAGTATAATTATCCCATTTTCCCACAAGTATAATTATCCCATTTTCAAAAAAAAAAAAAAAAAAGATAGAAAGGGCAAAAGAAATAAGGTCATGGAAAGAAAAGGAAAGAAAGAGAAGGAAGAGAGAGAGATTGTGTGATTGTGTCACAGTGCATCCCAGATTTGTTAAAGAGCATTTATGAGAAAAGTCCTACAGTCCCTTCCTTCTTGCTTGCTACCAGCACTAGATTCAGGTGAGCAAATATCTGGTAAAAAAAAGAAAAAAACGTAATTCACTTAGCAAACATTTACAAATCACCAGAGAAGGATCAGAGTCTTGCAAAAAAATGAAATTTCAGAACTTAAGTTCCTTAAGAACTGGAGAAGCAAAACTTTGGTGAATGTTAAAGGTTAATAATTTGAAATTAATAATTCTGTTCAAGCTAAAGGCTTGTCAAATGCAGATGACAGAGAAAGTGGAAAAACATGCAAAACCGGCACATGAAAAGAGAACAAGAAGCCAGCAATGTGATGTGGTTGTGAAAAATGTGAGGAAAGGTCTGTCACAAAGGGTATTTCCAGTTGGGAATCATTAGTATGAGGCAGTAGAAAGATTTCTTTAGCGATGATGGAAGGAACTCTGGTTATCCCCATTAGAAATTGACTGGGCCCTAATGGGCTCTGCAATCCCTTTCGCCCTAAGATGGGTTTGGCTGCTCAAGTCCAAGGTCAGTCCCAATACAACACAGTTAAGTAATGTCTTGCTGGTGAGACTGCAGAGAAAAGAGCTGCAAGCCTTGCAGGGGCCTTGACCCATTGGCTTGGGAGCTGCATTTAAGCTCTGGCATTTGCCCTTGGTCCCTGTCTGAGCTACATTGATGATCCTGACCCTGACCTGTGGACTGACTTCTTGACTTGACCTCAGACCTGCCTCCTTGATGTCGACTTGCTTGCAGTCATCAGACACTCACTCCAGCTCCTGCCAGCAGATCTGCCTTTTTCACCTCAGTCAGGTGCTGTAAGACCAGTCCCTTGGCAGCAAGGCCCTGCCATTGCCCTCAGCTCCCCTGGCCTTGAGGAGCAGCCAGCCCGTGCTGCTCTCTGAGACAGAAGAGCAGGTTTAGAGTAGGGTAGTAAGATGAATATGAATGAAACAGAAGGAGCTTGTCTTGGTCTGCCTTGCAAAACCCAACTGCCCAATCTTCAAGGCAAGCAAGAGGAAGAGCAGAAAGCTAAATGAGCAGGCAATGCTGATAAAAAACAAATGCAATCTGGAAATTAGACACAGGTTTCTTACCACCAATGCAGTTAGGGTCTTGAAAAGCCTGCTAATCAGTGTAGAGTGAACAGATGCTACAGAGTGAGGGTCAGTTCCAAGGTCGTGCCCATGCATTGCCTAAGGAGAACAGTAATTCTCAGCGCATTGCAGGGATTGAAACTAGACTGACTCTCATTGAAAAGAAATAAAGGACAATTTAAAAGGGATACCTGTTCAGTTCAAGCTCTATTCTAACTTGCCTTCTCACCAACTATTTGTTTGTTGCTTGCTTCCCTCTTTTCTTTCACATATAGTGTATTCCTGGCTTTGTGACTTCACCATTGTTGGCTAAGGGGAAGGACTTAGAGATTCCTTTATATCTTTTAAGTGAAATTCTTCCTTGTTTTAATTTCTTCTTTTAATGTCTAGTGCTACCACATTCATTTTAGGTGTATCTGATTCATTCCTCACTTCTTTATCTAGTGAATACTGAATTTAATTACACTTGGCATGCTCATTTAAATTGACCATTTATGCTGTGCTATTCTCTCACATGGTGAGCTAAAGAGAAAGCCTAGGTCCATATTTGAAATTCTCATTCAAATACTGCCTTCAGTCAAGCAATTTAAAATTGCTTTTGGAGAGGGACAGAAGGAGAGAAGGAGGGAGGGGAGCATGGGGGAGGATGCTCAGGGGGAGCATGCCCTTGTGTTTGGTTGCTGCTACTGAGCTGGAACAGGACGGAGAAGGGTCTGCTTTTTGCTGTCCATAGTGGGGAATTTAATTTAAAACTGATGTGTTGCTGATTGGATATATATATTAAATACCCAGATGCAAATGCAATGGGTACAGAAAAGCAGCAAAATAAGTACAGGATATTGGCTCATCTATTCAGAGGGCTGATTTCCCAAACCTGGCACATTCAGGATTCACTGCCTGCCCTGATTTTGTGTGTCACTGATTTGGCTAGGATCTAAGTGCAGAGCTTCACAGTTACTGAACCACTGTCCCAGCCCCAGCCAAGAACTGAACACAAAGCAGGTCTGAACAAACCAGCAGGCAGACTACAAAGGAAAAGCAATTGTTCTGCTTAGCAGCAGCACGGTTTCTGCTATGCTCAGCATCAGAACAAGTTAATTTGGGAGCACAATCTTCTTAAAATGAAGCTTTGCTCAGCCCAGCATCTCTAGGTTTCATGTAGTGTGCTGCCCTTTTCACCAAGCATAGTTGTGGATTCCATTTGCAATGTATTATTACACTATGCAAGTTGCATACGAGCTTCTGATAAAGATCAGCTCTTAAACCCTTGATTGGCATCTTTTTTTAAAAAAAATAATGTTTCCATGTCATCCTTGGTTTATGAGGAAGTTTCTACCCTGACTTAATAAGTAGAAGGAATAATTTTATTGCAATGGACATTATATCAATCAATATCAAAATAGAAATACAGTTTTTCTTCCAGTGCTATTGGTTTGGACTTGGCTCAGATCAAGTCTAAAATACTTGGTCTTAGCTGAGTCTTCACAGAGGTAAAAAATAGATTGTCATGAATGAAAATCATGGCCAAAAGACAGCAGATCCTCACAATGAATTTGAGCTGGCCACAGCTCCATCCTGGTTAATGGATTTACAGAAATTTCCAGTGTCTGAAAATCCAGTTAACAGAGTTTAAGAGGCCCTAGAGATGTGACCAGAAGTGAGTGAGGCAACTCCTTAAGCAAAAGGAAGACCGCAGGAGTCCTCAGGTTGGGCAGCTACCGGACGGAGGGGGACCTGGCTCCCTATGTGCCACGGAGCTAACTGCAGAGCTCCTGAGCCTCTGGTCCTCTCAGGGCTGAGAGTTCATATCCTTTGGGCATGGAGAGATGGGTGGCGTGGCTTTTCTTTGTTGCTGTGACCATTCTTTGATGATGTGACCATCTTCCAATGTTTTAACACTTCTTTGGGGCAACAAGCAAACAACATAAATCACAGGAATTTTCAAACTCCTCTAGCCATCCAACGTCACTCAGCATGAGGCTGCTAGAGAAGTAGCTTGAGCTTTGTACTCACAGCAGCCACAGGCTGCTAACACTCATCTGTGTTAGCTACTCCTTCGCTCTCCACAATGAGTTATTCCATAAGCGGGATACCACTTTACCTTGTCCTTGAGCATTCTGGTGAACAAGCACTGCAAAATGCCACGAAAGGAAAGCAGGCAGCCCGCTAGCCCTGCTCTTTCTCACCTGCAAGAGAGCAGGGAGCAGCTCCAGGGAACACAGAGGGGAAGGGTGAGCGCCCCTTCCCTCCTCTGCACAGCTGCAGAGGTCTAAATTACACTCTAGCCTCATTCACCAGAGTCAGTGAGCTGAGTAAAAGCTGAATAAAGACCTCAGGATCCGGCCCCCATGCACTTTGGAAGGTGTCAGGGTATCGTGCAGAAAGCTGAGCACCAGTACTGCACCACTCATGGTGCCAAGGGACCAGCTCCAGGGCTTCTCAGTGGGCAGGGGATAGCGGGACTGAGCATCTTGCTCAGACACTGAATACAGCAACAAACTGAGGGCTAGATATAGCACACTCGTTCAAATGGCACAGTATTTTAGCACCAGAAATAGTGTCTTTTTTTTCTTCTTCTTTTTTTTTTTTTTTCTTTTTTTTCCCCCCAATGAAAATACTGGCAGAGAAAGATACAGCTTAGCATGAAAATAGGTATCAGAATAAGGCCCTAACTGAATAGTCAGTACTCGGCATAATTTTCTCTTTTCATCTGCTCAGCCTAGCTCCTCTCCAAATATTCAGATCTAACCGTGCAACAGAGCTCGCAGGATTTTGGCCATTAAAAGTAAAAGCTGGAACATTTGGATTCTGCATCTATCATATCCCTTTATTTTGAATACAGGCTGCTCCCTGATTTTGACCTCAGGCTAATTATGAAGTCTCTGCCCCTCTCTGAGAAAGATCAAAGAACTGAAGCAGATATGCTTGCTACTGAACATAAACGAAATACACAGTTTTAAGAAACACACACTCCTCTGTACCAATATTTTGTATGCAGAACACTTTACTCAACCGTCAGCATATGTAAAAGCATGTTAGAGAAAGGACTAAGAGAAAACCAGAGCACAAACTGTGGAACATTACTGCCATTTAATGGCAAAACTATTTTTCAGAGGTCTTGAAATGCCTTATACACAGTCTACATTTGAATGATGCATTGTTGGACAATGAAGAGGGTGAGCAGAGGGAAGTAGTCAAAAATCATAAATGAAAATTGCAAATGACAAATGAAACTACAGGACAGGAGACAAACACAAGCCTCCAATTTTCATTTTAACTTTCTGGGCAGTACAGTAAGAGTTTGTATACATCCCCATCAAGAGCAGTAGGAAGAACCGTAAGAGCCATCCTTCCCGAATCACCAAAGAATTCAAATGGGAAGAGGCACGCAACAACAACAAAAATAGTTGTTAATGCATAAAACTACTGTATGTCTTCCAATAGCTGGACTCAAGAACCCTGGTTAAATACTGACTTTCTTTCAGAGTCAATCAGATAATAAGACCCCTTTAGAAGCACAGAATAGTTAAATTCATCACCATAATTTAATTGTAGAAGGTTATTAAAGAGCACTTCGACTCCCCTCCTGCTTCGGCGCTGCTTTTGTGTATTAAACTCAGACTAATCAAATTGCAGATTCCAAGAGTACTGTATTAGTCATCCCCATCCCTTTTAATTTGTTTAATGGCCTCCTTTTCTTCTCCCCCCTCTTGTGTGTGTGTTCTGACTGGCTCTGTAGCGCTTAGGCTCACGACATGTAAATAAAGAATGGATAGGAGAACAGTTCGTCGAAAAGAATAAAGCGTGCCTCCATTCTAAAGTTACATTTGATGTCAGAGTAATTCATGGGACGTGTACTGCAAGCAATGGTGCTTATTATTTCTGCTTAACTGTCTACAGACACAGGAGGAGAGAGGAGCAGGAGAGGAAAAAAAAAAGAAGAAAGAAAAGAAGTCTGAATTTACACTTACCGCTTCAAAAGCCCTTTTGTGCTTAGCCAACTTCTCCTCGCTGAAGATGCAGTATTTTGCCAAAAAGTCGACTGCAAGAGAAGACAATAAAGGGATAAAATAGCCCATAATAGAACTTTTTCCCTCACTTTTCCTTAAACAGTTTTGTAAATTACTATATTTAAAAATGTAAGACAGTGCTACCACAACAACCATTTATGACAAAATGTTTGTGGTTTTTGTTTGTTTGTTTTTTCACTTTTTTTTTAATTTGGAAAAATCTTTTCACCTGGCCCAGGACACAAGTCAAAGTTAGCTCTGAATAGGAGATGTTTAACATGTATAACACATAAGAGCTCCATCCTGCTCAGGCAGCAGTCTGGGAGTGTGGCAAGGGCTTGTTGTTGTTTGTTTTTAATTCTCCCAGAAAAGAACCTCTTCAGACTTGAGTTCTGCAAAGCGGCATCAGCCATGTATACTCCCGAGTCTAAAGGTATCAATAGAAACAAGATCTTTTGGCTAGTTCTAGTAAGAAGAGGCAGGTTTATTAACAGTATTTTTACAGTTCCAGAGTCAGGCAGCTATATCACAAAAATGACACTACTTTTCCTTTTTTTCTCTTCTTATTGAGAACATACATATAGGAGGACAAATACTGGCTCATGTCAAAACCCACATATGATTCCATCTTCTTCATTTTTTTTTTTTTTTGCAGGTTCCTAAGACTATGATCAAAAAAGGAGAGGAGTTACTGGGTTTTATGCAGCAGATGCTGTTTCCTCGCATTTATCAGATCATGAAATGTGCCTGCAAGTGAGATGAGTGAATAGGGAAACATCAGGTCATGCCACCAGCAGGTCAAGGTGACAAACAAAAGAACTGGTGAGTGCTGTTAGTGGTACTAAGTCACCTATGTAGACTATTCTTAACAGCTATATATACCTTTTGTAAATTATTTCTCTATGTTGTTGGGTCCTATTGCTTCATCATCTGTTCTGTCTTCACATGATGCTATTGAAGAGATGCTATTTTCACTTCAAGGGAAACTGCCAGCAAACTCAAGCCCTGATAGGGAAAAAGTCTTGGAAATCAACTCATAATTTCCTGTTCATTTACTCTGAGATTGGGGAAACAGAAGTAGTAGTTTGAAAAAGGGCCCAGAAGCACTTCTGAAACATATTAATACTGCTAATAATAACTATTATCATCAGTAACATTATTTTATTGTAAAGAGAGAGGGAGTGAGTCACAGCGTTGTAGCGATGTGGTATTCTGACTGGTATCTGAACAAGCTTGCAACATAAATCTATTGCTTCTTTTTAAAAGAATACATTTGTCTTCAAGTTTTGTTTCAGGACATGTGCAAGGAGGTTCCTATAGGGAGGAGATTCATTGTTTATTTAAAGCTGTGTCCAAACATTACAAAAGGACAAATAATGATGCCTGAATGTCACTGTATCTTATCCTGTACACTCCAGATGAACCAAATCAGTAAAACAACAACAGCAACTGCAAAAAATATCTTGGATTTCAATGACAAAACAACAACAATAAGAGGTTTCTATTTCAAGCACAAATTGACAGATGCTCTAAGATCTGTTGTTATTGCATGATATGCTTCTCAATTGCAGACTAAACTATGATAGTAAGAATAGGAATTGGAAATTTTTTCTTACAGAATTTAGTTTGCGCATACCTATGTCACTAGCAGTATTCAAAAAAGATTTAAGTCATGGAGATATCAGTGACAGAGCTCCTGGAGAGAACTGCACCACTACCAAGACTGAGCCCTTCTCCAGGATCTAACACAATTTCTTCAGAAGAAATCTTCTGAGTTTTTCCTCTTTTGTTTGCACACTGGCATCAGTTTGGAAGATGTAGATGTTCCTACCCTCTGTGAAATATCATTTATAGGATTATCTGCATTGGCGCCATCTGGTGATGCTGGAAAATATCAAAACATAAAAGAAAATTTGTCATGTTTGCTCTCCATAAGATCTTGATATTTCTTCTCATCAAGTATTTCAAAACACTGCCAATTTATTTCCAGCTGTCTTGCTAACAAAATAGTCCTGTAGTAATTTGTGGGAGAGGAAGAGGAGCAGAAAGTTTCCAAGAAACTTCTTGTGTGGGGCAAGCTTTGGGGGCTTTTATTTAATCATTTTTTTAAGACCAGATTAGGATCTTAGATCATTTGCTCCAATGTGGTGTATAGCAAAGACTGAAGTGGGTCACACCTACTTGTGTAATCAGTCCAATTATCTGTATGTAACCACAGCATGTTTTTCTGGAAAAGTGTTCTGTTAACATGGAGAGTCCCATATATCCCAATAATTCCATGATCAAACCATTTGACTTGCATATCATTTGAATTTGTGTTACGTTTCAGCATTCAGGAGTCTTTGCAAGGTGAAAGAACCTTTTGCCATCCAGGAATTCCTCCTGTAAAATTACTTATATGCTCTATTAAAAAGTTAGTTGCTACAAGTAGCCGTTAGATATTTTAACCGATCCTAAAGGATATTTTGGTGATTACTGCCTCTCCCCTTTCACTGACCAGTAGAAAAAAATGTGTGAATTGCCTCAATAGCAGTAGAGATCCCTTCTTTCTTATTCTTTCTCCTTGGGGTCCTGTATCACCAGAGGGGCAATCAAACATTGCTGCTCACCACTCCATCTTCTTGGTAATAATTTCAACTTTAGGGAATGGAGTTTCTCCAATCAGGCTTTTTATGGCACATCTGTTTCTCTCTGTTTATTCCCATGCTCTTAGTTTCAAAATCACTCATCAGTTTTGAGCATGTACAGAGTAGAGGTTTTATGGGAATTAAGTGCCTACAAGTTTTCATGAAATAGGTGGGAGAGTATGGGGAGGGAGACCCTATTAATTCCCTCATTGAGGGAAAGACCTCAGCATGAGCTCAACCTTTGTTACCGCCTGGAAATCCACACGAGAGAGAGACACTGGAAAGCAGCCATCATTAATAGCTCCGCTCACAGAACCACCTGTTTAATTAATTATTCTGTGCCTTAAAGAAGCCTTTAGAAAGAGCTCCATAGTTTTCAATATAAGCTTGCTTGCAGTGCCCCCAGTAGGAGTCACAGAGACTGAGGTTAGGGGAAATTGGCCCCACATGCGTTGCAGATCTCATCAGATCTCTTAAAAGTTGCCCCTAAAAGGCTGACAGAGGCAAACCCAAATATGGGTCTGCCATTTGCTTCTGTGTTCTTTGGTACTTTACAGCAAAACACACGCTTCTGCCCTATTGCCTGGCAGGATCTTCTTTTCCATTCCCCATCTTTATAAGATAACAGAGCTGGGGAAAAAAGCGAATGCAACCAAAGTCACACTGAGGCCCTGCTTATTCAGATTGCACAGAGCTGAGAGAAGCCTAAGGAAAAACCAGCTGCCAAAGTCACAACAAAGCTGTACTGAGCACATCTGTATTCAAATGTTCAGTGTCATGAACTGGCCAGTTTTACATGGATGGTGAAAGGGTGCCACCTTGACACTGGACTAGGCAGCCGTACTCTGCCAAATTTCAAGTCTTCACTCCAAAGCATATAAATATTTTGGCTTTGCAAAAACACAGTTGCAAGGTTATTATTTTCTTAGTTACAGATAGAATAATGTGCTTTCCCTAGTGCTGAGGAGTAAAAATAGTGCACTGTTTTTATTGTAAACAAGAATCTGTCTAAATAAACATTTTGAAGAGGATTTCTAACTAATACTGGATCTATTAAATAAATAAATCAATAAACAAAAAGTAGCCAGCTTTGGAAGAGTTTTCTAGTCCCTTATCTATAACATCCCACTTCAAAATGGGATAAAAATAAAATATATTACTGTGGAGGAAAAAAGGAGAATTACTCTTTGTTCCTTTGCTCACAAGCTCCCCATCACCTGTCATTTCACACCACTATAACTGCTCTCTGCATTCCTTCTACATGTTCTACACGGTACTCTGGATATGCCCTCTGAAAAAAAGGCATATGTTAACAGAAGAAACAGCCTGGCAGGTCAATATGAACAAAGGTAGCCTAGTGAATGGGTATGTAAGATGCCAGGAAAAGAAGAAAGGATTCAGAACATGGCCAGGTTGAGCACCTGGGCTGGAAGAGGAGCAGAAAGCTGACTTGGGGTGCTGCTGAGGCAGGGATCTGCACAGGGCGCTCACGGTCCAGCAGGGCTGATGGGCCATGGTGGTCTTGTCAGCATGATACCTTCCTCATAAAGGGAAGATGAATTATATCATTACTTTTATAAAATCTCCATCTCATGATCATAGTAAGCTTCTTACACTGAAGGAATATTAAAGTTGGAAAGGCAAGTGTCCAAAGACTAGAAAATTATGGAAAAATAGCGTGAAGCCACATGTGGCAAGGCCATGTCTTGACACAAGTATATTGGAAGGTAGAAGTGAAACTCTACAGGCAACTTTAGCTTTGGCATTTGATAACACTTCAAAACAACAAAACAAGAGACGAACTGAAGATATTTATCAGGGAGTCAGCAGCAACCTTCATCCTTGCCCAGGTCCATAATTTCCACTTAGTTTTTGATTACATTTGTTGTATGTTCTTAAAACTATAAAGATCTTATAACATTTTATGAACTTCAGTGGATTAACCCTCTTAACCTTCTCTGAATGACACATTATTCCCCTTTTACAGATAGGGAAATTGAGAGATTAAGTAACATTTCCAAAGCCAGCAAGCATATTGGTGACAGACACAGAAAATCACAGCTCTTCAGCATTGTGCTTTAACTGGAGACAATGCTCTCCTATGGGATATCTGTGTCAGAGCTTTGAAGGACATCAAACTACACCAGGCTGTCAATAGAGATAATGGAATAATTGGCAACTGTGTCTATGATGCTTCTCCTTTCAGGGAAGCAGGATTAGGATCTTCAGCCAATTAAGTAACGCTGTTGACTGGGCTATCATAGATGTTTATGGGACAGATAGAAAGGACACTGCAAGGAAAAGCATAGTCAGAGACTCTATTAAATACTAAAAACCAGTATACTACTTAGGAAGAGTTGAAGTAGAAATATGTACTCTACGGCTTTGCTAGAATAGAAACTACATCAGAATTGGACCTGGTCTTTCAAAAATGAGGCTCAGAACAAGAATGCTTAGGCTTCGAATGATAATTCTGAAATGACACTATGCAATTTGCATTCACCAGTGCTATTAACATACTTTCCCATAAGAAGCAAACATTTTGCATGTAATCATAGGGCAGAATAATAATGGGTAAATATATAAACTCATATGCTCATAATAGCTAAAGATACAAGATCACTTTAAAAGTACATACTCAAGCATGTACAGCTCTTCCTCCAAATCAAACCCTTTAAAGAAAAATCCATCAATATTTAGCAAATATAAAAGAACTCTTTTTCTTTGGTATTATGTAGGCATCTTTTTTTTTTTCAACTAGACTACCTGCTTTTCACGTATCCTACCACAAGAAAAATATTGTGACAATCCATTCGCTCAAAAAAATGCTTCCTAGGTGGGGCGTTCCAACCTTTTGACAGGTTTCCAAAATTTGTCACAAACTGCCTGGAATGTTAGGTCTAACACATCCCCACTGTTGGATAAGAGTATAGAATAGGATTTTAAAAGTTCAAGAAAAAGCATTTTAGGTTGTGAGTCTGTACTCCTATGCTTTATAAGTAAAACCAATCATCTGATGCAGTTAGCAATGCTGTTTCACCTGAAATAGGAGACCTTTTTCTAGTGTAAGGGAGTTCAAAGGGCATCTCCTTTTACAGGCCTCCCTAACAGACACTCCTGTAACTCCAAGGTGTGGCATCCATGAGCTGTTGTAAATAGCTCACTTTATTCTCTCTTAAAGAAAAATACACTTTATACGTTTAAGATCAGAACTTTGGTCTGAAACTAGCTTCTATTTCCTTCTCCTCCTTTTCTCTCCCTCTTTGTTTCTCAAATACACACATATACACACACATATTTTGTATATCCCCAGGATATGCAAATGTTACCTATTCTTTACATATAAGGGTGTTACTGCCATTATAACAATAGCAATAGGCAGTCAATCTTTGGTCCTTGAAGCACACCAGTGTAATAGAAAAGCAAAAGACAGAAAAAAGCAATCTATGTGTCACTACATTCATTATCCTTCATCAGATATATTTAAGTACACCAATTGGATAAAAAACATACAGATATTAGCCTACTATCAAAGAGAAGACTGTCCATAAAGTGAGATGCAATTGGAAGAGAAAATGAAGAATGTCTGTGCGTTCCTCTCACATTACCCTAGTAGATGGGTAGGACAATATTTCAGTGTACCTGCAGGCTTTGATAGAACTTATGCATTAGCATCTTGTATAGCTTAAATGATGATGTATGTTCTTAAAATCCATTTCTTTCAACCCTCTCCACTTTTTGGAAAGATATAGTTTTCTAACATCAGGTTTTCCTTTGCTTGCCCAGCCACCCAATCCAGTTATGTCTTTTCTTCCACACTTCATGCTAGTCAGCATGCCAAGTTTATCTTCATTCTTTCCAGAGCAGAGATTGACTTGCACCTTTTGCATTCTTCTAAAGATTTTTTTTTCTTTTTTACTGATTTTAGAATATCATGCCTGTAATGTCAGGCAGACCTTCTGATCCATGCTGCTTCTGACTCATGCTTTCCTGGTTAGGCACAAGCAAAAGAATAAAGATTTACAGAACATTGTTATGCTTTATCTCATTAGGTCTTAATCTTTTAGAGTACATTACAGTTTGATAGTGTTGTAGCTTTGCCATTGTGTTTTCTTCCAAGACACTCTGTCCAAAGAATTGCTGATCATTGGACACTTTTCAGTTCATCCACATAAAAAAAGAAAGAAAGAAAGAAATACATTACAGTTTGATAGTGTTGTAGCTTTGCCATTGTGTTTTCTTCCAAGACACTCTGTCCAAAGAATTGCTGATCATTGGACACTTTTCAGTTCATCCACATAAAAAAAAAAAAAAAAAGAAAAGAAAGAAAAAAAAAAACCCTTCCAGTACACCAGCTTTCTGAAAACAAAGAGGCAGCCCAACTCAAAACAGATATTCTCAAACTTGGCAGTGATGTGAAGGTTTAGCAGAGTGCGTGAGAAAGCTCGGGGCTTAATTTTTCACTGGCATTAAATTCTGGGGTCAGCTGGCAAAAATTTGATCAAATCAAATCAAATCAATTCCAAGGCAGCGCCTGTCTTGTCAAGGCAAACTGGAAAGCCTTTTGTTTCTGCAGGACTCAAGCCTTATCAGCTCATTCTGTCACTCAAACTTCCTCAGCCCACTTGCAAATCCTCCTGGATTTATTGCAGATGTATGAAGCTTGCTGAAAATAATGGTACAAGCAAAGAGGCTAGTCAGCTATCGACTCCAAGCTCTGGGTAATACCAAGGGCAAATTATTCGCACAAAAGGTGCGCTGGAGTGACAAATGAAGAGAATGCTTTGGCCCACTGAAGATGCTAGGGGCTGGGACAAAGCTAACACGCTAATACCAACCAGCTCGCTTTATCTGATTACATCCTGAGCCTAGCCGGTGCCCTCCCCACTACCAGCTCCCCAGCTCATCCCCTAACATACACTTTCCCTTAAAGGACACAGGTTGCTTTCTTATGTGCAGCCTAGCATGAAATGGTAATCTAGAGTAGGAGCGTGTCTGAAAAGAATAGCACTCTGCACAAAGTGATTGCCTTCCTTCTCCTCTCCTTACCAGAAAGTTATTTTGAATGTTTAATTATAAAAATAATAATAAGAAAAATGTTTCTTGAGAAAGCAGGTGGAATACGGGCAAAGGTTTATACGTGTTTTCCCACAGCCATCTCTCCTACCACTGAGAAGAGGAAATTATTCTGTTTTAATATATGAAAGCTTAGTCCCCCCCACTACTGTGGACATCCCTCTGGGGTGTCTCTAAGGACAAGCTAGAGCTACCCTATTCCTCCCTTTTTTACCTTTCTTCTGAAGGCCACCAGTTCATTTCTAAAAGTTATGCCACTGAGTTTGCAGAGAAAGACCTGTTTGGTCCTCAGTTTAGTCAGCAGATAGTACAATCCATCCTCAACCCACAGCTACCACCATCCCCCCCAGTAAAAGATACATCACTAAGTCACCACAGGTTCAGCATCAAAAGGCCTGACTTCCCAGATTGTTTTGGGTAATTCATGTAACATCTCAGTTGTGCTAGGCGCAGTGGTCAGGTCTACTGGTCACTCAGTTGGGACTGAGCTCCTTCCTCAGTATGGCTTGAATTGTGGGTTATTTTGAAAGTCTGCTCCCCTAAAATTCATGAAGTATGAGGTGAATGAGTACAAGGGAAGTTTCAAATTATAGTAATCCTAATTAATCCTAGCAATGGAATTGGCCCACTGATAGGATGAAGGGTTAGAAATGCCAATAATAGAAAGAAAAACACAAAACGCACACAAAAAATCAAAAGTGCTCAATATATAGTAATATAGAGCAACATAAAAAAAAAGTAAATGACTATACTGTATTCACGGATGTAATGAAATCATAGGATGATGATGAAATACTTTCCACAGTAATAACTGTCTGTAGGAGTGTTAAAAAACAGATAAAAATTTAGGCATCAGCCCACCTAGAAAATTGTTTCCAAGAGAACTGTTTCCAACAGAAATCAGAGAGGTTTTCTGGATCCCTACTGCTGTTTTTCAGCTAAACTTGTAGAATGCAGAACTCGTAGAGGCAGCATCAGCACTAGGAAGACAGCTAATATTGTGCCACTGTTTAGAAAGGGTAAATGGCACGACCCAGGTAATTATAGACTTGTCAGTTTGACATCAAACCCAGGCAAAACAGTGCAGCAGCTGATAAGGGATTTGATTAATAAAGAATGGAAGGAGGGAAATATAATTAATGCCAGTCAACACAGGTTTATGAAAACAGATATTGTTGAACTAACTTGATTTATTTCTTGAATAAGATTACTGGTTCGGTTGTTATAAGTAATAGACTTAGAAATTCTACTAGCCATTTCACTTAGTATCACATGACATTTTGATTAGGAAATCAAAATGACACAAAACTATCATGACATCATTTCAGTCAGTTAAAAAGTGTCTGAAAGGTCTAAAAATGTAATTACCAATGAAAAATCTTCATGAGCTTTATCTTGGCCCATTCCTATTTAACATCTTTGTCAACGATGCAGAAGAAAAGCTTGTCACTAAGGAAGGCCATGCAGGTCAGTGGTTTGGGAGTATGATAAATTATTAAGCAGCTTTGTTGCTGATCCAGAATAATCTCAGTGGTTTAACTAGCTGAATGTAAGAATGTAATAACAGATTTGAAGTGACCAAAGGTAAAGACTTCCTCATAGAAAGATACAGGGTTCACGATGAAAACTTTTATGACAATACCATGGGCAACACAGCTAAAGCAATTTCACATGAATAAATAGTAGAATATGGATGATACCTAGTTACATTATCTATGTGTCCCTGGAGATGCTCATAAGGCCTGATTTCCTGACCTTGTACACCAAACAGACTTGGACTACCATCCTAAGTGCCCAGACAGTGCCCAACTGTTATATCAGGCACTGCTACCATGACGGTACCTCTCCCTTACTGTGCTTCTCACAGGTCATTTGGGAAGACCCACGCAGGAAGATCAGCTCCCGTCTGGAGTTAGCGAAAATACCTATAACACAGCTGCACAACATAAACTCAAAGCATCTCCTCCCATGTTGTAAATCAGTGCTCCAGTATACTGAATACAGAAAAAAAAATCATAATTCAGGACTTTGCATAGTTTGCCATAAGCACAATACTGCTATGCAAGAACCCTTATAGAAGTCCACAGCCTAGATTCCTCCTGCTCTTAACAGGGGGACCATGCTATTTGCTCCTTGTAGACAAGATAGGCCATCCATGGATAATACCACAAATTTGTCAAGGTCTTCTGAATCTGTAAACTGCATAAGCAGCTTGTTACTGGCAGGCCCAACAGGCAAATAGGACAACAACAGGCAAATAGGCACAGGACTAACAGAGTCTAGCTTGATCTCTAGAAAGAGCTCAGTGGGGCCCACAGTAATCCCTACTACAAAGATTTAGGGGAATCAGCATTCCCAGGGGGTTGATTTCTTTGTTACAGTGTGTACATGCCTGCAGTAATTTGATGGTACCTGAAGGCCCTCATGTGAAGATGGTAGTCCAGATGAGGACACGCTCACACAAGCAGTCCTAGCAAGTGTCAATGTTCACACTGGGGCACAAGAAGGGACCAGGCAAGATCCTTGTCATGCAGTGTCAGTACATGCACACACTAATATAGCACAGCTGCACTCTTTCTAGTATGTAACTGCTGTGAGCCAGCAAACATGAACATGACACTTAAGTGACAATACCCTGAGAATATCAGACACATCCTGAGAAGCATCCAGTGTAAAATTAGAAAGCTACTCAAAGGGTCTTCACTAAAGGAGTTTTCATTATGGTGAGGACGAGGACTGGGCATACACCTATATGCACTATTTCAAGAAAGATAAGGCTGAACAGGTCACAATATCTGAGATGATAATGAATCAGATTAAAATGTTCTCAATTTTCTATAGAGGTATAACAGACTCATAATACTGTGGAGGTGAAGAAATAATCTATGCAGTCACTGTTACAACTTCTGTGTAGTGCCCCAAATGCTTTGTGATAGAGACATATGAATAAGAAGTTATGAGATGTTTGACTTCTACTTCATGCAAAAGGAATCAAACTTTTTTTTTTTACTTTATTTTTGCATCAAGTTAGTTAACTTGATTTAACACTTCAAGACATTTTTTATCCGTATTTTTGGCATCAAAAAAATGCTCAGGTTTTATTATATTCTCCTGTAGCCTGTTGTTCGTTTAGAGGTATTTTAATGCATTTTTGTATCTGTTTTAGTGACTGTTGCTCATTTTATCAGAAGCAGATGGTGTTTGCTGAATTTTATTTGTTCCAAAAATTAGCAACACCCAACTGTTCACCACAGAGGTGTGAAACAGGAAAAGCCTACTGCATAAACACAATTTCTCCCTCCCACATCAACCAGCTTTTTTTTTTTCCGCTGAAAGGAACTACCACTCCCTTGTCGGTAACTACAAGTCTTCAAAGCTGTGGAAGTTGTGCTGTCACTCTGCCAGTGAGGGTCACAGGTCCAGTAGGGACCCCTGCAAGAACAGAGGTATAACTAGAACCTCCAGGGAGAGCATCCCAGAGCACTTTGTAAGAGCTACTCTAAGTCTAGAGAAAGACACTTCTCTAATAGCTAGCTTTAATAAATAGTCTGGGTTAGGACTCTCAAGGTTCCCTCTATGGTCAGTGGAGTGAAGTAGGTAGAAAGGTAGAGTAAATTACATGCTCTGAATTACTCACTGGAAGTTAGCAGAGACTTTCGGTCTCAGCTAGCTAAAGAAGCAGTCTACAGAGGATGACTTTCAACTTACAGCTTCATGGAACAAATACCTCCTCTGGTCTGACCTTCCTCTGCTCATTTGCCTCTCTCCACTTGCATGCTGAGGTCTGCACAAGACCTCAAGGCTCAGATTGCTCTGAAGACCACTGCTTTTCAGGACTCAACTCTATTTTCTGACAAGAAAGTGGGAAATGTATTGGGGATGAGAGGAAAGATAGAACCTGACTCACATCTAGGAGCTCAAAACAACACAATCAAGGAGCTCATTCTGTATTCCTATGTTCATCTTTGTGAAACTATGGGTGCACGATTACAAAATTATTTAAAACAAGCCTAAGAAGAAAAAGCATCACTTTCTCTCTTCTATGAGTTCTGAATCCAGTGTTCCTATACTCACTCCAGACCCGAGATTTTCATCCAAGCTGAAGTGAGAATACCTGGAATACCAGCGGTTTGGGTCCCTGGCAGCCAGAAGTTTCCATGTGCTATCTACATATACATGGAGACACCATCATCTTTATAACAAAATCACAGAAGATTCTGTGGTTAGAGGACCTCTGGAGATCATCCAATCCAACCTTGCCTTGTCCAAATAGGAGCAACTATAGCATGTTGGCCAGGACTCTATCCAGAAGAGTTTTGAATATCTCCAAGGATGAGGACCTCCACAACTCTCATAACATGGTCCAGTGCTCAGTCACCCTCAAGGCAAGAAGTTTTTCCTCATGTTCAGAGGGAATTTCCTGCATTTTAGTTTGTGTTGTTTCTTGTCCTATGGCTGTCTTTAACATCTCTTGCCAGATTAATTTCCAGATGGATTTTAGCCTTCCTAGAACCTCAAATTCTTGCTCACTGGGATGTACCATTTGTGAGCTTAGAGGAAATGATCCTTGAATATTGACTATCAATCTTGGGTCCCTCTTCCTTCTAGGGCTCTATCATATGGAACTCTGCCAAGAAGGTCATTGAAAAGACCAACATTTGCTTTCCTGAATGACAGAGTTGTGATCCTGCTTTTTGGACTTCTTTCTCCTTGCAGGAATTTGAACTCCACCATCTCAGGGTCATTGCAGACAAGACTGGCCCCAGCTTTCAAATCTCCAGCCAGCTCTTCCACATTTGTTAGTACAAGATCCAGCAGCACACCTCTCTTCATTGGCTCCTACACCACCTGTGTCAGAAACTTATTGTCAATGCTCTCCAGGAACCTAGAGAATTTGTGCTGTGTTGTTCCCCCAGCAGATGTCAGAGAGGTTAAAATCTCCAGTGACAACCAGAGCCTGGGATTATGAGGTTACTTCCAGCTGTCTGTACAAGGTCTCATTGACATTCTGATCTGGTAGCCTGTAGCAAAAAACACAACAGTGTCAGCCATGTGTTAGTTCATCCTTTAATCCTTACCCATAAGCTCTTGGTCAACTCATCATCCACCCCTAGGCAGAGCTCAATACATTCCAGTTGCTCTCACATAGAGGGTGATTCCTCCTCCTCATCTTCCTGGTCTATCCTTCCTAAAGAGCTTGTATCCATCCATGACAGCATTCTAGTCATGCAAGCCACCATGCCTCCAAAACCCCCATGAGATCATCATGAGACCTCTTCACCAGGTTGGAAGGTTGTTGGCAGACATGCCTGGTTTAGCGAAGTGGATCCCATCTCTTCCAATCAGTTATCAATCTTCAAAGAGGATCTTGTGGTCATAGAAAGCAAAAGTCTGTTGCCAGTATCAGCTCACAGCCAGTTGTTCACAGGCAATAATTGTCTATTCCTCCTCCTGTCTTTAGCCCTTACTAACAAGATCAAGCAGAAAATGACCTGGGCCCCCAAACTCCTGATCACTATCTTCAGAGCTTTACAATCCCATTTGATACTTTCCAAGTTGCTCTTGGCAGTATTCTAGGTGTCCAAGTGGTAGAGCAACAGAGTATAATAGAGCAATTGACAAATTTTGGCAATGTTTTCATAACATCTCATATCTGAACCAGCAGGCAGCAAACCTCTTTAGATCAGACGTCAAGTTTGGTGCCTTTATCCACTAAGGAGTTACTGCACATACTTGTCATTTCTTCTGGGTTTTCCTGTGTGGTCCAGTGTTTGTCAGTTCAGTTGCTTCAGTTGAACCCATGTCCAGCTCTTACTCAGCATGGAAGGCGCTGAACCTGTTCATCAAAGCAGGTGTCCAGGAGAAGCAAGAACATTTCTCCTCATATAAGTGACCCATTTCTAACCTTTATCTACAGAGACTTATTGTCCAACATGGCACAGAGCTTGCCCGCACCTCCACTGCAGTGTGGGGTTGAAAGTCAACAACAACTTGTCGGGTCTCTGAGAATTTCTTACCTATCTTGTCTTAGATGCTGTGCAGCCAGCCTACTTCCCACAGCTCTTTTATTTGACACAACTTTTCAACACCAGCACACACTCTGCAGAGAAGTTGACTACCAGTGCCAGCCTTATGGAGAGACCCCTGGTACCTCCTGCAGCCTTTCTGCAGCTTTCAGAAAGTCTCTCTGAGTGGAAGGCTCCAACATGACTAGCCAACAGCTACTGAAGAACACTTTCTGTGGCATATTGTAACCATATCTAAGTGTATGCTACCATGACTAGAGATGAGGGGCCTTTCTTTGCACCCTACTGAGCAAAGATATACCTAAAACAGCATAGCTGCTTGTTAGTCACACTTGTGCCTCTGCTGTGCCAGTTCAAGCACAGTTTTGGCTATTGCTTGTTCTGGTCTTTACCTGCATTTAGCCTTTAGAGTAGACCTTTAGAAAGTATTATTGGCTGAAAGTATCATTATCATACCCTTAAATCCTAGGGTAGATATAGCCCCTTACTGACTTCCGAGCGCAGCCACTTACAAGCTGACAAGGTCCAGCAAGGCCTGGATCTTGAAAAACCAAGCAAAGCCAGATACAGGAATCCAAGGCATCTGGGAAGATATTTTCTGAATAAACTGTCAGTTTTTTTTTTAATGGTGTTTTTTTAAGAAATAAAAAGATAACCACTGCAGGGTGCCCTATTATGTTTTTAAAATACTCCCAGTTTGCTTAGTGCTTATCCAGAAAAGCTAATTATACTTGTCCCTTAATGTAAATTGCTAGATACATAAACACAGAAATAGGAGCTTAGTGACTGCTCTGCTTCCTTTAAAATTCTGTCTGAAGGTTTATTATGCTAACCACAAAAAAGAAGGGAACTTCTTTCTTACTATGCATTTATTAAAGGCACATTTTCTACAGAAATGATTGTAGCATGATTGTGCAATAGCATATAATTTTCTCTGGATAGAAAAAGTGGCTGTGGGGCTGCCGCTTGTGCTGTAAAGGAGCTATCAGTAGTCGTTCAGAAGAGGAGGATTTTCCAGCCCAGAAAGCAAAATGCACACAGCTGACACTGGAGCTTCCAGTACTGTCAGTAAACCTCACATTTATAGATATGCTATGCGTATGATAGAAGAAAAACTTAGATTGCCTCAGACAATGGCACCTTTAAAGACTGAAGTAACAATGGTACTAACATTAATAACAGAATAACTTGTAGCAGATCACCAGCCCTACAAATGGAATCGAAACCAGGTGTGAACATGCAATATTATTTTTGTCAAGGAAGCAAAGCCATACAACACGATGTTAGGCTAGATCTATGACTCGTCCTGGCTTATTGCCGCCTGAAAGAGAACATAAAAGACTTGATGTGGCATAAAGCTAATGCGGCCAGGGTGGACATCTGGCATAAAACCCACAAAGTTGACCCATCAAATTGGATCACCACTTTGCATCACAACCATGACACATTTGCTATCGCAGGAGGATGCCTAAAGTTAGGGATAATATATCACTCACCCACCACCGTAGGAGGTAGTTTCATAAGGAAATACATCTTAGCGGGTTTTTTGTTGTTGTTGTTTGGTTGCTTTTTTTCCTGTACAGATACAAATAAAGGGAGTAGCTGCAGGAGGAAGGTATAAATAAGGATGATGCAACTGAAACTGGCCCTTAAAGCCTTAAAGCACTTCTTGAGTTCAAACAGGAGACATAACTGGGCATGAGTTTGCCCCACTTGGGCTAACTAACACTTTGCAGGACCCTGATGCAGTTTTCTCTGCATGGCCCTGACCAGCTCTAGAGCTGCCCATACTTTGGCATAGCCAGTGAGGAAACTGGAGTGTCGAAGCCAAGGTGGCAGAGACTGCTCTGTCCAGAACGTAATTTTCACATCCAGCCATTGCCAGGCCACAGGTCAGTGGCAGATTGAAACAGAAATGTCTCTTTACCTTTCTAGCCTCTTGAGAGACTTCATTTGTCATCAGTTCCAGTCTGAGGGAGGTTTTAACTTTGTCCAACTGCTCCTAGCAGTTGTTTGTTAGTTTGCACTGCTTTTGAAATTCAGTTGTTATCCTGAAAGGGCAGGAAGTGGGGATTAAGTCCATTAGACATTGTTTGAACAACTCTCTTTTCACTGTGTGTTGTGACTCTGCAGTCTGCCAGCGCATTTCAGCCTCTTTCCAGGAATTGGCACCACAGGAAGGAGTGTGGCTGGCTAAAGACCTGGCATCTGTGCTGACTTTCATAGGTACTGCGTTAAGAGAATGCAAGAAGGAAACTTGAGGGCAGAGGAGAAAGAAATGTCCCTGGCACCACCAAACACCAGCTGCAAGTGGAGTTCGGAGGACCTGGATTTCAAAGAAGGCTTCTGCTGCCTGTGGGATACAGGACGGGAAAACGTGACGACCTAATCATACTGAAGGGTACTATTATTGTCTGCTTAATATGCTTTACAGTCCCAATGAACAGGGAAGGCTGGCTGACAAGTGTAGTATGATGTATCTAATGGCTCAATGCTACCGTGATGGATCCATAAAAGGAATCTAATTTCACAGTTTGAGGGAAATACAGATCATACAGTCATCACTTAAAAGCCATTGATTTCAGCAACCTGGAGAAATAATTTGGGATTAGGATATTCTGGTCAGTCATAATTTTGCTTTATTTAATGCTATCTAATTTAAATTTGGAGCTAATACTGAAACCTGTGAAGATTCATATATTACAGGACATGTTTTATTTGACAATCATACAGTGATATGAAAAAGGATCCTTTTTAGTTCAAATCAAATGAAATGGTGCATCTGAACACTCTCTTGGGGCAAGTTTATATAATGGAGCAGCTTAAACTGAGCATGCAAAAAATGTAACTTTCATGCAGACTCAGAAATTAATTTGAAGAATTGCGCACGACAATCCAATTATTTCACATACACAAATTAGCTCTTTTGTTTATTTGTTCATTTGAAACAAGTTTAGACATAAAAACTTATGCTTTGAAGGTAGAGGTGGTCATGTCTCCAGCATCTTGGCATGAGAGGAACTGAGTCTGTTTTAGTTTTGAATAAATGGGAAAGACTTTTTTTCCCTTTGCATTCTGTTGATGCTCCACATCTGAGGAATTTCTGTGGCTGAGTGGTCTTTCTCTGTTTACATGATTGGGCCTTATGCAGAGCTCAGAAATCTCACCTCTAATGCAAAGACTCTTTCTCTTCATGTGAACCTTCAACTATTTTTTCTACACTAGATGGCAAAAGCCACACAGACAATAAAAAGTAAATCATACACAAAGATTCAGATTAAAAATTTCAAATCAGAAAACGAGAGACTAGGTGTGAATGTCTTTTGACATCTCCCCAATGAACTCTTAAGGACACAATGTAGGTCAAAGTACAGAGTACTCCTAATTCTACTGTCAAGTAAAATCATGCTTATATTCCACATGTTGGAAATACTCTCTATTCATCTGTCTTCTCAGAAACTCTGCAAAAGTTTCATCTGTGTTATGGGGGTGATGAATGTGGATGAATTGTTCATGAAAGTTTCAAAGGGCCATCTTCTGGGCTAAACCAAATGCTAAGAAAAAAAAAGATCAACAAAATCTGTCTAGAGTTTGGCATTTTATTTCATAAAAATGTGGCCAAAGTAGTAGTTTTCTTTGGCAAAGACATGTTAAGCTGTCCATCTGGAAACTTTTAGCTTGCTGGCCTTTGCTATATACAGATGAAGGACCTCTGAAACCAACCAGGTACTCCACATGCAAGGATAGCTGGGCCTTTCAGACTTTTATGAACAGTTCATCGACATTCATCATTCCCATAACAGTTCAAAGCAAATGCATCAATACAGGCAACTAAGATGATATTTTTCCTCCTAACTACAGCCAATTGTGGTAGCTGTAACTGTGTAGGAAGCAGGGGCATTGTTGAAGGTTTGCAATAAGTTAAATGCAGAATGCCACCGGATATCTAATCCTGCTAAATGTATGCAATTATTTATTTCAGGGGGGCGATTCCTTTGAATAAAGCGAGCAGGATTTGGCTTTGGTTATGGTTAACTGAAGAGGACACCAAAGAGTAAAATGGCAGCTTAGAATGAGAGGAGCTAATAACCCTGGGGAGCCCATTTACACCAGCCACATGGTTCACACAAAGGACTAAGGGGAGACACGGTGCCTTTCTGAAAAGAAAGAAAGAAAATTGGCCCTAAAAGAAAAATCCATAATCAGGAGAACCATCAATAGAGGAGATTCCCAATTGGTGAGGTACCTTCTTTCGACTGTGAAAATTCCCTACATTTGTTGATTCTAATCCAGCTGGCTTGACTTGGATTTACAACCACCAGATGCATGACAAGCAACTATTAATGTTCTAAAGAAAATCAAATAAAGGCTTTTTTTTAAAGCAATAAGGAGCATTCTTGCAGATGGATGCAAAAGACAATCCATCACAAAATGGATGAAATTGCTCCCCCCACACTCCCAAAATATTTAAAGACCCCTGCATCAAGCTGCCTTTGGTTTGTATACATATCAGATTATCAAAGATCTGCCTCTTTATAATTTTTTTAAAGGATGGCAGCCTTAGTTCAATAGAGTTAGTGAGACAATCCTTTAAGCTGTGTCAAAATGCCAGTTATCCTCAGATGCCACCCAGATTTGAATAATTTAGAAAGAGACAAAACCACAGAAAGGAGGAATCATCCTTTGACTACTTCTGCTTTTGACACGGCTGCCTCCCTCTCCTTTTTACCAAAGCATCTTCGTCTCTCTATCAGCCATGACAAGTGCCAATCAAACCTTCTGTTTCTAAGGTTCTGGGGGAAAATGAAACATGAAACATTTTCTAACAATCACTGACCGAAGGTCCACTATCAGTGTGTGGTCTGGGGGAAGCCAGCCTTTTCCTTTTTCACTTCTAATCTCTGACCCACTGTTTACCTCTTCTTTTTTATATACTTTAATCTCCCTGTTGCTCCAAAGGATCCTAAACAAATTGTAGGTCAGCATGGATTAGACTGCTTTGTTACCAATGATTAGTACATTTACTTTTGCTTTAACATCTTCAGCAACAGCTGAATGTCAAAAAGATCCAGCAAGAGATTGTTTAATCACAACAAAAACTAGACCCATATAGCCTTAGGATTGCATTTGCAGCCTCAGCATAAAAACTGGAACACAATAGGAGACAGTGACCATGGACCTGCATTGTTAACACATATTTTCAGGGCTACTGTTCCAGTAATTTAGTATTAGCATAATCAGATTCATGGCAACCTTCTCTAGATCAGGATAAAAATTAGGTCCAGTACCAAGAGGGTACCTTCTGTTCCTCTACTGGATTCAGAAATAGTATATGCAGCTTGATAACTGGAAAAATATTTTCAGTAGAAAAAAAGGAATAAAGTTGTTCAGCAATATGTAAATGTAAAGATAAGAATTAAAGAGAAAAATACTTGGACACATAGGGTGAATTTCAAAAGATGGGTTTCAGAGCTCTTTAAGGTGACTTAGACCACTCTAGACTGACGTGAACTTCACTTAACCAATATTACATCTGCTCTGTCCATGCACAATGGACAGAATATTGGTGCGAGTTACATATGAGAGCTTATAAAATAGTTAAAGGGGGTAGAAACAGGGAGGAATTTTGCTTAAAATCCTTTGACATTTAAGTTGGACGAATTTATAATATCCTTATGCGCTAGGAAGTTTGCTTGATTTCAGTGGCAGCTGAGATCATATTGCTATCCTGATGCCCCATAATTATTTTCCACCTTAAGTTCAAGGTTTGTGTCATTAATTTCAAAGCATTTTTGCCACTCTGCTGTTTTTTTTCCTCTTGCCTATCACTGCTCCTTGTCATGCAAGCATCACTAGCAAAGCCAGGCCTGGCTTGTTGGTCCACTCCTCTGACAACTTCTTTTGTCTTTCTACATCAATCTGATGTAAAAAGTGCCAACCCCCAATCTGAATTATAAAGTCACAACCCTCCTTTGCAGCAAACCACTCATTCCTACTATGGCCATGAGTAAAAACTTATCATTCAAATCTCCATGGGAAATTATCACAACAAAAACTTCTAGGCTGAGAAGATGACGAAAATATCTGATATATCTCACAAATTAAAATCCTTTCCTGTTGATTTTAATTTAAAATTTTGGGGCAGGGGAAATTTGCCAATTTTAATAATGTGATGATATGCTAGAGAAAAGAGATAACATCCCAGTCACTGAATTGCAAACCACCCAAAAGCTTTTAGGTCTCAAAGTCAAGCAATCAAACCCTTGAAAGCAAGAGTGCCTGATATTTGAGATCCACCTTCATTCAGCAATCCCTGAGATGTGCAATAAAGGCAAGCTGAAAGCAAAAACAACCCATAAGCAGAGAGATCAAATAAGAAAAGAGACTAGAAACTGAGGGCTAAACGAGCAGTTTATGCAGGAATCCCTCTCCTTTATTATTGGATACATAGGCTGGTGCATTTTAGTAAGAATGTAAACACAATATATAAAAGATAAGAAGATCTTAAGAAAACAATCCTAAGCTTACCTGGACCTTAGACATTTGCTCAGTAAAATAAGTGTCTCTATTCTCCAGTTTGGATTCACTCAAACCTGTCAGAAAGTTTTAAGGAGACTGAAGAAGTGCCATGAGATCTTTTTATCAGAGTCATGATAATAATGAGTGCATAAATGTCAACATAACATAAACATCAACCCTTATTTTACATATAATGTTTACCATATTATTCCAAGAAAAGGAACCTGAAGAACTGTTTATAGCAACAGTGTTAAAAAGTTTGTAGATCAATGGAATTATCCTTTTCAAAGCCATCTCTAATATTTAAAAGACAACTGTTAAAAGATTTAAGATTCTTTTTTCTTATGTTTTAATATTCCTTTTTTTAAGACTCTGAAAGCAGAAAGAAACAGTGCCAGAAAAGATCTTTCAGTATGAATACTTTCATTGTCAATCTCCTGCAAGTTCACAAGGGTTTCTCTGATAGTGGCAATGTCAACACATTGCTTCCTTCTGTCATCTCTCTTTCCCCAAATTTTCTCAAAAAACATTATGTTTTTCCCTTGTACTGTTGAAGATTTTAGAAATTTGCATGTGGAAATATTTACAGTCTTAGCTCCTACACAGAATCCTCCTGCCTTCACGAGGCTGAGAGAAACAGACTTTGCTTTTCCACAGCATAAACCACTAAGAAAAGGCACCCTATTCCTGGATTGAGAATTCCCAAGGGATCTCACAGGGAGGAAATGATAATCTGCATCTTGGTCTGCTGCTGGGGCATTTTAACAAAGCTAACGTTCAAGTCACAGTTGACCGCTTGGTCTTTATTCAGACAAAATTCCCAAAGAATTACGAAGAGGATGTGCTCTGAAAAGGCTACAAATACATGTTTGCTGGAAGCTATTACCCCTCACCGCAGTACATATACACACCTCTGTTCCCTGGCAAAGTAAAGAAGAATGGGTTACCTTAGGTGGTGTTGAGTGCTTACTCATTTTATCTTCTACATTGCAATAGGATGAGAACATGCAAATGTTCAGTTTCCATAACTGTTCTGAAGAGCGCCCTCTTCCCTATGGCTCCTGGACCATGCTCCGTGCAGGAACTGAGGAGGTCAAAAACACTTCTTAATGAAGGTATCTGTGGAAGTAGTATTTCGTTAGCTGCAAAACATTTACAGATCACACTTTCCTATGTCTATGCTTACTGTAATTAACCCTCTGAGTTTTTTTTTTTTTGACAAATACAGCTCATAAATAATAACGGTTAGATCAACCTAATTGCAAAATGTAAACAGACCTTTCATAAATAAAATACCACTGGTGTTTTCTTACTAATTGTTCCATAACTCTAGCCTCAAATGTCTAGCAGTATCTGTGCTAAAACACTGTAAATCAATTTAGTAGTTCATTCACGCACTGACAGACTTTGTGACAATCAGGATCACATTTCCTATCTAGACAGCCCCTGATAAGCAGTCTGTTGGAAAAAAAATAATTTGAACAGGTTCACCTTAAAAAATACACGATACTACAGAAAGGAAGTTGTCATGCTCTTACTTCTGCCCACATCCCTACAATAGTGTATTCTTCTGTTATACAGAAAAAAAGTTTGTTCTGTAGCCAAGCTCACAGCAAATGTTCAACAAAACAAAAGAAAAAACGCTAAGCAGTTAACAAAAGCAGTGGCTTTCTCATTCAAGGAGGAGGACTCTTTGAAAGCTAGCAGGTCCCAGTGCTGCCTCCAGGTCTGCAGAGGCAGCCCTTGGCAAGGAGCCCAGCCAGCAGTGAGTCCCGTCTCCAGAGCATTTCCATGTGCACGTGGAGGCACATTCGCCCACGCAAGATGAAGGCATTCGGCAGGTAAGGAGGGAGCACCTCTTTCTAGAAACGTCCTTTCCAATTTTGATTTTTCATTATATCCTTTTCCTTCTCCTTTAGTGTGTCCTTTTTTCATCCTTCTGTCTTTTGCTTCTCTCTAGGGAAAGAATAATGGCTTGTTTTTCACTCCTCTGACATAATGGAGAAATTAGCCATTTATAATGATGTTTGCCACTGTTAGAGAGCTGTAAAATTAGTTCCCTGAACAGGTAGGATATATTCACTACATTTATTATTTATTAATATAATGTTAATATTTGCACTTAACATAAATTCTATAATTATACATGGTTACAAATAATTATAAAGATTTATAAAAAATCATATATTTATATATAATTATATATTATTATTTCTAGCATGTCAGCTGGTAAAACTTCAAATCCTTTTATTACACACTAGTAAAATCAGATATACTACATTACCTCATTATGAGTAATGATGAAGCATTTGGAAAAAAATGAGAATGACTTGAACTGTTAAAAAAAAATATATTATTCCAAAATAATGTTTCACAAGTTGTGATACACTACAAGCAAATGCTAGAACTGGTTACACCTTAGTGTAGTATACATACACATAACACCGCCAAAATCAGTTATAGTCACATGAGGAATGAGTTTGGTCCAGTGAAAAATATCCTGAAGATGAACATGTCTGTTACTCCCAGTTAGCAACCAATACATACCACAGTCATTCTGCAGGATTTTTCTTTTAGCATTTCAACTTCAAATGTCTAACATACCTGAGCGCTGCTTACTCAAGGCTTAAAAATTAATTTAGGGAGCAACTCTAAACAGGTTAATTCATTTCTACAGTTAGAATTAATTACGCTTCAAAAGGATGAACACATTTTTTTCACCATTTTTCATCTGAATTTGAGTACTCTTTCGAAGAGCACACTAAATATAGTTCAGTAAAAGTGACATGCTGAGAAAAAATTCAGACAGGGTTAGACATCTCTGTGAGACACTGGGAAGGCTTCTGTTAATATCTGTAATATTTGATCATTAAATATTGTACTACTTCCTGTGACACACAGAGGATCACGAGCAACAGGAATTTGTTTGCCACTATCACTTGCTTCCTTTTCTGCATTATCTGCTGAAGCAGCATAGGTCTGATTAGGCCTAGAGCTTTGGGTTGCCTATGGACAAAAATAAATTTAGATGCAGCTTTTTATGTTTGGATACAGTGGGAGATCTTATTGACAGGCATTGCTGTACAAGAACTTTGTGCTCAAGAACACTGGACACTGGAACACTGGTAAAGATTTGACTTGTGGCTCACCCTAAAATTTTCAGTGTCTTTTACTGCTGTTCTGGAGTAAAAATTACTTCAACAAACTGAAAGGAACTGTAAGATTCTCGATGAGTAGAAGGGTACCTGGGAGAAGATATTCCTCACAGGTAAGTGCTCAGCACCACGCAGACCCATACAGAGCCTTCCTGCTGAGGTACAAACCTTGCTTTCCTCATTCTTTCACATTTGAAGCAGCCAAGTGCCATGACTTTAGCAACTCTGTCCTCATGGCTAAGCTTGTAGGAACTGGTTTCATCCACGACCTCTTTGTAAGTATGGCAGTATTGTTATCGAAAGACATAGCCTTCAAATACTGCTTAGTGGGCTATATGTGACATGTGACATCACATGTGAACTGTGACCACTTTTGCTATCTTCTTTACTGCCAGTTCATTTTAACCTAAATGCCTTATTTTACTCATTCAAATTTCTCCCCAAAAAGAGAGAAAAATGGCATTGTCATACTTCCAGAAACTATTTAACACTGAAACTGACTTCATATTTACAATAAATCTATATTAAATTAAATACTATAGGGCCTGGTGAAGGTGAATGCGCAGCACATATTTTCTGACATTAAAATGCTGTGAGCAGGTGCACAAGCAGAATCTCATAGGCTCACATCAGAATTATTATTTATTTTGTAAAGAAAAAGTGAAGCCCAGAAAATAAGATGTTTCTGATATTTTTTACTTTACTATTTAAATTGTGACTCTTGTTTAGGAGTGTAAAGTCATTCTAATAATTAATTTTCACAATGGAAAAGAAACAGAAGTTTATATTTGAGAGCTATTACTACAGAATAAGTATGCATCCCCCACCACAGGAGTTCTGTGGGTATTTATCAAGCAATTTCTACAGCAAGTAATTTGCTACTGCTAAGAAAAATGGCTCTTATACAGTTGCAGGATTACTTGTGTATTGTACCCACATCAATTGTTGATTAAATGACCAACAGCAGCAACCAGACATATATCTTCTTTCTCCTGAACATTGAGCCGTACACCCACATTCTTCCTAAAATTTTTTTTCACCAGTATATTTTAATTTCCATTTTTGCATTGAGGCAGAGCTTCCTTAGGAGACTTTTACATGCTTCTGCCTACAATGCTGGACTCTTTCATGGGACATTCTGCATTGAATTACCTCAGGCAAAGGCAGGAACTGACCTTGAGAGTCCCATATCCTACGCAACATTGCATGGATGGAGGGCACCATCACATCTTTCTCTGTCCTTGCTGCAGGGGACTTTTTAGGAGATACAGCTGGTTGCATTAAGCAATTAGGCAGCCCAATATGGTTTTGCCATAAAGCCTCACCATGAGACCTCTGCATTCAAAACTAAGTAGTCTGTAATCGGATTTTTGTTAATATAAACACTGCAACAACAAACACATTTCTTTTACTAAGTCTTGTTGTACAGCTATGATACGTACAATTTTATACACAATTTGTGGAAGTGTCTCTTCTCTAACTGTGTTTATGGTTTATAAAGCACTTTCATCATGGAGAAAAAAGATAGAAGATGCATTCTTAACTACTTACTAAGAATTTGTTGTTATTTCTAGAGAACTAAGTAAATCGTCAGAGGCCCAGTTCACATCCACACTCTGCCTGGGCACTCATTTGCTTCAGTGTTAAATATATGCTGAAGACTTGCTAGCAGGAATTATCTGCATTATGCAACTTGTAAAGTTTCTAGACATGGATCAGGGCCTCTCTGCAGGAGGAGGTTTGCACCTCCAGCACATGCTACCAGCAGCTCTTTCTGCTCATTTGAAATGGATTTCCTTTGTGCTCACGTCAGATATACGGCACAAAGCACTAGGAACTCAGGGATCCCCTTTTCCTAGCTACGCCTTTTGCTTAACATATTTGGCTTTTTTAATGTTAATGTGGAAATTCTGAAGCAACTGGGTTATAGCTATCGTTACAGGATGGCAAAAGTGTTAATAAAAAAATCTTGAAAATACATTGCAGTCAATACAGTAATAAGAATTAAACTTTTTTATCGATCAAAAGATTTGGTCTTAAAGACCTTATAAATTAGCTGGAGAGGTATGTTTTGACCACCGGAGGGCTCCTACATGTTTTTCATTTATTAAATAAATGCGTTACAGTGGGTTCATTTAGAACTACTGGCAGAATAACCTGCAGTTAGCAACACATATGATGAATTTCACCTTTGCTTCTGCATGAATCATTGTGGACAGATTGTAAAAGTACTGAAAATACACAAATTATTCAATGCTAGTCACAAATGCCTTCGTCAAATATTTTCTGATTTGCAAATTGTTCAAACGTTGACATTCCAATAGAATATATGGCTTACAATTTGCATTGTCATTTAAGTTATTAATGCACCAAAGCCAATCTAAACTTTTAACTGTGTATTCATGTGTAGCATTTGCCAAATAGTACATATTGCCAGATAAAAGGCTACTGAAAACAATGGGGAAAAAATCTTGCTGATTTGTGTGGTTGCTAGATCAGGCCAAGCCTGTGTATTGTTCATTACCTCTTCAATTCCATCAGCAAGAAACAGAAAAAACTTACTATGCTTTACCTAACCACTAAACAAACAAACAAACAAACAAACAAACCCCACACAACTAGAAATTGCACATTTTAAATCCTAGTGCACAATAGATATGATGTTTTCAGAAACTGCTTCAGCTTTAAAAAACATTTGCAGGCCTATTTGGTGTAGGACAAAGACAAAACCATCTCAAATCTTTCCAGAAAGCAAAGAAAGTCTGGATCAAATTTGTGTTTTTTACATGACTAACCCTCACCTGATATTCACGTCAGACTAAATTATAGCCTTCCTTCAGTCTCCTTAACAGTAATAGACCGATTAATACATTTCTGTAAATCCATGAAGACCTGCTTAAACCAATGGATCTCTGCTGCTTTAACCAACCAAGAGTTCTCGTCCTGTTTACACTAATCCAATTCTTTCCTCTTCCAGATCTCCAGGGCCAACAGTTAGATGATCGACCCTTGAAACTACATAAGGTTTTATTTATGCTACAACTGGACCTTTGCATAGAGGTTACTCTATCCAAAATCCCACTTCTTTCCTTATGCAGTCCTCTGTGGGTCTGCCCAAGCATGCATATTCCTCCTGTCTTCTCTGTGTTGATGCTCCTCTTGCTACCAGCAGAGAACTTTTGCTAGCATCTCAAGGAAGGTGATATGAAAATAGTTAACTGCACCGTTTTCCTCCTTTCCTTGCAAAGTTATTTTCTCTATAAGACTGCTTCTGGTTTGCCCAGTATTTGAAAGTCTAACTCATGAAACAGACCTTTCTGTAGGTATTTTCCCATCAAACAATATATGGTTGGCATAATTTATACGACAGAGCCAAATTAAACATGCCATGTTGATAAAAATCTCTTAATACAAATTAGCAAACTATTTTATGTAGTCCTGATGAAAGAAATGCTTCACACATTTTAAAATGAGAGGCTGCTGGGAGCCCAAGAAACTAGACGCCTCTAGGCCTCTGTCTTGTGATGAAAGACTTTGTAAGATAAGGAAATACTATTATCTAAATTCAATGTCTTATATCTTCTTCAGTGTCTTATATCATTGAAGGTATCTTCAATGATAAAATATCTTCTCAAGGACAATAGCAGCAGCATATGACAAGTCAATTCTCATATATATTTTTACTATGAATGTTTAACATTTTAAACATTCTGAGGAAACACATGAGATTTCATCTTTCTTATGCTTTAACTCTTTTGGAGGAGGAAGCCTGGTTCTAAAGGCAATCCACAATATATTCATACATCTCTGCATGCTTCAACTTGCACTCAGAATCCATTGTGTTTGTTGACACATTCACATTCACCTGGGTAAGTCCTATAACCTCACATTGATCACATAACTGCAGTTGTCATTGCCATGTAGACAATGCAGGCTTAGTAGCATGAACTATTCCTTACTCTGTATGTAGTAGATAACACAGAGACTCTGCCAGGGATCTAGAACTCGTATAATACAATTACATAGAAAAAACAATCTTTTACAAATTTGTAATAAAATGGACAAACCATATTCAAATACTTTTCCAAGAGCTAATTGCTGGACTTCAGTCTTTGATATATGGTGCAATGCAAGATTTGCATCGTCTTATACACCTTGGCTCCTATGGTACTGCACTGAAAAACAAGAGTGTCCCTAGAAATGTTAAGACTATTTTCAATATCACTAGACTCTTGCCAAAAGTGCTCGCATCTGTGACACTCATGAAAATGTCACACAACATACCATTTGCAGTGACACTCAGAGGATACTTTCTCTTAGACCCAAAGCACACAAAACTACAGCTTACAAGTCAGGAGCATCATCAATAACTTGACAAATCTGAGTCTGTAACTACTCCACAGCCAATTCCAACCCTATCCCATCTCATCTTCTCAGTGACAGCCATCCTGTTTTATGTAAAACACTCTCTTATTTCACTCCTCTTTTAATTATGCTAGCGGAGGTTTACCACTGAATTAAATGCTGTTAAGCAAGCTTCCCACCATCATGAAAAAGATCCCCTTCATGTTTTGTATCTTTAATATGGCTAATTTGCAGGGTCCTTTAAGAGCAGGTGCTAGTTTTATGTGTCAAACGAGTGCAACACAAAAGAGAGCGTAGCAGCGTGTTGTAGGTTTTGCTGACACAGCACACCGCTTCAATTGAAAACAAGAACTAGAAGGAGCAATCTAAGTAACCTGATACTAGCTGTTACCTTCAGAAATCACTGCTTAAAATTATAAGCATGCATATTACATATATTTTATTAAATAAAAGCTTGCTAGGTGTTAATAAAGATACAGATGATCAGAAAGTCCTTCTGAATAAACATCTGTTACCAAAGAACAGAGAGTGAGATGGAGAAGGTAACATTTTTTTATCACTATAGTAAACACCTAATGCACTGTAAACAGCACAGGCCATGCGGTAAAACATGAAGAAGCTCTTTTTTAATCATCTGAATAGAAATCTAATATCTTTGTATTTGCCAAGTAAGGCAACTTGCCCAAGCAACTAGATACACATGGCCTTTTGCTTTTGCTCTGCCTTTGCTGCTGCTGAACGAAGTTTCTAAGTCAGAAGCATTAAGGCTGGTATTTAGTAAGTAGTTTTACACACAAAGGCTCATTAGGAAAATTAGTGTATACAAACATGTAAGGAAACCTGAGAAATCAAAGAACAGTAGCCACACATACAGTACAATGAAAACCACCCATGAGTATTACCACTTTTTTTGTCTTTCTGAATTCTGCAGTCCAACAGCTAGGACCAGCACTGCACATCACCTCCAGCTGTACAACATTGCCAGACACATGAGACAGGCTGTCCAATAGCCCAAGGGTGACACTGTGAGGAACAGTGGACTCTGGTTGTGCATGAATGACATGGTAGGGAAAAGCTAATCTACCATACCTACCCAATTTGCTGGCCGGAACTGACTCATAGTAATACGATGCATACTCAATATGCCAGCAAAGCCCCCGTATGGCAACAGCAAGACAACACTCCATCAGCCTTTCAGCACAGCTGCTTTCGCCATTGCAAGCACTACAACAGTGGAAAGCCTTCTAAGAGGCCTGAAAAAAATATAGGCACCATTTCCTAACTGAATGGGATAAATGTGCTTGCCTTCTGGCATATTTATGGGAAAGAGGGAATTCTTTCAGCTCAGATTTTTATATCATTTCCTTCTTTCTTAGCACTTAAAGAAAATGTCCAGAATTTTCTACCTACACACCATTTGTCTACATATGCTCACATTCTTGTCCTTTTCCTTTGCCTTAATTATTCTGTTCTTGCAGAATGCCTCTTCCTGTTCTGATCATGGCTTTTCTTGTGAGACTGAGAGCTCTCAAATAAGAATTATCCTTTGCTCTCTTTTTTTGCAGCTCCTAGCACAATGCCCTATTGATATGGTACAAATAATCCTAATCATAGACAATAGAAACTTCTTCAATGGAAAAAAAAATTGGCTTTATCCAGTGTCCTGCTCCTTTCACAGCTGTATTTTTCAAATATTTAAAATTACATCAAAAACAAGAAGCTGACTGGTGCATGTGTCTGTCTTTAGTACCTATGCACATTGATAACATTTAGGGAAGGGCTAATATCAACCCTTTTACAGCTGAAAAGTGGGCCTTGGAAGAGCTGAATGGGAAAAGCTAAATGGGAGTAACCCAGGTGATTGGTGGCATGTCAGGTTGTAGGTTTCCTATCCCAAAGGCCAGTGCCTTTCCCAAAGGACCCACCTCCTTTTGCAACAGGAATGTGATATCCTACTTTCTGGCAGTGACATATTTAACTTCAATCAAGGTCTGTAAAATGTGAGCGTAGACAGATATTCCCAGTAATATGATCTTTCCTTCAATATCTATGAATTAGATGGTTTATGTCCTTTATAAGAATAGTTCCAGTAATAGTTTTAATTCTCTTCACATACTGACTTCGAGCTATTTTTTAGTTTCTTTTTTATTTATGCTTTTAAGCCATAAACTATACTACAGAATTTTTATACATATCCATACATGCATACATATAAAATAAATATATTTATTTGTATATACATATATGTAAATGCACATACACACCCTTACATATATGTGATGGATGTATATGTGTCATACAAATGCAAATAACATCTATTTTTAACTCTTCTTCCACTTTGTCTATAGGATGTTACTAAACCATACTGGTCTCATGGCTTGAAAGATAAGACTGTGATATTGCTATTCCTACACTTCCAGAAAGAGTGCAGGTGTTTTAAAGCATTTATGAAATTGCTTGATTGACTCTCATATAGAAGTCTATTGACAATAAGTTGAACCTTTGCAGTTAGGCTGTAAAAGATTTGATTATAGCAACAATACTATCCGTCATGAATGTCATAAATCTTAAGAGAAAGGACACATATGTCACATATAATGCATGAAAAAGTTGTTCTTTTATCATGGATAACTTACCATTGTGTAGATACTCTGTGGATCAGCTATTGCATTATTTGAATAAGTATCTGATGTCTTGTTTTTTTCAAGGAGGCAGGTGCACGATGAAGCAGGAAGCCTGCCAAGAAAGATGATAAATTGCCACTTGGTGCTGGGGACCACTGCTTAACATTAATGCAGTGCTGCCAGAAATTAAAGCAGCCAGTAGAGTAATAAGAAACTAGGAAGAAAAAAACTTCTCCTCCCCCATTAAGCAAATTGGCTTCACTTTATTTAGCCATCATCATTTTCAGCACATCTAAAACCAAACATTGGCATTGTCTTATTACAAGTAAAGGAAAACAAGTTTGGAAAACTTTCTACAACTTTACAAGCCCTGGAACTATGTAATAATAATACCAATTGCTTTTCTTTTAGAGGAATAATCTTAAAGACAAGATGAATTAAAAAAAAATACAAAGAAAAAAATGCAAAAAAATCCTGTCTAGATTTTTGAATTCTTCTTCACTCTGGGAAATGTTTCTCTGAGTGAACTGACTTGTTCAATAAGTAGATCAATATAGTTAGAAGTGAGAGAGCCCATAACGTCCCAAGTTTCCTTATCTACTGCTTTAACTCTTGTTGCACTGTATTTAAAGCTAACTTTAAAGAGAATCCTATTTGATTTATATTATTTTATGTAGAGAAACAACAGGTAAGACTTGTAGTAAATTCATCATGTTCTTCAAAAATTTGAGTTAAATAATGCACAAAACACAGGTGGAGAAACTGGTTGTTAATATTGACAAGTTTCAAGAAAAATACATCATAAAAGTCTAAGTTGCTAATATTTTGTCATTAGAATGAGATTGTGCAGCTACTATATCAAGGTCAGGCTAAGACCAAGTTACCAGTAATACATGTTAGTTAGTCCCAAACTAAACAGTGACTTAAATAACCACAGTCATATTAAAAATGATTTACGACATATTTTAATAGAATTTCATGAATTAAAAGTATCTGAGAGAATTAAGAACATAAGAGATTTTAAAGAGATAGGTTCGTGTGAGCATGATTCACAATTTAAAAATCTATGAAAGCCAAAAAATCTTTATACTGAAATCCATAAATGTCCTAATACTGAAATGAAACTGATATCTAATGCTAGAGCCTTGATGGCTACACAGGGGAATACCACGGGATCTGGGCTTGTTAATGGCTTCACTAAGTGCAAGATGCATCTCAGTACAATGAGAACAAACTTGGTATCTGTAGATTGGTACAGCAGATGCTCACATCCTCATAGGCAATGATGACCCAGGGCTCACCATCCAGCCTACAGTATATACCAGCCCTCAGCTCTCCTGTCTCTCTAGCCAGGTGGCTGCATCCTTTCAGTCTCAGTTCCGCTGCACCTGATGCTCGTAAGTGAACATTTTTAGAAATATGTAACACAAGCTTATAATGCCATTAAATTAAACATTAAACTTGCTTAAATATTTCAAAGACAAAATATGAAGTACTGCAGACTAGAACATTTGAGGTAAACCTTACTTAGGAACAGGGATAAAGTCTCAAATGGCACATTTGAATCCAGTGTTAGAAGGAGATCTTAACAGAATAACAATACTTAGCAGCAAATAAATACTGAACTGACATCATTCATAGAAGAATTATATGTTGAAATGCATAAGACAGAAGAAAAATTATTGATGTCTCCTTTTGTTTTGACTGCAGTCATATATCAGTGTACTTTGTCAGCAAGAATTCTTATCAGGTATGGTAGGTTTGGTCTCGTTATTTTCTATGCCTTTTATTGGGGATTTCATTGTCTATCGTTAATTCTGCAGCATGTTAGTATTCTTCAAATCACATTAGGAACTTGAAAGACTAAATATGGACTTAGAGACTTGATTTTAAGTTTTTGTTAATTTCATTAATACCTTGGTGCATATTACTATGGTCTAGGTCTAGCAAGATAAGCATGAGTAGAAATCATCCAGATAACCTAAGAACTATGACACTTTCACATCAGAGTTCATTTTGTGCTTTGACACAGGGGAGCCTGTGAACAAAGATCTTGATGTTCATTAAATGCATCTTGTGAACCACTAAAAATTTGGATGCCCAAGACGGCATTTCACTTACGTAACCTAGAGTGCAAAATTATACTGAAACGTCACAGTAGGCTAATGTATGTGTCACCAAAACAAAGCATATTCAGGTGATGGTATCCCAAGTTTCATAAGGCAAAACGTATCAATAGTTTTAGTTAGAAAGTAGCTCTCAATTATGATATTCATGCTGTTGCCTCTTACTTAACTTCATCCTCTCGATCTGGTCCAACGATTTACCTCTGTTCATGGAAAGGACTCACTACTGGTCACTTTCCTGCTTAGAACAGCTCCTGAGCACCAGCCAGAAAAAAAAAAGAGGCCTATGAGGGGACTTCTCATACACTGTCAAGATCTTCTGAATGGCGGGAATACATGGCTTGGCCTCAAATAGACTTGGATCTACAAGTGTCTCGTTCATACTGCATTTGCTCACAGGATTAACATGGGAATTAGCATAGTCAGCTCCCATATTAGCAGTATTATGCCATCCAATTTGCATAGGCTCTTCATGATAGCAACACGATACCAACCCTGACAGTAGGAGCCTATGCTTTTGGAGCATGAGGTACAGCGCTCTATCTCCAATGACAACCATGAAGTCTATGTAGCAAGTGCAAGCAGAATACTTGACAACCATGAAGTTTCTACAGCCTGTGAATTGTTACAGTGGGCATATTTTGAGACATCAGTAGCCTGTGAGAACTCTTTGCGTGTTTTCCTACTAGACTCGATCAAAAGAGCAACTACCTTTATTTTATTAAACAGAACCCTATAGAAATTTCAGATACTGATCATGTAATAAATAACCAGCTCAGTGATGACCATAACAAGGACTCTGCCATGCATTTACTGGACTCCTGTGAAAATGGCGTGGGTTTCCCTTCAACCTATTCAACTATGTAACGTCCTCAAACAGTGAAAGGAAAACCATAAAACCGAATGTGAAGCACATTTTCGCAAGAAATTCTTGTGCTGTGAACCTCTTGGAAAAATTCTCCCAGCTTCAAATATAGTCTGTTTTGCCAAAGAGTCTGAAACAGTTTAGCATCAGCTCCTTTTAGCTCTTCACTGAAAGATGTCAAATCTCTTAAGCTCAGAACTTTCCATGACACATACTAATTAGAAATAACATCAGTATGTCTTGCCTCTTGGTAAGACTTTCCAACAGTCTTCATTACAAGAACCTGTTTTGAGCCATTAACAACATATAGCAATATATTTTTGAATTCTCTATGCTGTAAATGTATTTTGTATGTTATGATATCAGCAGTGTCAACCAGTCATCAGTCAGTACGTGAATATATCTACAACCAAAAAATAGTGTGAACAGATGACAGTTTGGATGTTATCAATACTATGTTTCAGTTTAGATAAATGCTTAATAAAAATGATGATATTTTGTATCTTCCTTGCATGACTGACATCCAAACGCTAAAGTTACAACATTAACTGGAATTGCTAGAAAATAAGTAACTGAAAAGACTGCAAATATTAGTGATTCCAATGAATTACTTTGACAATTGGGTATAAAATCGATTACAGCTATTCTGTGGCAGCAGACAGCACTTCAGACAGCATTTAGCCTTCTTTTTAGTCCCATTGATTTCATGTGCTTAGGTACTGTCATAGAACAATTTGCTGCACTGCAGCATCTACCAGTAAAGGAATCAAATAACCATTTACTCTCCTGAGTACAAAATCACCAAACAAATGCTTCCCATAAATTTCTTCTTTCTAGAAGAAGTAATTTTATAATATAAGATTACTCATTGCATACCATTATACAATATACAATTTTTAAATACAGACGTAGTCTAAGACACCTGAGAAAATGCTCTAAAAAATTCCTCAGTAAAGAGCAGAGTAGATGTCAGTGAAGACCACAAGAGATGATAGGCTCAACCACAGAAGCAGACAGGTTCTTCTAACTTTTGGAAATCACTTTCTGAAGACTTATTGTATAGTCCTTGATTTTAGGTCTAAATATTTTAACACATACACCCTGAGCTATTTAAAACAAGTTCTCAGGTGTTCTAAAGGATCCATGTAGCAATGAATTTTTAAGACATCTCTCCCTGTTACAGTAATTTATATTGTCCATTCCTTTACTTGACTGACAGCCCTCAAATCTCTCTTCCCCATGAGTTTATGCTAGGCATCTGCAAAAAAATGTCATGTTTTCATTTTCAGGGTCAGATTGTCTTACAGTTACGGATGTCATTCATGATGCAATGAATGAGAGTCACACCTGGGCAATAAGAAATGTTAACTCTGAAAATAAAAAGGAAAACATCAAAAGCAACCCTAGTAAAGTTCTTTTAAGTTCAAGACAGGAAGATGAGCAAGCAAAGGCAGAGACAGACATTGTTGTTGGCTAGTTGATGTAGCCTATATCAGTTGTATTTCTGCTTTTATAGGCAAAGGCAGAAATACAAATATATTAACATCTTTTCTGTACGACTGGTTTAACAGTGCTGTTATTTACAATTCAATAATTCACATCTCATAGCCAATACTGAAAAAATACAGACCACAAATTCAGAACACATTCTGTGCACTCCAAAAACAAAAGAAAACTATCTGACTGACAAATATTGTTTGCAATATGTTTAAGAGTATTAATAAAGGAACATAAAACATCGTTAGTAAGGTAAAATATTTTTTATTTTTTAAAAGTTTAGCTTGGAGTTTTTGTCTCTCTGATATCAGTTTTTGATTTGATTAATCAATTCAATTTAATCATTTGATTAAATGAAGGCACTGCTGTTTGTTTTAAACTGGGCCAATCTGTAGATTAGCAGAGATAAAATTTTCCTGTTCTGAGGTAACAGCACTGAAATGTTTGTTTCCAGCTGAACATAGTTCATTTAGCCAGAGATGAGATTACAACATGAATTTACTTGAGGTCATGCTTCTGTGTGTCCTTGCCAACTCTTTTTCTGTTACTACTATCATTTCCTGAGTTACAACTGTCAGTTATCACGATCAAAAGATTGGAGAGAGAAGTTTAAGTCATGGTCACTCCGCCTTACCATCTGGGTTAGCTACATATATGCAAAGGGCCATTAAAAAATGAGAGAGAGAGAGTGAGAGAGAGAAAAGGAGGATGGAAGGCTTCACCACACTAAATGAAAAGCAAACAATATGCATATCAGCATCCTAAGGAGACATACCACTTTGCTGGGAAAAACCAAGACAAAAGAATTATCTGACACAACAGTTCAAAGCATATTGCACCTGTCAAAACGTCTGTCATCTTCTATAGAAATGCACCATTCTAAAAGAAAAAAAGGAAACTCTAGCAAAGTCACTCAGAAACAACAGACGACTTTGTGTCCTTCCTTCCAGCCAACTCCTCCATCTGAAAGCCATTTAACTCAATGCTAAAGATTGCCTGGAAGGACCAGACAATAGGAAGGTCTCTTTCATTGTCAAGGACAGTTACACTTTGAAGATGATGCTCAAAAGGGGTTAAAATGGGTCAACAAGCAATTGTTGGGCCTATCCAAGGAAATGTGAACAGAACGTTGTTAAAGTCACACACACACAAAAAAATCTAAAGGAAAACATCTTTGCACTGGGGAAGTATAGCGGGTGGGGGGAAGCAACATAAAATACTGATTTAATCTCATAGTGAAATGGAGATTAAAAAAGACTAGTAATACAAGTAGAAAAACAGTGAATTTCAGCCTGGACATGGCATCTGACATACATGTACCAAAATTTCAGAAAAGGGGAAAGAGATAAAGGAGGAGATATAAAGGGAAAAACAGCTGAAACTTAAATAGATGTATGCTCCCATGACTTTCATCAGCCTCCTTCAACCTTTCAGAACATTTTCTGTGAATCACTGCTTGTTGCACCAGGAACAGGTACATCTTAGGTACTGAAACTGATTTTACTCATTTGCCAGTATTAACTATTTTAAGGGAAAGCAAAGGAAAGTTGCAAAGATACTTCTGCTTGCATGCAAATTACCTCAGTCAATACTTATACAGCTTAGTGAAGCCTCTCTGGGTCCACATGTTCTTTTGTTTTCACGCTTATGTTAAAATAGCATCTCATTTTTAAAAAGTTTTAGACTTTTTAAAGTTGAAATTTAATTTACAAAACTGATTTCATAAAGTGAATTGGGGAAATTCACTTTTTGTGTGTCTACAGCAAAAGGGGATTCCATTATAAACTACTTTGAACATGAAAAATGCTTGAAGCCTGCATTTCACAGAAGTCATTTGCAAAACTTCCTATAAGATCAATGAGGACAAGAAGTCAGCTCTGCTTTCACATTTCTGCTTTTGATATTAGTCAGTGATGGTCTTGAACACTTTGTTCGAGTCAGTTTCTTTCTATATGCTCTTCTGAACTTTCAGGGAAGACAGCAATGAGAAAAGAAAAGATATCATCTTTCAAACAGCATAACCAAACTGAATGGGTCCTTACATTTTGAAATATACTTGAGTCTGGAGCTGAACTTCCTTCATTCTCTCTATATATGTTGAGGTACAGAACTTGCCTGTGATGTAGTGCAACTTCTTCCCAAAGCCAAACTCAATATTCAGCTCATAATAAGGTGGACTGTGATGTTCCTTTTGAGTTCACATGAAGTGGTGTCAACCTCTAATTGCATGAAGACTACGAAAAATGAAAATATTTGATATCTGAAGAAGTTCAAGTTCACTTTCAATTTCAAAATGAAGGTTTGTAAAGGGAGCCCCTTTCCATAATAGTATGAAATAGAAAGCATAACAAACACTATTTCCATTATGCTCCCTCCCATTATACAAAACAACTTCAGTCCTCTTAAATACCTATAAGGCTCCCTCTTTTTTTTTTTTTTTTTTCTGCTTATATTTGCTGTGTTTTCTTTAAATCAATGCCAGCTTTTCCTAAAACATTGATCAAAGTTAAACATTTTCAAAAGTTTTCAAGGTTATATTTCAGGCTTCAAATATATTTTAACTTTATTTTTGACAAGCAATTTAATCCCAGAAACAGCACAGGAAACTTGGCATGTAGCAAGCAGCGATCAATTTTTATGGATCCTGTAAAATTCTAACTTCATTTGCTCTCTTTCTTTACTTCATGCTGGATTCCAACTAATAATCATCTAAAATGCTGATGGTCTACTGTTTATCTGGTGTCAAACATTTTTGTGAATATATATTGAGCTGAACATCCGCAGAGAAATTCTTGCGGATCTCACACCTAATTTTGGAAACATGATTGTCTTCAAGAATGGGGATTCCATGACCTCTCTGGGCAGCTTGTTCCTGTGCTCTGTCACATACATGGTGGGAAGCATTTTCTGTGTTCAGATAGAAAAATTTGTGTTTCACTTTGTGCCCAATGCCTTTTATCCTGTTACTGGGCACCACTAACAGTTGACTCTGTTTCCACTTCTGCCCATCATATGTTTATTTACATTGATAAGATCTCCCTAAGACTTCTCTCTTCTCCAGGATAAACAGTCTCAGCTCTCTGAACCTTTCCTCACGTGAGAGATGCTTCAGTGTCTTCATTATCTCTGTGTCTGTTCGCTGGACTTGCTGGTCCATGTCTCTCTTGTGCTGGGGTGCCCCACAGTGGACCCACCACTCCATTATAGTATGTT